>JAHTLZ010000748.1:0-10121 GCA_023846285.1 Phrynocephalus versicolor
CTTCTTCGCAACCCCATTCTCCCTCTGGGATCATCTCCTGTTCCAACTTTTCGGGTTCGGCTGTTTCCATCTCAATTAGTGGGGTACCCTCTTCCCGTTCGCCAGGCCCACTTGATTCTTCCGCGTCAACTACACCCGCCTCAGGAGCCCTGACCGGGTTTGCCCACCTCCGCCGTAGTTGATCCACATGCCGGCGTAGTACCTTCCCTCCTCCAATAGACACCCCGTATGATACTGGTCCCCTTATTTCTACTATGGTTGCTGGAACCCAGTCTGGTCCTCTACCATAATTCCGGGCATAAACCCAATCCCCCACTTGGAAGGACCTCGGTGTCTCTGGGGTTTCACGCTGCGGAGGTCGGTCTAATGTCAAGTCTGGATGCAATCTATCTAATAAAGATGTCAACCTCCTATTCATTAACAGCTCAGCAGGACTCCTACCCGTACCCGTATGTGGAGTGATATGCTGCTGTAATAGGAAATTAGCTAGCCGTGACTGCCAATCTCCCTGCACTATTCTCCGCAAGGACTCCTTAGTCGTCCTCACCATCCTTTCCGCCTGCCCATTAGTCGATGGATGGAACGGCGCGGCTGTAATATGGCGGATCACATTCGCCGCCATAAAGTGTTGGAACTCGACTGAGGTAAAGGGTGTGGCATTATCTGACACTATAGTGTCAGGCAACCCATGCATGGCAAACAGCCGCCACAGTACCCGAACCACTACCGCTGATGTCATTGATGAGACAGTGACTACTTCTAACCATTTAGAAAATGAATCTACTACCACCAGGAACACTTGACCTTGGAAGGGGCCAGCAAAATCAATATGCAGTCTCGACCATGGTGTTCTGGTTGCTTCCCATTTCTGGATGGGCGCTTGTGGCATGGCTGGGCGAGACTCCTGACATGGGTGACACACTTGGACCCTTTCCTCAATAGCTTTATCCATCCCTGGCCACCACACGTAGCTACGGGCCAAAGCCTTCATCCGTACAATTCCCAGGTGTCCTATATGTAATGCCTCCAAAACCCTCCCCTGCAATTTTGGTGGGATGATAATTCTATTTCCCCACAACAAGCACCCTTTGTGCACCAACAATTCATGTTGGCGTGAACAAAAGGGCTTGAATACACTCTCCAGCTTCCAGGAAGGCCACCCCTTCCATACCCAATTCAAAACTCGAGACAGTATCGGATCCCTTGCTGTCTCTCTTGCTACATCTGATGCATGCAGCGGTGGATTGGGTAGGTCCTCTATTAACATGATGCCATGTGCAGGGGCAGGATCCTCATCCGGACTGTTCACTGGTAATCGACTAAGGGCATCAGCATGTCCCATTTCCTTCCCTGGCCGGTAGCATAGGATATATTCATATGCTGCCAAAAATACTGACCAACGCAACATTCGGGGAGACAACACTTGGGGGGTCTGACGTCCGGGGGCAAAAATGCTTAATAACGGTTTATGATCTGTGGCAATTTCAAACGGACGACCGTAAACATAATCATGGAATTTCTTTACCCCTGAAACGAGGGCCAGGGCTTCTTTATCAATTTGGGCATAATTTCTTTCCGTTGCAGATAAGGTCCTTGAAAAATACGCAATTGGAGCCTCTCTCCCATCTGGCATGCAATGACTTAACACTGCACCCACTCCGTATGGGGATGCATCACATGCCAATACTATTGGTTTCTTTTCATCAAAATGGGTAAGTACACTATCTGATGATAACAAATTCTTAACAGCATTGAATGCCTCGCCCTGCTTCCGACCCCACACCCAAGGGGTCCTCTTATTCAATAACCTGTGTAACGGCTCAGCCACAGATGCTTTATGGGGTAAGAACACATGATAAAAGTTTAAAAGCCCCAAGAATGATTGCAGTTCCCTCTTCGACCGTGGTGCTGGGGCATCCTGTATCGCTTTTACCTTAGCATTGGTGGGATGAATCCCGGTAGCATCTATCAAATATCCCAGAAATTCCACCCATGACACCCCAAACTGACACTTTTCTTTTTTGGCCTTCAACCCTGCATCTTGTAACCGACCCAACACTTCGTGAAGACGCTTCAACAGTTCTTCCATGGAACTCCCAGCCACAAGTATATCATCAAAGTAGGGAAGGACCCCAGGAATACCCTTCAACAGTCCTTCCATTAAACTCTGGAAAACTCCTGGGGCCACACTGACCCCGAACTGCAAACGCTTAACCTTAAACGCCCCACAATGGGTCACGATAGTTTGAGCTTCTGCTGTGGCATCGTCTACTGGCAATTGTTGATATGCCTGGGCTAGATCCAATTTTGCAAATACCTTTCCCCCCGCCAGCGATGGCAATAAGTGGCTTACTGCTGGTACTGGGTATGAATGCTGTTGCAGGGCCTTATTAATGGTACATTTATAATCCGCACAGATTCATACTGCTCCATTTGCCTTCAAGGGGGCCACAATTGGGGTTTCCCACCGAGCATTCGCTACTGGTTCTAATACTCCTTGGGCAATCAACCGGTCTAATTCTTCATCTATTCGGGGTTTCAATGCAAAAGGTACCCTCCTGGGCTTCAAGCAAATAGGTGCGACCATTGGGTCAAGGTTAAATGATATAGGTGGTCCCTTATATAATCCCAATGACTCATCAAACACCCTCGGGTACTCCTGATAGATTGCCTCTACATCCACCCCCTCCACTTGGTGGACTCCCACTACAGTAATCCCCAGTGGTTCAAACCAATCCAATCCCAATAAATTCACACGATGTCCTTTCACTACCACCAGGCGTAAAAGCCCCCTAAATTGTTGATACTGCACTCGGAATGTCCCCATTCCCATTACTGGAACACGCCGCCCTTGAAAGTCCATCAGTTGAACTGATAATGGTTCTAACTGCAGCCTCCCCCTTTCTACACAAATCTGCTGGAAGGTGTCTTCTGAGATTATTGATAGAGCTGATCCTGAGTCCACCTCCATCTCACATGGGACCTCCTGTATGTGCACAGTCACTTTAATCTTCTTGCGAGTACTCATTTGAACACTCTGGATAGGAACCGGATCTGCATAGTTTATAACAGAGTGACATTCCTCCACTTGCAGTCCTCTTTTCTGCTGTTCCCACGATTTGTGCTGTGTCCTGGGTTCTTTGAGCCTTCTAGCTCTGCAAACCCACGAAATATGTCCCTTCTTCCCGCACAGTCTAAAAGAGGCTTCCCGAAAACCACAATGTTTTTTATCATGATTCCTCCCACAAGCTGCACACCCATGGGGCACTTCATTCCTTTTTGCCTTTACACTCTCGGTCAGGTGGACTTCCTCCTCCTCCATGACGTCCTCCCTTGGTGGGTGATCTCTGACCGCCAAGCTCCCTTGATGGATGGTCTCTGGCCTTTGTGGCAGGGGAGGTTTGCGTGCCATGCGAACCTCACACGTTGATTGCTCAGCTGCTTCCACTGCTAACACCTCCTCAAACGCCACTCTGAAGGTCAGCTCTTTCTTAGCAAACAAACGCCTTTGCAGCTTTTCATCTCTTAACCCACAGACCAATCTATCCCTCAATGCCGTCTCTAAATCTGTGAAATTACAATACATTGCCGCTTGTCTCAATGCTGTTATATATTCCGCAATTTTCTCTCCTTCTGCCTGATCTCGTTTATAAAATGCATGCCGACAGGCTATCTCTGAAGGCTGTGGTGAGAAATGATTCCTCAGCTTCTCTTTAATAACATCAAAGGACGTTGTCTGCAATTGGGCTGCTGCTATTAAGGCCCTCGCGACTTCAAAGGTGGCCCTCACACACAGGCTAAAAAATGTTGCCTTTTGCAAGGCTGCATCTGTAATCTCTTGTGCTGCCAAATAAAAGTCAAAACGTGTCATATAAGACTCAAAGTCTTCTGCTGCCTTGTCAAAAGGTTCAAATTGCCCCCTCAAATTGCCGCTCATTCTCCCAGCTCTCACGTTGCTACTCGGGAGAGTGGGTGCCTCTTCAGCCAACATAATCCTTCTCCCTCGCAATAACTCACGGCTGTCGCTTTTACCTTCGTCGCCAGTGTGGAATAGTGGGTTCACGACACCGGAGATCCATCAATACAGCTTTATTGCACAACAACGAGGACAGACGAACACCGAGCAAAGACAAGGAAACACACATGCGTATTTATACAGACGCTGCCAGGAGGTAGTCGTTAATTGACTGCAGCTGGTCTGCCCCAATTAACCCACACTTCCCCAGCAATGCTGCCTGTACCTTCACTACATAACAGGTTCAAAAGGCGGGTGAGTCAGGGTCTGTAAAACTAGTCGAAGGGACCATTGAGGGGCCAGTGGGCGTCTGTCCGGGTAAGTATTCTTAAGGCCTTTCATGAATGCCTTCACTCGAGGGTGTCGAAAGAAGGAGGCAGCCGCAGATTCCGAAGGCTGATGTGCCACAATAGCAGAGAGGTAAACTCGGAGAGACACTATTGAAAGGCCTGTCTGCTTCAGATGGAGGAGGAAACGGAGGACTACCAACAGCGGAGGGTTGATATGAGGATAAGAGTGGATCCTTGTGAAAGGTAAGAAGCGTTTCCATTTGAAACGGTAGGTTTTTCGGATGGAAGGCTTGCGAGCCGCTTGGCAGATGCAGGAGATTAGATCTGAATCCTCCAGGCCATGAGGTTCAGGTGGGGGAGATCCGGGTGGAGTACTTGGCCGTTGTCCCTGGACAGCAGAGTGGCAAAACGAGGTAGGGGAATATGGTCCTGGGCGACTTGGAGAAGGGTGGCAAACCAAGGCTGACGAGGCCACCAAGGGGTGATAAGGATTGCATTGGCCTTGTCCTGGCGTAACTTCACAATGGTCCTGTGGAGGAGAGGGATTGGAGGGAAAACATAAAGCAGGTGACGGGACCATTTGAACATGAAGGCATCCCCTAGGGACCGGCTGCCCACACCAGCCCTGGAGCAGAAGAGGTTGCACTTCGCATTCGTCTGAGTGGCGAAGAGGTCGATGGACGGAGGACCCCACCTCCGAACCAACTGCCGGAAGACCGATTGGTGAAGTTCCCATTCGTGGGAAACTGAGGTCCTGCGGCTGAGGTCGTCTGCCAAGTTGTTGTCCTCTCCCGATAGATGAATCGCTGTTGGGAGGATCCGATGAAGGATGCACCAGTCCCAGAGGTCGATGGTAAGTTGCAGGAGGGACAGGGAATGGGTGCCACCCTGTTTGTTTAGATAGTACATAGCCGTGGAATTGTCCGTGGCTATCAGAACCATCTGACCCCGGAGCAGGGGGAGGAAAGCCTTCAGAGCTCTGAAAATAGCTAGGAGTTCTAGCTCGTTGATGTGACGAGTGGACTCTACGGGAGACCACAGGCCATGAATCTGATGGTTGCCACAAAAAGCTCCCCAGCCCGAAAGACTGGCATTGGACGTAACCTGGACAGTCGGAGAGGGGGCCCGGAAGCGACGGCCCGCGAGGAGATTGATGGAGTTGAGCCACCAGCACGTGCGGTTCCAAACACACTTGGAAATGAATATTGGTTTGTGCTGGGAGTCGTGCTCTGGGTTGAACTGTGTGAGAAGGCAGAGTTGGAGGTGTCTCATGTTCAAACGAGCATAGGGCACAACAGATGTGGTGGAAGACATCAAACCCAGGATCCGTTGAATAAGTAGGGCGGGTACAGAGGAATTCGGGCGCAAGAGGTCCACGGAAGAGGTGATATCCGCAACCCTGGAAGGCAGTGGGAAAGCCTTCTCCTTTAGGGAGTCTATGATGGCTCCAATATATTTGATCCATTGAGCCAGGATAAGCTTGGACTTGGTGAGGTTGACTTCGAGACCTAAGCTCTGTAGAAGTCGAAGGGTGGTCTGTAGATGGTCGAGGGCTAGGGTGTGGGAGGGAGAAACCAGAAGCCAGTCATCTATATAAGGAAAAATAGCTATTCCTTGAGTGCGTAGAAAGGCTGCCACCGGGGCCATACACTTGGTAAACACCCTGGGAGCCGTGGCCAAGCCAAAGGGCAGCGACAGGAATTCGAAGGCTTGGTCCGCAATGATGAAGCGCAGGAACTTGCGGTGAAGCGGGTGGATTGAAATATGGAAATAAGCATCCCGGAGGTCGATAACTGTGAACCAGTCGCCAGATTGTAAAAGGGGAAGAATAGTTTCCAAGGTGACCATTTTGAATTTCTTTGGTGGAATGAACCAATTTACTGACCTGAGGTCTAGGATTGGCCGAAGACCCCCGTCTTTCTTTGGAACTGTAAAGTAAGGTGAATAGTGGCCGGAGGGGATGTCTGTTGACGGGACGGGTCGGATGGCAGCTTTTTGGAGAAGAACGGAGACTTCTTCTCAAAGCTCTGGGGACGCATGAGTAGACAGAATTTGGCCCGTAGGGGGGAAAGATGAAAATTCTATTTTGTAGCCTTGGGAGAAGATGGACAGCACCCATTTGTCGGTGGTGATGCGGTGCCAGGCGGGAAGAAAGGGCTTTAGTCTCGGGAAGTCAGAAGTCTTTGCGGCCTCGCTTATCCTGATGTCGGGTAGAGGATCGGAACTTGTTCTTTGGTTGTTTGTCCTTTCCGGTGAAATTGGCGGACGTGGAGGGGAAAGGCTGGTCTCGGTGTTGCTGTCTGGTGAAGGATTGGTTGAAGGATCTTCTCCAAGATGAACAAAATGGCCGGTTTTGTTTTGAGGGTATGAGATTGAGACGCTTCGCCGTATTTTGACTCTTCTGGTGGTCATTCATAATCTCATCAGTTTTATCGTGGAATAGACCTTCTCCCTCAAATGGAAGGCTGCAGATTTTATTCTTGGACTCCTCAGAAAGTCCAGTAGAACGTAGCCAGGCATGGCGGTGGAAAGCTATGGCGGATCCCATGGCCTTAGTGGCAGCGTCAGAGGCATGTCGACCAGATCTCATTTGTTGGGCGGCAATGGATAAGGCCTCTTCAATAGGCGGCAGAGCTGCCGCCTTAGCAGCGTCGCCGGCAGAGTCAAGGGCAGACTTGGTTCTATTAAGAAGGGCTCTTTGGTATGCTCCCATAGCTGCCTGGTAGTTCGCTATCTTAAAGGATAGTGCAGCCGTAGAGTAAAGTTGCCTCGCCATCGTGTCTATCTTCCTCCCCTCCTTAGAAGGAGGGATGGGCACTTGGGAAGTTTTCGACTGCAGTTGTGACGCTGAGACAACAACAGAATTTGGGGCCGGGTGTTTTGCCAAGAAGGGGTCGCCCTCGTCGAAAACTCTATAAAACCCTTCTAATTTCCTGGATCTGGAGGAGGAAGGGATCTTCTTGAAAGAGTCCTTAGCCATGTCCAAGATGGAGGGTAGAACTTCCAGGTGTATTGGAGAGGTGGTATCCGAGGAGATTTGATCAAAAAGGTGGTCAGAGTACTGTGGCGTAGGTCGGTGAACTGGAATATTTAAGGTCGTGGCCATTTTGGAGATAAACTCCGAATAGTTGCCAATGGAGTCAGCTGATGATGAGGGGCTTTCCCCTGCAACGTTTGAGTCAGGTGTAGCGGCCCCCTCTCGACCCTAATCGTCGTCATCCTCGGAATCAGAAGATGTGGAGGATGGATCAGAATCTGATGGGGAAGGCGGATTGGTACCCAAACGGTGTTGGCTCGGTACCGTCTTACGTCGTTTATGGCGGCGAGGTTTGACAGGCTCAAGCGCCATGGAGCTAGGAGACCTCGGTTCCAAGGGGCCATCTCGGTCATTCCAGGCTTCGGGAGGTGGCCAGAACGGTCCCGGCGGGTACGGAGCTGGCGGAAAGCTTGGAAACACCGGGTAACCCGAGAAGGGGTACGGTACCATGGCAGCCTGGTTGGATGGCTAAGAGGTAGACATGGGCGGTACCGAGGGCCAAGTCGGCGGTCCCGACAGCCATGGCCAAGATTGAGATGGAGACGGGACGGAGGCCGGAGGCCGGAGGTCGTAAGGTCGGGGGCGGTCTTGTGTCGGTATCACAATGTTTCTTGGATACCGGCGGTGGAGAAGAGACGTCTGCTGAGCGTTTAGCCAAGCGTTTTCGGGCAGGCTGCTCCGAAGAAGCTGCGGCCTCCAGTACCGAGGGCAAGGGCGGTACCGAGCCCTGCCAGAACGGCCCCGGGTAGCCCTGAAAGGCGAAAGGCGGCGGCGGCTTGGCAACCGCCATCTGGCTGCCAGGTTGCGATAGAGAAGCGTTGGTGAATAAGGACGCAAGCTCTGCCTTGCAGTCCCGCTTACTCGGGACCGAAGCTGCAACCGACGCCGAATCCGAGGAGTCTATAGACACTGGTGAAGCACTCCTACGGTTTGGGGACAGAGTTGGAGAGAGCCTCCGGGCAGGGGACTTGTCTCGGCGGCTTTTCTTTGATACCGAGGCCTCGGTATCAGTCTTTTTCGACTTAGATTTTTTTGTCGATTTTTCAACAGGGTCCACAGCCATTTGGGAGGCGGATTCGGATTCCATCTGTGGCCGCAGGGACTTCTCCAACAGGTAAGTGTTAAGTCTATGCCTCCGGTTTCTAAGAGCCTGGGCGCTCAGACTCTTGCAGTGCGAGCAGGAGGCCGGGGAATGAGTCTCGCCCAGGCAATAAAGGCAAGCGGAGTGTCCGTCGGAGAAAGGGATTTTACCCCCGCAACGGATGCAGTTTTTGAAGAGGGCCCTTTGGGCCATAAAAGGTGGTAAGAAAGAACAAGACTACCGTGAATCTCGGAGAGAAGTTTTTCCGAACCATCCAACGCGGCGGTTAGAGGGAACTGGGGCGTTTAGGCGGGAACGCAAGGGAGCATGGGTGGTGGAACGGAGACTAATGATTCTGCTTCCTTGCTTAGAAGTGTTTCCGGTGCCATCACTCGCGTCGCAACCGAGAACCCAGTGGTGTGGATTCACAGAGGACACGATGAAGAACTGTAGTTACAGTCAGGGGGAAAAGGGGGGGGGTCCCTTGCATGCAGGAGTCCCTGCACACTTGCTGCTCGAAGAACTCTCAGAGGAAGAAGAGGAGTGCTATCAGCAAAACAATGGGAACAAAAATAAACAAACAAATAAAAATACACAAAGAAACAAAGACACCAAATAAAGGAACCAACTTAGTTTAGGGTTTGTAGAACAGACTGCACAACATTTAGGCCTTCCTTTCAAACTGTTGGTGTCACTTCCTAAGTATCTGCTCCCTCAGGCTATTGCTTCACTTTCCCTAATTGTAATATGAACCCCTCCATCTGTGCCTGTTGAATCTTAACTGGAATCTGGAATCCTCCTTATGAGATTTTGTGTGTGTGTGCAAACCTTCGCAACCTCAGATGAATAGCCATTTTTAGGGTTAGGGTTAGGGTTAGGGTTAGAAACTGCCACCAGGACCTCACCTTAAGAGGACTCAAAGGCCTCGTCCACTGCAGTCAGTGCATGGAGATTCTGCAAGGGTTGGTGACTCCCCATGCAGCATTCAGAGCATGCTGCTGTCATTTCTGTGAAACATCCAGAATCCATCTCATCTCCCGCTCCACTACGTAGGCAAGCTTTTAAAACCCTGCCAACCATGAACACTAATCACTGAATTCAGAGTCAACAAGGAGTGTTTCAACCAATTACAATATTTCTCTTGAACTACTTAGGCATTATTCCCGAGGGACTCCTTTGGAGCTAAGGAGGTAAGTTGATATTCCAGAAGGCCCAAATCATTGCTGAAGAACTCCCTGGTTGAACCTTCCTTTTGTGTTGGAAGTAGACGTGGATGCATGAAATGCACACAAATTATTTCAGAGAGGTGACAAACAAGTTCCCAGGGAATTGTCACTGACAGACGTAGAGCTGCCCTGAGGGCTTTCCTACAAAGCCACCGGCAGCCTGTCACATTTGTCTGGCAAGGCTGCACAATGTTTATGCTGAATGAGGGAGTCGTCTTTAAATAATTAAAGTTATTTCAACATTCTGACACCTGTTGCACTCATTTCTGCTGTCTAAACTATGGCTAACATACTCATGTCTAAATGTGGAGTGGAAGTGGGACCACGTGACATGTCTGCCTACTAGTGGGCTTCTGCGTGACCAGTTGCACGACTGACTTGATGGCCAGTGTGAGAAGGAGAACCTGACAGGGAGCCTGCTGGGCTGCTTATAAGGATACTGGCCTCTATTTTTAACAAGGAAGACTGGTAT
>JAHTLZ010000750.1:0-11568 GCA_023846285.1 Phrynocephalus versicolor
TTTGTTAGCAGCCACTGCTGGAATCAAGGAAGGTGTATGTTGACAGCCGGTCTCCACTTGAATAGAAGACAGTGTAGAAATGAATCCCCCAAAGTGCCTGAGTTTATTAGAAGCTCAACACATTTTGGAAATGCACTCCATCCTCTTCAGAGGCAGTCTAAGACTAATATGCAAAAAATACTTCTATCAACTGTATGAATAGTCGCATATTATAAAGCAGGTCTGAAAAATAGAATACATATAACTTGTTTTCACATATTAATTTTTATCAGTTTTTTCTATCGCTTGTGGATTTCTGTAAAAGAGAATGTTGTATTTCTAAATCACATGAAAGTCTGATCAACTTATATCCCTGTGACATTCCATTCCTCTTTTGGTGTCTTTTAAACGTAATGCCTTTATTCATAAGGGTAAATATAATGACATGCCATTACATGTCAACTCCTTGTATCTACTGTATGCATTTATAGTAACCTGATACCCGTTTAAGTGTCATAGCCTTATGCAATGGATAGAGTCCTGTGGTGCAGTGGTTAAACCATAGAACTGGAGTTAAGCCTCTGCTTAGACCTGAATTCAATCCAGATGAGTTCAGGTAGCTGGCTTAAGGTTTATGGACTCAGCCTTCCATCCTTCTGAGGTCAATAAAATGAATACTCAGCTCTCTGGGGGTTGAAATGTTGCTTGCATAAATTTGAGGTAAGATGCCCAAAAACTGCTTTTCCATATAGGACAGTATATAGGTTAAAACAACAGCTGCAGCAGCAACAATAACAGCAGCAGCAGGAGGATTTTTAGCAGATCTGTGCACAAGTCTCTTGCTTCAGTTCGTAGACTAATGTTGGGGCTCCAAATGCAGAGTTCCCTTCTGGGAAGATGGGCGGGGTATAAGCTTAATAAATGAATGAATGAATGAATGAACAATCTACAATGATCTGAGTGCCACTTGATTCAACTCAAGTCAGTTTGCAAGGCCTTTCACTGACTCACACTGGAAAAACCAAATAATGTTTTTATTTTTTATTTTTATTTTCGATTAGGTACATGTTGTTTGATGACATGATCCAGGAGAGTAAAGCTGCCAAATTTCGGACACCTTTAAAGAGTTGCAGGCTATTTCTCTCTCCAGAATGATGTTGCAAAGCAGCTGATATGTAGGGAGTGTTTTGCCCCACCCTAGGAAGAGGTGTAGAACATGCTTGTTGGCGGCCAGGAAGCAAGGTTTTAAAGCCCAACTCTGCCACAATGCAGACTTCTTTGCTTATTGTTATTCATTTTGGGCAGACATACAAAGCCTGAGTGATGGTGGCAATTTATGAGCACAAAAGTTGTTTTTGGTGATCGGGTGTTAGATGATGTTAGTATCAACAGAACACATTGGCTTCTCTGTGACACCTCATTGAATTAAAGCAGTAGTATCTGCACCTCTGTGAGTCTCCATCATTTGTAGGTTTGGCGGGTTGGTTTGTTTTGTGTCGGACCCTATACAAATCCATCTGAATTTAGCTGATTTTGTTAGTAATTTGAGCTTCAGCATTGGTTGAAATGTGTAGTTTGGTAGGGTATTTAGAATTCTTTACTAAAGAACTCTGATGCATTCCCTTGCATTACGGGACTGAACTTTAAGGATGTCATGAAATCATACAATGCAAGCATGTAAAGTGGCAGAAAACCTTTATAAAGATATAGTGCAGATACCCTCCCTGGACTGTAGAAGGATTACTCAGATCTAGATGTTTGCATCAGATTGTGACATCCATGCATCCTAAAAGTAACCTTTCAAGTTCTCAATGAAATTTGCACCCAGATAAGTGTGTTTGCCATTACGCTATAGTCTTACTATGCAACTGCCAACCAGAGAAACCAACACAGAGATGGACAAGCAAAAAGATACAAAAACTTCTAATCTGGACCATCAGTCTGAAGACTGGAAGTGTTAACATGGCAACATTTTCAGTGGAGACTGGAAGTAGAATTCTGAATGGCACATACAGTATTTATGTTATGGGAGAGAGAGAGAGACTGCTGAGGAGTTTAGCAATCTGTAGTATTTGACAAGCAAGATTATGGCTTCACCTGCTTTTCTTTATGTATGTACGGATAAAAGCATCTTCTCTTGTGAAAATTTCATTTGTTGTTACTCTGAAACAGCCAGGGGCTTTTTGAGGCGCTGGCTTGGGGCCTCTGGCTTCCCTACACCTCTGCTTTTTTAAAAAAAGATATATATATATATTTCCAGCACCGCCCACGCGGCCCCTGGGGCTGGGTCGGTGCTTGTTTTTTTATTTTATTTTATTTTATTTTATTTTATTTTATTTTATTTTATTTTACCTTATTTTATTTTAGAGTGCTGACTGCACAGCCCCAGGGGCCAGGTCAGTGCTTGTTTTTTGTTTGTTTGTTTTATTTTAAAAAGTCCCCAGCTGGGACTTTTTGAGGTGCTGGCTTGGGGCAAGCACCTCTACAGGGCGAGTTTCCCCATGAAGTTCCAGGACCAGGAGGACTGCGGTGATGAAAAGGGGGGGGGGGGGAGAGACAAAAAAGGAAGCGAACAAAGTGGAAATTTCCGTTTCATTTCCTTTCCTTTTTCTTTGATGGGTTGGTTTGTTATTTGTTTCGTTAGCCAACAAAAGAAATAATGAATAATGAAACAAATTAAAAGTTCATTTCCTGACCATCTCTAATTCTCAGTAGTGGCCAAGAGAGCTCACAAACCCAAAAAAAAATTGACTACAGGGTGTAGGAGGAATGCAACATAGAACAAAGTAGAAACAGGCCATGAACAAAACAACACAAATTGACAGCAAGCTAATAAATTTAAATGAGGTGTATATTTCCTAGTAACTTCTTCCTGGTCTTATTCTCCCTGGAGACAGTAACAGGGATTTCAATATGTAAAAAATAGTACTGTTGATCAATGCAAAATATAGATCAGGCCTCCACAAGTGGTCACCTCTTGGTTGCTATAATTTGAAGCTTTGAAAACTGAACCCAAATGAGTTATCTTACCATACATGTTGGTACTGACCAGTGGAAAATAAAAATAAGTTAAATTATCTAGTCTTCTTCAAAACAGAGTTGGTCACTTAAGGGTTTGATCTGTGTGGGGTAGGATTTAAAAAGATGATAGGGAGATGAGGATGTGCAGATATTCTAATTCCACATATACAGATTTAGTGCAAAGGATTGCTGTAGGGACTAGGATGAATTTTAAAACAAATCCGTGATATCCACGAACATTGCTGATTCATAAGATACTCATCCCTTCGTATTCATCAGTTCAAGATACCTCAAAGAATTAAATTCCAGGCAAAAATCACAGACTAACATGGCTACCTTCTCCAAAAGAATTGAAAGGGATGAATTTTCACCCTAATTTAATTTAATTGCAAGTGTCATTTCTATGGTGAGGCCCCATCTGGAGTATTGTGTACAGTTTTGGTCACCATACTTTCAGAAGGATATTATGGAAATGGAAAAAGTGCAGAGGAGGGCAACCAGAACGATTAGGGGATTGCAATATCTTCTTTATCATCTGAGACTGCAATGGCTGGCCCTCTTCACTCTTGAACGATGGCGCCTAAGATGTGACCTGACTGAAGTTTATAAAATCATACACGGTGTGGACAAAGTAGATAAGGAAAAACTATTTTCCCTATTGCACAACACTAGAACTAGGGGGCACTCCATAAAACTTTAGGGTGCTAGATCTCAAACAAATAAGAGAAAGTACTTTTTCACCCAGAGGATCACTGGTCTGTGGAACTCCTTGCCAGAAGAATTGGTGGCAGCTGTCAGCCTTGACAGCTTTAAGAAAGGATTGGACAAGTTCATGGAGAACAAGGGTATCAATGGCTATCATTGTGGATGCCTAAGGACATCCTCTGGGTTAAAGAGATAGGCAGGATATCTCTCAATGTCGTTTGCAGGGAATCTTAAGCAGGTGAAGGCATCTGCTTGAGAATACCCTGAAGCAAATTGTGAGCTGCTGTGTGAGACAGAATGTTGGACTGGAATGGCTGTGGCCTGTTCCAGCAAGGCTGTTCTTATGTTCTTATGACCCTTCATAGGGTATTCCTCTCTGTCTCCTCCTCCACAGGTCAATTGTTCCTCAGGAGAACAGGCGTGGGGCAGGGGAATCCATTTCTGGAGCCCAGCCCAAATCCGTGTGCAATTCTGCATGGGGAGCATTTTCCTTTTATGAAACATTCAGTGTGAAGGAAGAGTGCTAAAAAATGCCATCTGTTGATTCTCAAAGACTGACCTGAGAAATGGGACTGAACCAGATGTTGGTCCTCTTTACCACATTAACAAGAACTGAGAAAGGAAGAGGAGATTAAGATTATGATGGAGAGTGTGTGCTGTTTAATGCATTCTGGGTGGTTTACCATTTAATTATGCAGACTACACATTGTCCTCCCCCACCCCCCACCCCCGGTGGGTTGGGTACAAAATTTAATGACTTTGAAAAGAATGAAGGCTGAATCAACCTTGAGCTGGAACTCTGGTTGTGAATCAGATCTAGACTGAAGTATTTCGGTTTAACATCTGTGCGGTGACGTTCTTAATTCATGCAAGAAGAACGTGTTCATTTCCCTGGTTGGTTCAGCTTCTTTTTCTCTCTTTATTTCGCCCTCTGAAACTGTCACTTAATAAGGCCTTCTGCAGAAGATACAGGTCTGCCTGACAAATCTCAAGCCCTGCCTAACAAATGCCTTTTGTGCAGAGAATAAGAAAAAGCTTTCATCCCTGGGTGGCAGTTGATGTGGTTAATAGGAAGCTATGGACATAAGCTTAAAGAGAGGAACCAAAGGACACCGTTCATGCAGGGGGAGGAGAAAGATGTTAATAAGGAAGTAGAAGTGGTTGAAGTCGTTGCTGCAGATCTAAATATAATCATAGTCATACTGCAGAAAATGGAAATTTCCCTGTTCTTTCCTGAAGAATAAAGATGATCATCCATCTTAAAAAATCATTCCAGAATTATAAGGCCTGGTGGGTGAAACATTCACCACTCCATGGATTTCACTGAAAGGCAGAATGGCTTCCCACTTTATCTTAGCAATCAAAACACTAACAAGAAGCAAGTGCCCCATTTCCACAAAATTACTGTATCTCTTGACACCACAAGTAGAGCCTGTATTGAGATTCATGATGGCTTTCTACTGTTGTAAGGAAAGAGAAACAAGAATATAAATGCCGAACAGTTTAAATGAGTCAAAATAATACCTTTTTGCGGTTTCAGACCAAAATTACATATGATGCCTGAAAGACTGCAGAGAAACGCTGCACAAAAGTAGAACGGAAAAGGGCCACCCAGGAAAGTTTCAACAGATACTGTCTGGATATCAGTCATTCTCTCTTGCTAATTGAACTGTGAATGAGCAAGGAATGAGCAAGGAAAAACTGATAATGAACAGGTCAATCAAAAGGCCAGATCAGGAGAAAGTTGTTGGCCAGAATCCTATTGGTGTTATCCTAAGCTTCTTGTAAGTTGTGAAAGCTAATGCCTTGTAATTGACAAAGAACCAGGGTGTGTCTCAGTTGCATAATTGGGCATGTAAGGGCAACAGACTGAAACACTCCTTAGCATTTTGGCAATTAGTTGCAATTAGTCACATCAAGTTATGCAAATCTTAAGGCAACATAAGTAAGATTCAGGCCATTGCTGACTGCTTGACAATATTCATAGGCCTGAATCATACTGGA
Organism: Phrynocephalus versicolor; assembly: GCA_023846285.1. Taxonomy (NCBI): domain Eukaryota; kingdom Metazoa; phylum Chordata; class Lepidosauria; order Squamata; family Agamidae; genus Phrynocephalus; species Phrynocephalus versicolor. The sequence goes on from JAHTLZ010000750.1 coordinate 5,710, forward strand.
GTTCCTCTAAAGCCCCTATCCCATGTCCCTTTAAATGCAGATTAAACTTGTAGATAAACCATGTCCAAAAATGCCATCCCCATGGCCGCCGGGCTTTTTGGAGAAAAAAAGAAAAGAAAACCCAGTAATGCCCCCTTAAGCAAGGTTTCCAAGACTTACCGGAGAGGTAGGGAATTTTTTGCCTTGCTTAAAAAATCCACCTTTTAAAGAGGCAGACGTCGTGGGACCCCGTATATGATCCGGTTTTCTTTCTTCTGTTTTTCTCATAGTGCTGACCGGCTGTTTCTGGGGCCGATTGGTGCTGGTTTTTTATTTTTTATTTTTTATTTTTTTATTTTCCCCCTCCCTCCTAGTGACAAAAGGCTGGATCTGGTGCTGTTTGTTTTAACTTCCCCAAGCCCTAGCTCCAGCCAGCTGGTCCTTTTAAAAAAATCCTAGTGCCACCTGCTGGCCATGGGGCTGAACTGCGCTTAAAATAAAACACCTTTGTACGTGGGAACTGCTATCCCACATCTTCAGTCACGGGACGGGACGAAGAGGAAAAGCCGGACCTTCAGAAGATCAGGATCTTCCCCAGGTGAGATAGTAGCCTAAGTTGCACTTAAAGTGATGCATAAAGCCATTATAGAGGTGAGAAACCTATAACCCATCAGGCACATAGGACATACAACAGTTTTCCCTCCGACTTACAAGGTTCGTGAAGATGAAATATAATCAGGTACTCAAAGATATGAAAGCTTAAATGCTTTTCAACTTAGGAAGCTATAACACTAAGAATTGCTCCTAAGAAGACCTGTATGGAAATAATATCTTCTTTGTAGGCTTGGTAGGAAGAAATACTTATGGCCCTGCTAATTTGCCTTGGGTAAAAAACAAATTAAAAAAAATTAAGATAATAAAATTTTAAAATTTAACACTGTATTGCTGAAACTAGGTTTATATCTCTAGAGATGCATATTTATTAACAGTAATAACGAAAGTGATCAACAACAGACTTGATCAGCTGCATTTTCTATTGTTGGCTAGGTTATTGGAAGCTAATTAAAAATAACTAAGATCATTCATTTTATGGTATAACTGCAAAACTACATATTTCTCAAAATATTTCAAATCATTAACAAATAATAATTTTGGCCTTCATTTACAATAAATAAATAAAAACTACCAAGCATGCTTGGCTGAGAGAATGTCAGAAAAGAGAGTTGGCCTATCAAAACAACACGCACAGTACCCAATAAAATATGCACGTGCTATCAAGTCAGTTCTGACATATGATGACCCTTTAAGAATTCTTCATTCAGAGTACTCAAAAGTGGTTTACTATTTTTCTTCTGGGGGTGCCCTGGGAATGTGCAGCTCACCCCAAACCACATAGGCTGATCCTTCTAGGATGCACAGTGGGGTACATCTGACCTCTGAACCTTTGGCCAGATACCTAACTCACTGAATTATAGAGACAATAGTACTCACAGCCAACCAAATTACTGGTTTTTATCTCTAATAAATTACTTCCCATTCTTGACTCTCAAAATATGCTCTGTGGTACCTCATTCACTCTGTCTAAGGATAGGGTTAGCCCTGGTGAAGCACTGGATGAATGAGTGTCCTCCTGGGAGTGATGCTTCTACCTTGTGCCCTCCAAATATCAGGAAATCTGAAATCTGTGCCCAGACTTATTTTTATTATCCAGCACTCTGGGGAAGAAAGACAAGAACTATCACCAGCTTCAAAATCATTTTATGACTATGGTGTCTCTAGGTCAGGATATATTTCTGTAAAGCAAGGCAGATTCTTGACAAACCAATCTCTTGTTGCCTATAAGAATGTAATGTATCAAATTATTTTTCCACAAGCAAAATTAATGGGATGCCGTTTCCCTAAAGTTGCCAAGGAAGTTACAGCCTTGAATTTGTACAGAAATGGAAAACCTGAGGGCACAAGGCTGGTTCTTTTGGCAAGGTGATTGGCAGAATCACCATCATTATCACCACCTTTGAATTGCAAAATTGGAAGGGAATCCTGTAGGTCATCCACTCCAGCCCTTGTCCCAACTTCTGGCTCCACAACCAGCTACCTAAACCACTGAACAATCTAGTAATTGGTAAGGAATTTTATGCTGACTTCAGAAGTCACACAAATCCATTGCTGTGGGTGCTTGTCTGCAATATGACAGGGAAAGTAAGTATTACTTCCTGGCATAGGTCCCTCATAAAAGACCCTCTTCTCCTGATTTCTGAAGATAGCATGACTCCCTGAGAATAATGACAGCTAAACTGCACCCCACCTGGTTGGTGACAAGGCAGAATGTCTGCCATATGGTATTGCAGCAAAAGGCATTGTGTAGAAATATTAATAGTTGGAGTCAGACATATCTAGATTCTAGAAGCATGTTGGCTCGTGCTGCTACAGGGAATAGAGAAGGAAGTATTATGCAGATATATTTTCATGGAGCTGATAAAGAAAATGTATGTACATACACACGGCCTTGTGCCTCCACTGGATCAGACATCTTTGCAAAGGGAACAGGGGGCCTATGGGCAGAAGGAACACAGTAATTCAGCTATCCTCAGAGGTGCCTTGGAGGGAGGTGCTGAGGCCATTTCCAACAGCAAGGCATTGTAAGAGCCTAGCAGACGCGAGTCATATCTGCTCAAAAGAGAGGCAGTGACTCAAAGATGCAAGCAAGAGCAGCCTCAGCATCTCATGGTCTCTTGAGTAACTGGAAACAACTGGACACCCGAGAGAGGCATGTTGCTGTTGCACATATTGTAAGGTTGCCTCCAACTTATGGCAGTCCTATGAATGGGAAATCTCCAGAATGTCCTGTTCTCAAAAGCCCTGCCTAGGGCTTCATAAGAACATAAGAACATAAGAAGAGCCATGCTGGATCAGGCCAATGGCCCATCTAGTCGAGCTTCCTGTATCTCACAGTGGCCCCACCAGATGCATCTGGGAGCGCACAAGACTAGATATCTGTCTCCTGATACCACTCCCCTGCATCTGGCCCTTTAAGTACCCCGGTTTTAGGCCTGGAGATTACACATCTCCATCATGGTTTGTAACCTGTGATGGAGTTTTCCTCCAGGAATCTGTCCAATTCCGTTTTGACGGCATCCAGGCCAGATGCCATCACCACATCCTGTGGCAGGGAGTTCTACATACTAACAACACGCTGGGTGAAAAAATATTTTCTTTTGTCTGTTCTTATTCTCCCAGCCCTCAATTTGAGTGGATGTCCCCTAGTTCTGGTATTTTGTGAGAGGGAGAAGAGCTTCCCACTATCCACTTTACACATGCCCTGCATAATTGTATACGTCTCAATCATATCCCCCCTCAAGCGCCTTTTTTTCCAGACTAAAGAGACCCAAATGTTTTAGCCTTTCCTCATAAGGGAGGTGCCCCAGCCCAGTAATCATTTTAGTCGCTCTCTTCTAAACCTTTTCCAGTTCCACTATGTATTTCTTGAGATGCGGTGACCAGTAGAGATGGGCACGAAACGAGCGATTTTTCATTTTTGTTTTCATTTTTTCGTTTTGTTACGTAACGAAACAAAAAATGAATTTTGACTCCAAAATGAAACGCAATGACCCGAAACACGAAAAATTTTGTTGACCGCTTTGTTTTCGTTACGGCAAATACATTGAATTGTGCTAAATGGTAACGAAACAGCAATTTTTCATTTTTGTTTTTGTTTTTTCATTTCGTTACCTAACGAAACAAAAACGATTTTTTTTTGCAAAAAACCTCACAAAAATGAAAACGAACTGAAACGGACCCCTAAACGACCAAATGACAAACGAAACACATTTTTTTTGAGTCGTGCCAATCTCTAGTGACCAGAATTGTACACAATACTCCAGGTGCGGCCTTACTATTGATTTGTATAATGGCATTATAATGTTGGCTGTTTTATTTTCAATCCCCTTTTTGATAATCCCTAGCATGGAATTGGCCTTCTTCACAGCTGCCACACATTGGGGAGACACCTTCATGGAGCTGTCCACCAACACACCAAGATCTCTTTCCTGATCTGTCACGGATAACTCAGAGCCCATGAGTAGATAGATGAAGTTTGGATTTTTTGCCCCAATATGCATTACTTTACATTCCTTAAGGGAGTCAATCAATTTCATGTTTGGTCTTCTTCTTTTCTTGCCGCCTTCAAACTTTCTGAGTATTATTATCTTTTACAGAGAATCCTGTCTTCTCATGATATTCCCAAAATAGGACAGCCACAGTTTTATCATTTTTGCCTCCAGAGATGTCCATGTATACAGCTGTCTATTCGGTTGTTTGAAGCATTTATTTTTAATTTACAGATTGGTGGCTTTTCCAAACTCTATTAGTCATTTGCCTGTTTTGTTTCTAATGCATCCAACATCCTTTCTAATATATGGTTCTCCTTTGTTCCCCAGTTATTATTCTAGTCACCTGTGATTGTAAGCATGCCTTGTTTTGATATATGATTAATTTCCTCCTGGATGCTCAGTCAAAAGCTTTCAACTTCATCTTCTTCAGCATCAGTGGTTAAAAATGGACTCAAATCATTGTTATGTTGATAGGTTCTCCAAGAAATGTGACTGATAATTATTTGTTCTGAACTTATATTATAGTCTCTAACTACCTATGCTACATCTTGCCTCAGTATTAGAGCCACTTCCAGATTTGAAAACGTTGTAGTTGTCTGATAGAAAATATTCCAGTCCAGTCCACCTTAGTTCACTGATACCAAGCATTATCATGTTTATATATTTCATTTCTTGTTTTACAGTTTCCAGTTTACCTTGATTCATATTTCTCATGTTCCATGTTCAAGTTATATGCGCTGTGCAGCATTTGATTTTCCTTTCACTTCTGTGCATGTCAGTGACTAGACATCCTTTTGGCTTTAATCTAGTGGCATCATTAACAACAGAGCTTTCTCTGTTTCATGCCAATCACAATTCACTAATGCAGGTACTGGATTCTGGCCAATTTATTCAAACTATTCATTTGTAACTAATAGAGATGGGCTCTTCGTTTTGGAAGTGGACAACTTCCAAAAATGAAACACAGGAGCCCAGGTGGTGCTCAGAGCTGGAGGAACACAATCAACTAATCCCTTACCTTGCACTGGGCTTGCACAGGGTTAATCTCCAATGAGGAAGAAGCATCCAACATCATCTTTCTTTCTCCCTGGCACTGGCCTATCAGACAGGGAGGCGGGATGATACATTTCCCTGCACAGCTCCTGATTGGACAGCACCAGGGAGAAGGACATATGATGTCAGAGGCTTCTCCCTCATTGTTTAGCCCTGCGCTACCCCGGAGCAAGGTAAGGGATTGGCTGATTTCATGCCGGAGGGTTGGTCCTGTTCCGAATGCCAGCTGGGTTCCCGTGTTTCATTTTGGAACCAGACCAGTTCCAAAATGAAACACCCACCTCTAGTATTTACCTTTGTCACCTTCTGCCCAGTAGAAACAAGTTATCTTGGGGGTCACCACCATTGGTTCATAAGAACATAAGATGAGCCATGCTGGATCAGGCCAAGAGCCCATCTAGTCCATTTTCCTGTATCTCACAGTGGCCCTGACAAATGCCTCTGGGAGTGTATGAGACTAGATATCTGTCTCCTAATACTATCTCCCCTGCATCTGGCTCTTATGCGAGTGTCATCTTTGAGTATGTCCACTGCCCAGTAGCTGCCTTGAAGAGGGTTAATATATCTTAGTCTGATGACTGAGTTGTGACCGTTCCACCTTGGGTATTCCTGCTAGGATTTCAGGCTCTTAATGGGTATAGCTTCCTGACAGTATTGCTCTCAGCTGCAATTGTCAAGATATGTAAAAATTGATAAAACATATGTTATGTATATTTAA
>JAHTLZ010000751.1:0-10963 GCA_023846285.1 Phrynocephalus versicolor
GTCAAGAGGCTATAATATATAATAAAACCATCACAATCAATGTTACCTTTAAGTAACAAATGAATCATTGGGATGTCCAGGTTTTTTTTATTTTTACTTTTTATGTAATTTATAACTTGGCTCTGAATTATGTGTCCACCTTGGGTTTGACTCTGGCCTGGTCTAAATACATAACTCTCTTACCTCTGCATAATCAGCCACTAGTAGAAGTTCCACATATTTTGTAGATTGCTGATCATCCCTCTTTACCTGTGGCAGAAGCACAGAAATGTATATGCCCAAGTGTCTGAAGCAGCTTTTTAAAAGGACAAAATTGTGATTTCTTCAAAAAAGTACAAACTTTGCAAAATATAAAAAGAGATGGTATACACCACAATTTTCAGAGTGTGTTCATCACTGATTATGAATGTTACCAAAAGACAAGTTAGTCCGTTCTAAACCAAATCAAGCCTGAATTCTCAATAAAAGCTAAACACACTGATGCTGTTAGACTTCTCATGGAAAGGCAATAATGCAAGGAAATATGGAAGACAGCAGGGCAGAAGAAGACTGAATGAGACCAATTGATGTAATAAGCTAGCCACAACCTCCAACTTTACAAGATCTGAGTAGGGCTGTTAAAGACAGAATTTTTTAGAAATCAATTATTGAGGGCTGCCCTAAGTCAGGAACCATTTGATGGCACAAAACAACCGCCCAAGGAAAGATTCTGGCACCCTTACATGGTAATTTAAGAACTATTGTTTGCACATAGCACTTGCCTATTAATGGACTTAGAATGACACAACTGGAAGGGACCCTGTGTGTGTGTGTTGCGTCGTTACAGTCATGACCAACTATTTGTGACCCCATTCCCATGGAGTTTTCTTGGCAGGAATACTGGAGTGGTTTGCCAGTTCCTACTCCAGGCGCCTACAGCACCTGGTATCCCCTGGTGGTCTCCCATCCAAGTACTAACCAGGGCTAATCCTGCTTAGCTTCTGAAATCAAGCAAGATCAGATGTGCTTATGGAATGTCAAGTCAGCCCCTGTCAGGGAGGCACAATGGAGAACTGAACTCCCAACTTCTGGCTCTGTATTGAGTTATCCAGCAGTTCAGTCAAGATGGCTACACATCACCTCCAGGCTCAGAGGGAGTATGCCTGTGTAGATAAACCACAGGGTCATATTGTCCTCATGTCCTGCTTATGGACTTCTCATGTACATTTGAAGGGCCCAAATGTCCACTAGCAAAGACCAAACATCACTCAGAGCAGATGAGCCTCACTCACTGTGGTGCCTTCTGGATGTACTAAACCATATCTCCTATCATTCCTAGGCAACACTGCTTGGTCATGTTGGCTGGGGATGATGGCAACTGCAGTCACATACAATGGGAAAGCGTTGAATCTGGTGGAGCTAAAAGAAAAATTCAAAACTCCATTTTCCCTTCCTGGCAGTCTGACTGCCTTAATGATGATGCCCATCACATCTGGCCCAGTTTTGGGACTTCCTACTTGAACCCAAATTTTAGAACTGTGCCTGTTAAAGGCTTCCATTGAATTCAAAAGTTTGCCTTACTTGTAAAATTTTAGTGAGCCAATAAAGTGTTCACTAACCCAGAATTCTGTTTACATGAACAAGTAACATAGAAACAGGTGCTGTAGGCCTAGAAAACCACACTCCAAACCATTATGCAACCCAATGTTTCTCAGCCTTGGTCCCCCATACATAATACAATATAACAAACTAGTGTCCCTTGCACAGACATCCCATAAATAATTCTTTTAAAGCATATTGGGGTGTTTATTAAAAATCCCATATAAATTTCTATTTTTGGAAGCCTCTTGGAAGAGACTTTTTCACAGGATATAATGCTAAAGTAACAGAGAGTATTTAGCAGCTTGAAAAATAATTTAAAAGTACTCACCCTGCGATAACCTGGCACAGCTCGCCCTGTCAACTCCATAAACCAAGTCATGGCCATAGACCCTGAGTCCTGATTTCCACAGCTACCCTTGGGAAGCTTGAAATGTTCAGACCTGTAGATCAAGTGCTGTTCCTTCCCATGAGAATGTGGCTCCAAGATGTAACTGAGATTACTGTTCAATATTATAAGGCCTCTGAAAAACATATCAGTAAAAGAGAAGTAGTAGAAAGCAACTACTTGTTCTTGTTTATTCAAGAGTTAAAATTAGTTGTGTGTGTGTGTTGTGTCATTACACTCGTGACCGACTCTTCGTGATTCCATGTCCATTTTTCTTGTCAGGAATACTGGAGTGGTTTGCCAGTTCCTACTCCAGGCACCTACTATTAATTAATAAACGTTACTTTTCTGTGTGAGACAGAATGCTGGACTGGATGGTTTGTGGCCTGATCCAGCAAGGCTGTTCTTATGTTCTTACTTTGCATACAGTTTGCATGTGGTTCCAATTTGATTCCAGCTTCACTACATGTTAATCAGAGCTTGGAATCACTGATGTGGATATCTGTTGTTGTAGTTAGAAGTGGGTGCAAATTGCTTCATGCCAGGTTGTTGTCCTTCGTTGGTGTGGCACCTGTGGTTGTCCCCTACCACCACCACCTTACCAACTCCTCCACTCACCATCTGGCATGCGCTGTTCTTCCTCACCTCTTTCAGCATTTGTCCACTCCTGGCAGGAGTGTCTGCTTCCCTCCGCCACCACTGCCAGCAGCTGCCCACTCCAAGGCTGCACTGGCAGGAATCCCTGCCCTGCCTCCTCGCCCGAGTTGGCATTTGCTGGAAGAGATGGAGGAGGGCAGAAGATGTTCCTGCTGCAACTAGACCAATGCCTAGATGGGAAGAATAGAACGTGCTGGCTGGTGAGTGGAGAAGCCAGTGGGGATGGTGGAAGGGGACACACAGCACCTGTGGTGAGGCAGTGACCAGGCACGAAGTGATTTGTACCCATCCCTAGATGTATTTATTTAATTTCTACTACTACTAAAATCCCCCAGCCAGCATGCTGTGGTTGGGATGGGTGGAGTGGGGAACTGTACTTTTAAAAGTTTCCAAGTCATGGCAACAATGCCGGACTAGTCTCGTCTGAGGTCAAACCATGGTTGTTGGGCAGAATCCTATTAGCAGTTTACATTTGTGTAAGGGAAACTGCATAAGTCCTGGTGGTGAACTGCTGCTGCTGATTATTAAAGTACTGGTTGCACTCCCGGACACGCACCTAATCACGTCACTCATTGCACACTCAGGAACACAACCTGTACCTTGTTAATGGTAGCAATTTGCTGTTTAGATTGACACGATTTCCCTTGCACCAACATAACTCATAGAAAGGCATTATTGTGATGGGGGTTCCTGCATGGCAGGGGTTTGGACTGGATGGCCCTTGAATACTTCTCTCAGTATCTTGTTTTATGCACACACTCTCTGGACAGTTCACAATATGTTAAAATCACATACAAATATAGCAAATATCCAACAATAAATACATAAAGTAGATAAATCCACTAGAGTACACCTATCAAATCAATCAAAATTATATAAGTATTAACAAATTTCATTCATTTAAAAGCTTCCTTGTGGTTTGGATTAAAAATGGATTTAGCCGTATGTTTTTGTGGACTTTGTCAATTTTCTATTCATGCTTTTGTTTGCTTAAAAAAACCGGCAGTGAAAAAGCTTTTGTTATTTCTGTCCTGAAAATGCTATGGAAACTATAGCCTCATTGACACCAAGTTTCTATTTCTGTGTGTGTGTTTGTGCGTGCAGCTTGCCCACAAGGCTTTCTGCTTGCAGTATTTCCACGGGATAGCTTAAATATGTAGGAAACCTTTTTGAGAGCAAACATTTAACGCAATGAACTCAAGTCTGCACATTCTAGGGAAAGAGTACAGTTAATGGGAAATGGGGAGCAGTCATGGGAATATAATGCATTTGGGCCTTCCAGCTGTAAAGCTTAGATATACAGTATAAATACAAAAGCATTGGAATAGTCTCGAGAAAGTTATGGCAACTTGTGACACACAGCTGGCTTTGATTCTCCTAGTTGCTGGCCAATAAGACTATCTGGCTTTGTGCAACAATGCATCGGGGACTGAGTTTAAGTATAGTACAGTATTTTATGCATAGAAACTAAATGAACTCTTCAATCAGGCATTTCTCTGCATTTTCATTAATAAATAACAATTTGTATGGCCCTTTAGTTATATGAGAGAGCTCTTTGTAAGATGCCCACCACATTGCTTCCACATAAGTCCCTGTGCACGCACAGACACATGCATTCACACACCCCACGGATGGTAGACAGACATAAAAATAAGACTTCCTCAAAACCAAGGACCTGACACGTTTGAGCATTCTGCATTTTGACCCCCACTGTAGAGTATAGTATTCTAACTGCTCCACCTCATAATGCCTTCGGAGTTTTCTTCTGAAATCAGTGCCAGTTACACCGAGGAACGGTCAAAGAGGGAACTGGGTAAGATGAGAGGGTTGTAAAAAAAATGGCATAATGTTCAAGTCACAGCACAGATTGTCTCTCGCTGCCTCAGGAAATGAAGAAACAAAGATTGCAGTTGTAAGAGAGTGCCACATGTTCCTCAGAGTAGAATTTTCGGTTATTGCTACATTTGCAGGAAATGTGAAACATAAACAGAGCCTTACATATTAGCTTGCCTAACAGGTGTCCAGAAACAATGCTCAGTGTTTGAGGGCTATTTACATACTAAACCATCGTAAATAATCTCAACTGAAAACAAGGGTTGTGTGCTTTTATCTGGAGCCTGATACAATCCAATTCTACTGGTTGTGACTTTGCCTCAATATAATCTGTAGACAGTTTATTTATATTATAAGATAAGAACTGCTGAATACTCAGTGGTTTAGGTCTCTGGCTGCAATGCCAAAGTCTGCAAGTTCAATTCCCCACTGTACCTCCTTGACAAGGACTGGATTTGGTAGGTGTCACTAGTGGCTGTCGCGTAATGAATAATAACTGAATTGACCACAAGAGGGGAACTGGTTGTAATTTATCCTATCCTTGCATCATTTTGTTCCTGTCACTTTTTCAGTACTGAGGGAGTAAATGTGTATGAAAGAGATTGCTTCAGTTTTAAAAACACTAATAAAAGGCAGCTTCTTTGAGGCATATTCTCTGGACTAATTCAATAGGAATCAGGAAAAAGGACTTGGTCTCAATCTATAATACAGAGAATCAGATAGCGGATTATTACTCTGCTCCTGCCTGAGGCCTGCATTTAGATATACCAAAGGTTTCTTAATGTTAAGAGACCGTGTAGCACACAAAAGACAAAATAGCACAACTAATCCATTTATCTTCAAGCAGACCAATTTTTATAAAGCAAATGCAAGGTATCTGGGATTAAATACATTAAAAGATGAATATAGTAGTGCTTGCTTAGTTTTCTATTCCTGGGGAAGGTTACATTTCCAGGCAATCAACATGCACAGTTCTTTCCAGTGGTGGTTTTCACACTGAAAATGTTCTATCAGAGACAATAGTATTGAATCATGCATGCCAAGGTTTAGAAAAAACACATAATTTAGTTTTAAATCAACAATAATTTTAAGACTTAGAGGGACACTGTGACAAACTCTGCCGACAGGAGTGATGAATATGCAAATCATCAGCCAATCCCAGCAGGAGGGCGGGGAATGGTATGCTATAAAAGGGTGGAGCCTAGGCAGTTAGTTCAGTTGAGTTGAGTTGAAGTTGAGAGGGAGTGCTGGGGGAGGGCACTTTTCTCTGAGAGTTCTGTCAGGCAGTGAGGGCTACACTGTTTACTAGCTATTTAAGGCAGGGAGGCTTGTGGAGCTGATTAGATCTGTTACAGTATATGTTAAAGGCAACGCATACCAACCTCAGATATTGTTATAGTTATTATCTTCTCAATAAACTTCATCGTTTTATTATATATCTCTGAGTCAGTCCCAATTCATGAGGCGACGAGTTTAAAAGGTGGCAGCATTACTAAGTAAATCAAAGGTGGCAGCATTACCATTCCCATCACAATTCAGTGTCTGAAAAGGGGGATCGTCACAGACACATTTTACATTTTTAAGATCAGCCCATCGGAATCAGAATGACCTACCTAGTCCAACGTTCTCTTCACATAGTGGTCAAACCATTGCCTATTCACAGGACGTAAACTGCAGTTGTGTTTTTGGATTTTGTTGTTGTTGTTTTGGTGCTTTTTGGTTTTCTGTTTGTTTGTTTTGCTTAATGGTACCTGATTGTACAGTATTTTGTCTTCTACCTATCAGTTGTCTTTATGATACGTGGTTTTACATAGAGCTCATATTGTTATTTATTTATTTATTTATTTATTTATTTATTTATTTGCTCTCTTTCTTCCCATAAGGGACCCAAGGTAATTCGCAACAACCAAAACTAAAAAGCAGTGGATAGTTAAAATCATATTTAAAAAGCAATGAAACATGTATTAAGATTAAAAACCAAGGTTAAATACAGTTTTAAAATGTTTAAAAATCTGTAAATATTGTTCAATGTCCCATCCAACCACATCTCCACTGATAAAGAGCTGACAACTTACTTAACTATAAAATGCTATATTTGATATTTAAATCTGATAATGGATTACTGCCTATATATTTTAGACTGGCTAAAATCCTGTTGCTTAGTGCAGTACTGTACATCACACTCAAGGAGGCCTACTGAATCAATGAGGAAATGGATGTCAATTCTTCCATAAGTTCCACTGATTCAAACGGGTTTATTCTAAATGTGACTTACTATAATAAAGCAAATTGCAGCTAAAGCAGACCCATTTGAAAACATGGAATTGAGTAAGGAATTGACTCACCAAATCTCCAAAGATTTAATATGTCTATTCTAGTGCAATTTACTACACTAAGCAACAAGATTTTGGTCACCGTATCTTTATATTTTGTGGTGCTTTTACTCATTTTTTTCTGTGATTATCTTTTGTTTTTGATGTTTCTAGTTGTTTATTATCATGTAATATGTCTATTGAATATTTCATTATTCAATAGAGTGAAATACAATACACACTGAGAGAGAGGGGATAGGTACATGTTTTCAGCATATAGTGATGGAATACCATTACAAGTGAGACTAGAGCACACTTGGAAAAGCTCATATCCCAAAGAGAAGAGAAATAATGTAAAGTGTAGTTATTCATTATATGTTAGTTTATTTATTTATTACATTTCCATATTGTCCGTCTGACAGTTGAACCACTCTGGGTGTTATATTTTGCACAAAGGTTAGGAAACATTTTCTCAAATGCTTTTGTTATGAGCACAAGATGGTATGGAGGAAGGAGGGATCTGTAGGAATAGAGTTACACCCTTTTTCGTGTGCTCTGCCACTCAGGAAGTTTAAATATATGCAAGGGTTAGTATCTGGATATTTCCAGTTATCCAAAAATACCGCATAAGTTTTGACAATGCCAGGAGTGCTGGCCAAAGTGGAGACTAACTCTACTGCAAAAGAAAAATGAAGTTTAGATGGTAATTTTGCACCTAAGGATAAACAGCCGAAAAAGGGGGGGATTACAAGTGGGTCAGGTTGCACCTGTGATGCTTCCTATTTTTTTATGGGACATACATATTACATCAGCCATGAATGGCCAGATTTACTTTGTTTATATCACCGGGCTGGTTTTTTATTTTTTAAGCAACTGGAGGTCATTGAAGGATTAAAAAAAGTTTGGCAAAACTGTTTCCTGACTGGACAGAAGCCCAGCTTTCAAATGGCTTTGAATAAAGGTGACCAAAAGCAAAAAGCGTCCTGTTTATAAAAACATTGGCTTGAATTTATTAGCTTTGGAGGTTAAATTGTCCTCATAGCAAGTAAATGTGTACATATCTACACAACGGATTTGAATAGGAATATTGTAGAATATCCGGCATTGCAGGGGCTAAACAGCTGACCGGAAAGAAAAGAGTTAGTTAAAATAGGTACATTAAAATGTTAGCTCCAAAGATAATGGGAGGAAAATACAGAAAACCACTTTAGGAAAACAGAAAAGCGAACTAGATAGCATAGAATTAGACAAAGTTCAGAGGGATTTAATGTATATGAAGAGAAATTATTTTGAATTTAGTAATAAAAATTCTAGATTTTTGGCACGGCTATGTCAAGCTAGAAGAGCAAAAAATGCAATAGGTGTGATTAGAGATAAATTAGGAAAGAAGTGTGGCTTGATGAAAGATAAACTGCAAATATTTCAAGAATTTTATGAAGATTTATATAAGGGAGGTAATGCCTCAAAAGCAGACATAGAAAAGTATGTTAAAGAAATTGTTAAAGATAAGATACTAGAGACAGACATGAGAGAATTAGAAAAACCAATTCAAGAGGAAGAGATCGGAGCAATTATTGATAAGCTAAAAAATGGTAAAACCCCGGGTTGTGATGGATTGGATTCAGATTTTTATAAATTGTTTAAATCAGTTTTAGTTCCAAGATTAAAATTACTTTTTAATAGAATCTTACAAGGAGATAAAATACCATTATCTTGGAAACATTCATTAACAATTCTTATTCCAAAACCTAATAAGGATGTGATGGACCCTAGTTCATATAGACCTATTTCATTAATAAATCAAGATGCTAAGATTTTTACTGCAATATTAGCGAACAGAATGAGTGGGTTCATTACAAGATATATTAAGGAAGATCAAAATGGGTTTTTAAAGGGAAGACAAATGTCTAATTTAACTAGAAGAGTGCTGAATATTATATATGATATAGAAATGAACAAACGGAAGGCTGGCATTATATCATTGGATATATTTAAGGCTTTCGATTGTGTGGAATGGCCAACACTAAAAATAGTGATTGAAAATTGGGGGTTTGGAGCGAAATTTAGAGGTGTGATAGATCAATTATATTCTAAAAATACATCTGAGATAATAATTAATGATGGGATTTCAGATAGGATATCTCTAGGCCGAGGCACTAGACAAGGTTGCCCCCTCTCCCCAGTTTTATTTTGCTTAATGATTGAAATGTTAGCGGATAAAATAAGAAATGATGAGTCAATTAGCGGATTAGGTATTGATAATAAAGTAAAGATTAATTTATTTGCAGATGATTCCTTATTGACAATTCAAAACCCACTAGAGAGTATGGAGAGACTTAAATATCATCTGGAGAAATTTGGGTCAATATCTGGATTGAGGGTTAACTGGCAGAAATCTCAGGTGATGCTGTTTAATCATAACAAGGAAGAACAAGAAGTGTTTACCCACAACTACGGATGTAAGATAAGTAATTCAATTAAGTATTTAGGTATAGAATTAGCAAAGGATACACAGAAACTAAAGGAATTTA
Organism: Phrynocephalus versicolor; assembly: GCA_023846285.1. Taxonomy (NCBI): domain Eukaryota; kingdom Metazoa; phylum Chordata; class Lepidosauria; order Squamata; family Agamidae; genus Phrynocephalus; species Phrynocephalus versicolor. The sequence goes on from JAHTLZ010000751.1 coordinate 9,300, forward strand.
ATTATAGTAAACTGAAGAAAGAAATTAAGAATAAAATGTTAGAATATTCAAGTTTAAAACTTTCTTGGTTTGGGAAGATTGCATTGATGAAAATGAAAATTCTACCAAAGTTAAATTTTCTTTTTATGATGCTTCCAATACAGCTAAGTAAGGATGACCTTAAATTTTGGCAAGATTTAATTAACAACTATTGTAACAGTGGTAAAAAAGCTAGAATAAACAAAAAATATTGGTATATGGCCCAGAATAAAGGTGGTATAGGTTTACCGAATGTTAAAAACTATTATTTAGCAAATCAAATAAGGTTTATTGGGGATATTGTGTTTAGTCCAGAAAGATTAATATGGTGGGAAATGGAATCATCGGAAATAAAGGAGGATATTGAAAAATACCTATTTGGCACTACTAAGAAATCAAAGTTAAATGAGATTAACAACCCCTTTCTTCGATCTATGTTAAATGCATGGTATTTGCACAAGAAAAAATTATGTCCCTTAGATTCACCATTGAGATCTGTAACTGAAATGGAGAATTTCCCTTCAAATTTGAAAGTTTTTAAAAAAGTATTTAGGGATAAACAAGTGATTAGATTGAAAGACTGGATAGACAAGATGAGAGGGAAAGAACAAATGAATGAAGTTCTCCAAGTTAGGGATATATCATGGTTCAATTTTATACAATTAAAGAAATGGACTGATACGTGGTTAAAGAAAAATAATAAACGTAGAGAGTATACAAAATATGAACAGCATTTACTGTTGTACGAGGATACTCAGAGCGAAATGATAGTAAAGGGTATTGTTAGCAAACTATATAAAATTATTTCGGATTTAGATGATAATAGGGGAGGACTTGGATCGAAATTAATGTGGGAACAAGATATTAAAAAAGAAATAAGAGAAGAAGACTGGGCTAAAATGTGGAGAATGAGAATACTCAGATCTTTGTCTGTTAGAATAAAGGAAAATTTCTTTAAAATAAGTTTAAGATGGTATATGACACCAGTGAAATTGAATAAAATGAATGTAAATTTTTCTAAGCTTTGTTGGAAATGTGATAATGAGATTGGTACCTTTTATCATTTGTGGTGGGAATGTAAAAAGATACAGAAATTTTGGAAATGTATCTTTAAAGAATTAAGTGATATATTAGAAATGACTATAGAGCCTAAATCTGAAATTGCGTTGTTATCAATATTTGTGGACCATAACTATGATGTTAAAACTAAAGAGTTGATTACAAATTTGTTGACAGCAGCTAGATTAATAATTGCTAGAAATTGGAAATCTAAATATGAACTATGTTTAGAAGAATGGTATAAGGAAGTATGGAATATAGCTTTAAATGATAAATTGACTTGCTCTCTCAAGGTTAAAAAAGGAGAGTTAAAAAGAGATATTTTCTATGATATATGGGGTAGATTCATTGAATACGTACTTGTACGGAATAAGGGTAAGGTTTCCGGGCAACAATCGATTCTGTTCTGGAGGGGAGGATGATGAATGTAAATATGAAGAGCGATCCTGTTGGTGAAGGGGTGCACTGTTGTCGATGTTTGTTTTTCTTTTATGTAATTTGTATATGTTTTTTTAAACTAATAAAAAAAAGTTAAAAAAAAGGAAAACAGAAAAGCAAGAATGAATGAAGACTAATTACACTGAAGC
>JAHTLZ010000752.1:0-12544 GCA_023846285.1 Phrynocephalus versicolor
TGGCTGCTGGCTGCGTGAGGGGAGGGAGAAAAAAAGGAAGAAAGACCGTGGCTCACCTCCGTTCTGCCTCGTTCTGCCTCTTGCTCTTGCCGGCTCTTGCCGGGGCAACATTCCAGTAGCTCTTAAGTAGCTCTTAAAGGGGAAGGAGCCAAAAAACAGCAAACAGAAGTGAGGAGAGCCCCGCACTCACTATCGTTGCACCGCATCAAAGAATTTTCACCTCCAGAGAGAAGGTACTTGAAAGGTGCGCTGGGTCGCGCTTAGATGGGCGGGGTCGCACTTAATTGCCTGTAAACTCAGGAGCTGGTGGGGAAACATTTTTAAGCTCCGGAGCTTGCAGCCATTTGCGGCTTAGTTTAGGGGTCGTGTTTAAATGCCCAAAGTCACTGCACTCTTCTCTCCTCCCCACTTTCTTCTGTCTCTCTTCCCTCTCCTTCACCTGTTTTCTATTGCTCCTCTCCCCAGCATTGCTTCCCCTCTCCTTGACTTAACAACAACAACAACAAAGGTTCAAATCTGAATATTTAATTTCAGTATCAGGCTTCACCACCACCACCACCACCACCACCACCACCACCACCACAACAACAACAACAACAACAACAGTCACTCCCTTGTAATGTTATTTAACAGAATACTATTTATTTATTTAATTAATTAATTTTGTACTTGTTAACTGCCTGACTTTCCCACAGGACCTCTGGGCAGAGTACAACAAATTACAAAAACAACTTGCCCAAAACACAACTCCATAATAAACAAAACAAATAAAATTGTAAAAACAATAACAACAACAATAAAACAACAACAGAAAATCCAGCAAGGAAAGGACAAGGCCAACAGAACAACCCACAAACACACAATCGTACACTCAGCAATCACCAAAGCTTTCCTTAAAGAGCCAGGTCTTTAAGGCTCTCCTGAAGGCCAGCAGAGACTCCGCCAGCCTGATCTCCAATGGCATATTGCAGGTAGACTGCAGGCCTTCCTTGGAGTGGCCACCCAGAGTGAGAAGGCGAGCAAAGCTCTCGTTGATCAGGATGAAGCTAACATATCGATGCATATACCGCCCATCTGACAGCAGGGTCACTCCTGGAGGTTCACAGCACATGTGCAACAACAATTATAAATGCAAATAGATAGAATAATAACAAATGACTCAATAAACACAGCAACATCATCAATGCAATTAAATGGAAATTAAAAGAATTACAAGTAAAAACAGTATCGGTGGCTAAGATAAAATTATCATGGGTATACACTGAAGTCATATTCCAGCCTGCAGGAATGCCTGTGTTAACATCCAGATCTTCAGTGCTCATTTCAAGGAGATTACCGAGGAAGTCAGGGAGATTTCAGGTGCCAGGTTGTTCCAAAGGTGGAGGGCAATCGCTGAGAAAGCCCGGTTTCTTGTTTTCACCTTACGGGCTTCTCTTGGTGTTAATGGCCTCAAACGCCTGGCCTGAGATGACAAATGTTATAGCTCTCATCTGCCCGTAGCAGTGCATAGATCTACCATATACAAAATCCTATGCACTTAACAATTAATAACTGCTACACTAATTGACCAACCATAAGATATGTTAGGATAAATACTTGGCTAAATGATTAATTATGTCCAAAGGTTCATAAATTTCTTGATTACATTGTTCCCTGTTGTTTATTGCAATTTACTTAATCATATTGATTTTGCTTCAACCGCAGGTTACTCTTTAGGGATTGGAGTTAATAGTCTTTATCCGTACATTCTAGCATATACTGAATCAGCTAAACCAACAGCTTTCCTCACCTGCTAATCAGGGTTATAAAATCTTCAGTATGCAAGCTTCATGAAATGTGATAGTTGAGCTACAGCTTAGAAAAATCAACACAGAGATGGGATAGAAGTCAGATCTTGAGGAACAATGAAAAATGTAGGGCATTTGATTCACCACTGAAAATTTTCTAGGAAAGGAGATTGAATGGGTGTGGGAGTCTTCCTCCTAAAATATGTATACATCATAGAAGATCAGCAATTACATGAAAGCTACCACATGTGTCATCTGCACACAGCAGTGTTGTAGACCAGAAAGTTCCTACCCCTTTGGGGAAAGGATATGCTTTTCCTGTAACAATGTCGGGGAAGATGGCCTGGGTCATAAAGACTTAACAAATTCAAGCTTTTGGCTTGGTACTCTTCAACGTTTGCATGAATGTTCAGATGGTATAATATCAGTCAGATGTGAGTTGTTGTGGACAAGCCCACTCCACCACACAGTACAAAACTTACTGAATCAAATTCAGCCCACCAGCTTCAGTACCAGCCCTACCATTTGGCAGAGTGAACTGGCTGCCTCAAGCTAGGAATTTGGAGCATTATCCAATAGGAGCATATGCTTTGTCTATTTTATGAGGAGAGATGCTGGGGGGGATTTCTCTTCCCCAAGAGCCAAAATAACTTGTCGGGGGTTGTTTTAGGAGAGATAGCCATGTTAGTGTGTGGCAAGCATATCAGGCCAAAAGACAATAAATAAATAAGTAAAATAAAGGATACAAAATGTTGCAGCACCTTAAAGATAAATTGCTTTATATTAATGTGAGCTTTCCCATCCACTCCCTGAAACAGGATGGGAGTCCTACACATCTGAACTTGAATGGCTGAAGGGCACCACTTGTCCTCTATCTGAAGCAAATACAACAGGCTGACACTGACCTGATCTGCATTGCTGTGGTTTACCAGGGGACTGACAACTGCTGATATTTCTGCCCCACACAAGTTAAAACAAAATGTATTTATTGAGTCTCTGGTAGGGATGGGCACAAAACAGAAACATTGTGTTTCATTTTGTTTCATTTCCCCTCGTGTTTCATTTCATTATAAAATGAATTTTTGTAAAAAAAAAAAAAGAAGAAGAAGAAGCAACAAAACAAAACAGTAATGAATGATTCGTTACTTTGCACAATGGCTCTCCTGGGTTTGACAAGCACCAAATTTTGTGGGTAGCTTCCTTGGACTCTCCCCTTTAAACCCTCCAAATTTGGAGAGGCTTGGGGTTCAGGTGGCTGAGTTGTTAAACTCCAAATGGGGGGTAGCAACCTTTTTATCTGTGATTGTCAAGAAGCGAGTCTCTGATTTGCATTAACATTATTTAAAAGGCACCTCTTGTGGACCTTAATGCATGCTGTGAAACTTCTGTGTTTTCACCTGTTATGCCAATAAAATCTTATCTTATCTTATCTTATCTTATCTTATCTTATCTTATCTTATCTTATCTTATCTCCAAAGCAGGGGTCCCCAGGAAAAAATCATTTGTAATTTGAAAGTATTTGAAAATCCATGTTGGTTGCATTGATGACACTGTCTTACCATACAATTCTCTGCCATCCCCTTTTCCTTTTGCCTTCAGTCTTTCCCAGCATCAGGGACATTTCCAAGGACTCCTCTCTTCTCATGAGGTGGCCAAAGTACTGGAGCCTCTGCTTCAAAATCTGTACTTCCAGTCAACATTCAGAGTTGATTTCTTTCAGGATGGGTAGGTTTGATCTCCTTGCAGTCCAAGGGACTCTCAAGACTCTCCTCCAGCACCACAGTTCAAAAGCGTCAATTCTGCAGCAACCAGCCTTCTTTATAGTCCAGCTTTCACTTCCATACCTCACTACTAGAAGAGTCATAGGTTTGACTAATCACACCTTTGTTGGCAAAGTGATGTCTCTGGTCTTTAATATGCTGCAAAGTTTTGCCATCTCTTTCCTCCGAAGAAGCAGGTGTCTTTTAATTTCATTGCTGCAGTCACCATCTGCAGTGATCAAGGAGACTAGAAAATAAACTCTGTTGTTACCTCCATTTCTTTCCCTTCTATTTACCAGGAGGTGATGGGATCGGTGTCCATGATCTTAGTTTTTTGATGTTGAGCTTCAGCCCATTTTTCCATTGTCCCCTTTCACCCTCATTAAGAGGTTCTTTACACACTTTCCTATGCACTGGAGTAACTAGGGAAGGGTGAAAGCGTGCATTTGCCATGGGGTGTGCTGCAATTTGGGGGCACCTGGAGGGGGAGCAGGTGGAGGAAGCCATGTGTTATCCCGTGAGCAGTCCTCCTTTCATCCTGCTAAGGCTTGATGATCCTTAGTCAAGGGAAAGGTTGAAAGGGAAGCAGGTGATTTTTTTTTCCAAGCAGCACTTCTGTCGATTGGGAAGAGGGTGTGAAAAAGAAGGACTCCTCTCCCTCCCCTGCTGTTCCCCCAGGAGTGGACACCCCTTGCTCAGTGGGAGAGATGCAGTTGGGGGCCAGGAGGGGTCACAAAAACTGACTTTGTCCCCGGGCACTCCAAACCCTAGCTATGCCTCTGTTCCTATGGGGACCCCCTATGGAGTGGAATAATTTGGCCCCCTGAACTACACAAACCTCTCCAAATTGGGAGTGCTTCAAGGGGAGAGCTTGAGGAAGCGCCACTGTAATTTTCATGCTGCTAGATGTCTGGGATCAGTATTTTCAAGTACATAACATTGCAATTAGAAATGTTTTTTCTGGGGCACCCCCTTTGGAGTTTATTAACTTGGCCCCCTGAACCCCAAACACCTCCAAATTCAAAGAGCTTAACGGGGAGTGGCCAATGAAGCTACCCACAAAATTTGGTGTCTCTCGGACCCAGAGGAACCACTTTACAGAGTAACAAAGCAGCTCATTTTTTAAAAGCATTTCATTTCATAATGAAACACTGTTTCCCATTTTGTTTCATTTTGTACCATTTCGTAAGCTTATGAAATAATGGAACAGCATTTCATTTTTCATAAGGTGCCCATCCCTAGTCTCTGGTATACATTGGCTTTCACTGATATTTTGTGTTTTTTATTGCACAGACCAAATTGATAGAACCCAACACAATGTTGCTAAAAATCAGGGTAACATGTAGACAGAGCATGAGGATCCTTGCCCCTATAGTTTCAAAGGGTGCATCATCTGTTGTGATAAGGAGGCACCTGTGATAAAAAGAAAATAAAGCATCCTATAAATTGGCTTTGCTAAAAGATTATTGAAGGTCTAGAGAATGAAACAGCTAAATGCAATCCCAATGTGTAAACAAGAAATTAGAAGTATTGTTACGGGAGATATATGGAAATATAATTAGATGTAATCAGATGCAATGAACAGTGGAAATTAAGATTGAATATGAGGAAACATTTTAAGAGTGAAATCTATTAGAATGTGCATCAGCTTCCCAAGGGAAATTAAAGTAAGTGAAATGAGTCATTTAAGACCAACCTGGACAAAGCAAACAAGCCAGATAACTGTGCTAAGAAATAAATTGTCATGGGTAAAATTCCCAGCTCTAATTTCAAAATTTTTCTATTGCTTTTATAAAGGTTCAAGTGCATTTCGCTTAAAAATAATACTAGCACACACAGAGAAAACTCTAGAGGATTAGGAAAACATAATGTCAAATCTATTTATCCCAGTAATCTTTACAGCAAAATCTATAAAGAAGGTCAATATTTTTGGACAGTATTATTATTGCCATATTGCAACTGAGTGACCAAGGTTAAGAAAAAAATAGCATGCTGAAAATGACCACATTCATTGCACAGACATGGTCAGGAAAATGCTTGGGGAGCGACACACATCTAGTTTTTAGACATGTCCATGCAAGTCATAATCAGGAGATAATTGCTCATATATCACAAGTGAGATAGTAGCCCTATTCAGGAATAATGTCAGAAATGTTGAAGTGATAGATGTGTGAGGGGAGCCATGTTGACCCACTCCACACATCCCCATCTGATTTGAAAGTCAGAAGGAGAAAACTTTTGTTTGTTTAACACCAAGGGCTACAAAGGAGTTTATTTGTTCAGCTGAAAGCTCTCCTGTTGTAGGGTCGGTGATCAGAAAAGGTCAGGGTATCGTTCACAGAAGTGTGGTGGTAGCATTTAACAGAAAATGGTTGCAGAGTCCTTTACAGGACTTTTACTTTAGCACATAAAGGCCTTGGTGATTTCAGAATGAGAGGAGAGTGGGTCAAGGCCTTTGTGAAGGTCTCCTTTCTCTTGAGTCACTTAACACGCTGCTATTTTAGGTGCAAAGGCTGATTAGGACTAGAGATGGGTTAGGCATGAAATGAGATGGAGGCAAACGGAATGCACCTCCCTCCTTCACATACCCAAACCGGGAAAGAGTAACCATAAGTTTTGGAACTGGACAAACAAATGTAAAGTACCACTAGGAGCATCACCCTGCAATCTTCGTAATATATTTAAGAACAAAGTTTTCTTTGTCAAGTTTATAAAATGCTAAGTGGGAAAAAAATCGAAACTAAAAAAGATGGAAAAAACCCCACATCTTAATAATTTACAAAACAGTACTCAAGTGATTCAAATGCTCAATTAAATTCATCTTTAATTATAAGAAGCAAATTATGATTTCTACTTGAATGCAGTTGTGGCATATAGATTAGCAAAAGTACTATTTGTATGCAGTTACACAGACTCAACAACTATGCAGGGGAAACCATTTATGTCATATTCCTTATCTGCCCTTGGCCCTATCACTTCTGTTTGCCATCACCTCCTCCTCCTCCTCCTCCTCCTCCTTTCCTATTCACTGCTTGTAGGACACAGTCTCTCTCTCTCTCTCTCTCTCTGTATCTGTGTTTAATTTTAGGCAACTATACACAAATATTTGCAGTATGAATCATCATAAGCCCTCGTGTTCACAACAAGCAGATGACAAATTATGTATCATTTTTTACGTCTTTAATCTGCAAATCGGGGCTCACAAGGTTGAAGCTTCCCCTCCAAACAGGGAGAACAAATATGTCAGAGAGAATGGTAAGCTAGGGACTCCTTTGCTCTGATGCTGGCATAGATGCAATGAAAGATGTGTAGGTTTATTGTGAAGAGTGGTGGTACGGTACATGACCCTCCATCAACAATCTGAATCAGTACAAGAACTACCAGTGCCTTATGAAGGTAGCAATTTCTTAGTTACTACATTTGTTACTGTAGTTTTACATAGTGCTGGGGAGGGTTTGGGGACTCTCCACCTCTCACATCCCACATTACTTGATCGGCTTTGCACTTATACCTCCTAAGAGATGGAAAGTGGCATGTGCAGCTTTTCCTCAGGCAGCTAAATGTCTTTGCCAGGCCTACATGGTGAAGTAAGAGGTTTGCCACTTAATTTTATGCATGTCAAGCAAACCTTTCTTGCGTTTTCAAGGCAGAGAGGAAAACACTAATGAATAGTTTTATTTCTATTTATCTGAGCTAGGAAAAAAATATCAGCCCCTTTGCATAAATCTGCCATTGCTCTAATTTGACTTTTGACTTTTGACAAAGCGTTTTCGAGATGCAGCCTATTTAAAAGAGAAAAGAGCCAGGGTCCTTGTTTTGAGCAATGGAACGAAAGGGAAGCCAATGTTTGCGGCAAATTTGGCCACTGAGAATAGTGTACGTTTCTTTCCTCACTGCCATGCACCTAATGGACCACTGCATGCTTGCCACTGAGTGCAAACAGAGCAGATGAATGTCAGCTTCATACAACTTTCCGTTCAATATTAATGTGATGGCTCTCCATCAGATCCATTATTCATGCATGGGTTTCATCAGCAAATGGAAAAGAGTCTCATGAAGCGATATTTGGTACATGGCAGAATTTCTGAATAGTTGTATACTCTGATCTGAGCATGTAAAATAAGCTCACAGTCCTCTGAATGTTCATATGCAGGACTGAGGCTTTGATGCAATATGCCCAGAGAGTCACCACAGTTTTTTTTCCCTTACTGGTGTGGCCATTTATTTTTAAACTAGCACTGAAAGTCAACTTAATGATAATTTTTCATCTACCTTTTTCCCTAATTCATCTTCATCTAGTGTTTCAATTACGAGGGACATGCAATTTTACAGTTATGTGTTTTAACAACATAGCCTGTTGTTTAAAATCATGGAGTATCTGAAATAGATTAGCAGGGGGTGATCCATACTTTTTGAAAGGGATACCTAAAGGTGCAAGTCCCCCAATACAGATTGGGACCACGGTGCTGGCTGAAGTAGAGTTAAAACTTTTCTCTCTAGGCGGTTTCTTTTTCTCAGTCTCATCTCATACAGACCAGAAAAGGAGCAGAGAGGCAAATGCTTTGCCTGTGTTCAGTCCTGCCATGCTGATCTGATATGGCCCACCAATAGCTGCACTTATCTTTATTGAAGGCTGCAGAATGCCATCATGTCCAGCTGGTGCTTGGAACATATGAAATGCTGGCTATCGTTGGATGGTCTTGGGGGACTCCCATGGTTCTGCACAAAATCTCCAATTCTCTACATGAGTATTAAACAAACAGACAAAATCCTCAAACTCCCCCCCCATATACACATTGATTGTGTACGGCCAGGGCCAGGGCTAGGGTTTTTTGCGCCCTAGGCAAGGGGTGGGAGGGTGGGGCGGGTGGCGGTGGGGGGCAGGGCAGGGGGCGGCAGGGCGAGTGGGTGGGTGGCAGTGGGGCAGCGGGGTGGCAGGTGGGTAGCAGGGTGGCGGGGTGGCAGCAGGGGGCAGAGTAGCATGGGGTGGCGATGGGTACGGGGGTGGGCGGTGATGGGCACGGGGGGCAGGGGCGGACAGCGGCGGGCGGCGGGGGGACGGGGGACGGTGGCCAGCGGAAGGAGGGGCAGCAGGCTGCCCAGTGCCCCCTCTCCATTTTGGCGCCCTAGGCAACTGCCTAGGTTGCCTTAATGGATGTGCTGGCCCTGTGTACGGCTATATTAATTTCATTGAGCCTTGTTATAGACCGAATCAAGGCACAACAGTGAGGCCTGACTGGGTGGGAGGAAAGTTAAAGCAAAATCTTCTTTGGCTTGGAGTGAAAACTACTCCAGAATTTAAAGCTCATTATGTTTAAAGCTCATTATGTTTGCAAGGGTGGGGGGGGCATGTCACACTCATGTAACAAAGTGCAGAACACTCCCCAGATCACCAACTGTTGGGGGATATTTGTTCCATAATGACCACAAGACTCTTAAACTTCTAATTTAGGGTCTGAAAGTATCCGTTGAATGACATCACAGTTTTAAATCAGATGCAGAAGAGGTTATGTATTCAGAAAGGATCAAAGTGGAGCACAGACAAGAGCACTTGGAACCATAATATATTTTTGGCATGGTCACAGAGCTTTAATATCAGCTGCCTTGATCTCTTATGGGGCTGGCGAGGATGTAAATCAAATAAATATTGCTTAATAATGTATTATACATAATAATAATGACTATTCCTGCCAGCTGTATCTTTCTGTTTAGTGTACTAGTTCTTTTGTTTGTATTTATGTGCTGCTTACAAGAAGGATGGAAGCTCAATACATATTCAGTGGACCCTCTTATAACAAGTGGTTTAACAGAAAATCCACATAAAGGGAAAAATTTCCAAAGATATTGGAAAATCGCTTAACACAATCACCTATGGGGCAAATCCGTACAACAGAAAAATCGTCATGATTAGGGATTAATCTGTTTTCAATGCATTCTTATGGGAAATTTGTACAAAGGAAAATTTGCTTAACCGAATTTCATTTTGAATGAATAAATTCCTTTATACAAGGTGCCACTGTACAGTATTAAAATGGCAAAAATGTAAAAACAGTAGCTAAAGTAAGTATTTTGCTTTTCACCGAAATGAGATCAAGACAGATTCCAAGAGCTTAGAGGGCAGCACCTGCACTTGTGACCCCACACCCACTTTTCTAACTGGGAAAAAATACCTTTTTTTTCCCTTTTATCAGCCAGATTTTAAACCATTGTAGAAGATCTGTCTCCATGTGAAGACAGACATGAACCCCCCCCAAAAAAAAGGGAAATTCATTGAAAATATGCTGGTTTGTTGGTTTGCGTTGTTCATCCTGAACCAGGGGATCTGAACTTTCCTAAGCCAAGACATTTTTTTGTAATGCAACAAATTCTCTACATTTTTCATCCTGTCCCCCAACCCTTATTCACTTTGCCTCGCTCCCTTTTGTGATGCTGCCTCTTCTACCACCACCACCACCATTTTGAGAAGCAGCCAGCTCCTGCAGGCCTGATGCCTCTGCTCATGGCCTGCCTCTGTGAGAGGTGGGCACAAGTGCAGAGGCATCCGGAGGGGTGGCACCCAGCTGCCTCTTTAATAAAAGGGCAATAGCATTTCACTCCATATCCCTCACAGAAATCTGTACCTTGGTGAAGCACATACACACCCACAGTGGGCCCAAGAGGAAATTCCTCCTTGGCCTGTTCTTTGGACTGGCCTTAGTCCTATTTTTTATGCCCATTCACCTCCCTCCATACTTTACAATTTCATTCCTGATCATGTTGCATTTTGTTAGAAGATAAGTGGATTGCCAAATCTAAGCATACAAACATCCATCCGCAGCATTCAATCACCCAGAGTGGCTGTGTTCCTAGATGGTGTTGTATTAATACCTAATAAATAAAAATTCTTTTTCTGACAATTTGTTTATAGTAAATACATCATATCAATGGGTGGCAGATAATAAGAAAAAGTAACAACCAACATGGTTCCTTTTTACCACAGCCAATAAGATCTGAGATGCTGAATTGTAGTCTCCAGAAATGATTTCAGGTTTCATACATTAGTTAAATGAATGGAGTGCAGCAGTTTGAAAATAGGTTAATGCAGTGCTTTTACATGCACTCTTAATCAGCCACAACTTCCTGCCAGTACTTGCATTTCTGTTCCATTTCCTTATAAAGGCAGACATTGCATGCATATCATCTATACCCACCAAGCGGAAATTCAGGACAGTCTGCTCCTGAGGCATCCCAACCAATGGGCCTTATCTAAGATCTTTTCCGCAGCGTAAGCAACATGGAAACATCACAAGCTACTGAAAATATGCCTAGGAGTGTGTACCGCAATGAAATGTCTGTATCCGGTGATGTGAAAATATTTAGCAAATATGGTTTAAATGTGTGTGTACATATTTGATGGGGGAAAGATCCTGTTTTTCTGTTATTCATCTGAGAGAGCAATCCATTACAATGTAGATGATGCTACAAATAATTAGGGCGGCTATCTTACATGCATTTTATCAGGAAGTAAGTCAAGTTAAATCTAGTGAAGCTTATCTCACAACAAACATATAGGGACATGTGTGATACCAAGGATTTAGATAGTATTTGTGCCCATCTCTTTAGAAAGTATTGTTGAGAGTATCAAAATGAATCAAATAAACATATAATGTTCACAGGAGACAAAAGAAGTCATGATGGTCCTAGATCAGTGATGGCAAATCTTTTAGAGTCTGAGTGCCCAAACTGCAATTCAGAACCCACTAATTTTTCGCAAAGTGCCAATACAGCAATTTACCCTGAATATGGGTGGCTGTGAAGGGGTATGTCAGGTGTCCACAGAAAGGGCTCCGACTGCCACCTTTGGCACCTGTGCCATAGGTTCGCCAACACTGTCCTAGATCCTATAGCTGCCTGATGAAAACTTTCAGCACATTCTACCTCATCTTTCAGATTCACTTAAGTGCTCAATAGAGATGGGCACAAAACAAAACACACTGTTTCATTGCCTAATGTTATGAAACAAAATGAAACAGAAGCAAGTATTCCATCAAGTAGCAAAACAAAATGCCATTTTCCATTTTAGAAACAAAACGTTTCATCCTACCTCGTCAGATCATACCAATACCATCCTATGAAAACAGGACAGCAGCCTGGAAATTGCAATCTGTGTGCAGAGAGATGGGACCTAGGAATGGATAATGTACCAGTTAAGTATTTTTATTTATTTATTTATTTATTTATACATTTATACATTTATACATTTATACATTTATACTGTCTTCCAAAAGGAACTCTGGGCAGTTTACAATACAATGGAAAAGAATCAATAATACAACAATAAATAAAGAATAACATTAAATAAAACAATTAAATAAAAGCAAACATAAAACAGCATGAGCTGGCCTGGCAGTCTTATTCTACTGGTTCCAGTAAGCTTAAAAAAAGAAACTTAAGTTAATGGTCACCAAGCACCTCTTTAAAGAGCAAGTTTTTAACAGCTCTCTTAAAGGCAGGCAGGGACTCTGCAAGGCAAATCTCACTGGGGAGTTTATTCCATAATGATGGGGTGACCACTGAGAATGCCTGGTTTCTGGTGACCATTTTCCAGGCCTCTCTACACTAATGGAGTGATAATGCCTGCAACGCCCTGGTGGGTCAGTCCGCAGCTGATCTTAAAGAGATTTGCTCCACTAGGTATTCAGATCCCAAGCCATGGAGAGTTTTGAAAGTCAAAACCAGTACCTTAAGCCTTACTCAGAAGGCAACCAGTACAAGCGAACCAACATTGGGTTGATGCAGTCATACCTTACTGCACCCATCACCAGTCTGGTCGCCGCATACTGTACCCACTGCAATCTCTGAATGAAGGTCAAGGGAAGCCCCACGTAGAGGGTGTTGCAATAATTTACCCTCAAGATTATCCTCTCTCTTTAAATATCCTTGAGAAATTTTTGCCCTCTTCACATGGAAGGTGTCCTTTTCCCGTGGGTTCATATACTTCAACCTGAAAGGAAGTTT
>JAHTLZ010000753.1:1751-13588 GCA_023846285.1 Phrynocephalus versicolor
CTTCTTCTTCTTCTTCTTCTTCTTCTTCTTCTTCTTCTTCTTCTTCTTCTTCTTCTTCTTCTTCTTCTTCTTCTTCCACTCAGGAAAATGGAGTATTGTAAATAAATAAGCAAGCAAATACAGGCAGACAGTATATATTTTGGTTTAGTATATATAATCTAGTTTTCAACACAGGCTTTATCTTGGCTTAAAATGAAGTGGCATCATAAAACATAAATGTTGCTTTGATTTTTTTTCTATGGGCAAGGAAGTATTATTTGTATAATTATGTACATAACTGAAGAGCTTTGCTGATGTGTTTTGCTGTGCAAGTGTCATTAAACATCTTATTAAAAACAGAATGAGAATAAAGGTACTGTACTGAAATCAATGTCAATCATAAAATATTGTTTTCAAAACTAGATAGTGGGATTCCTTCCTTCCTTCCTTCCTTCTTCATTACACACAGTGAGATTTTGTAGTTTATCAAATGTGATTACTGTGAAACTGCATTAATTATAGATGGCTTGGGGTTGTCTTTTCTCAGTGATGGTTAAGATTCAGAGGGACATCGAGTTTTCCACTTGGAGAAAAACAATTCTGCTACATATTGGGAGGGGCTGTAATTCAACGTCGGAGCCTCTAACTTTGGCTGGGAAAGGACTTTAGTTGTCTTCCTGGCATGCTCAGAAAGGACTTAGAAAGAATCTTGGTGGAAGGCTGGTGAGCTGCTGCCAGCCAGTTGTCAGACCAATTGTCTGACAGTATATGCACAAGTTTCTTGTCTTCATGTTCCTTTTAATGAGGAACAATGGAATACTTACCATGTATTAAATGGAAAAGTTCTTCTACTATATTAGGGAATGTGCTTTTTGTACTGGTGGGTGTTTCCTCAATCTAGTTAGCACTGTTCCTCCCCCTGACCTAAATGTTGATTTCCCACAAGTGTAGGCAGTCTACCAACAAGAGCATGCTGTTCCTGCTTTGCTTAGTCATAGTTCACCAAAAATTAGTATGTAACTTGTAAAAATCCCAGTATGGTGTCACATGGTGCACTGAGACAAGCATTAGAATGCATGAGAGCCTGGGACAAAAAAGTACACCAACAGCAAAAATCAACAGATTTTTTTCTTTTTAGGATAAGATTTGTCCCAACCCTTTGCATGGCAAAATAGTAGAAATTTAGGGACTTTGCTTACAATGGTGTAGATAATAATGTAGTAGAACATGTACATTGTCGGCCTAGTGCTGTATGGATTCTAGCTTGCAAGTGTCTCTTGGGGAACTAATATGTCCAGTACTAGTGCGTGTAACCAGCTCTTAAGAGTGATGATAGCTTTCAATCTGTTTCATATGGAGTGCTTTCAAAGTATCAGAAATAAATTAATAAATGTGGAGCAATTTCTCCTGATTAATTCAGGGTAGGGTCATCATACACAACTGGTTGGCGATACTTGCATGTTCACTATCTCTGCCCCGTGACACCTGTCAAAATGAGAATGATAGGGAATAGGACACAGACATAAGATAGTTTTATGATTATGAGGTACTGGGCTAATGTTGGGCTGAAACTATGTGGAAATAGCCCCAGGCACAGCTGTTGATATATTACTGACAGAGAAGGGGGATCTGAGGTTGAGATAATTAATGGGTAACTTGCCAGTAGTTGAAAGTGAACTAAATGACTGAGCTGAGATCTAACATGGATGCTTCTCAGCCTACCACTCAGTTCTTAGCCACTCTACTGGGCTATGGAGCGTAAGGTACTGAATGGTTGCTACCTTTACAGAACAATTTATACACCAAGGACAGGTATCTGTTGCCCCTCTCAAATATTTGGGAGTGCAATTCTCATTATCCCTTACTATTTGGCATGTCAGATGGAACTTCTGGAAGTATAGGTCCAAAACTGTCAGTGTTTCCCTATGCCTGCTATTCACAGCAACTGGAGAGTCAAAAACATGAAAAGATCTTTGAAGTGCAACTAGAATGGCATCATGCTGACATCATTCCTAACCGAGCAGCCATAGAAGAATGCTTTGAAGTCCATCCTGCTAAAGCCAAGTTATAGGTGGTTTGAGCATCTCACTATAGACATTCTTCTCAAAAGTCATTCTTCTCAACATTCCAATTTCTGCCTAGATAGATACATGCTCTAAACCAGTGGTACTCAGCCTGTGGGTCCCCAGATGTTCCTGGACTACAACTCCCAGAAGTCCATATCAGTAGGAAAGCTGGCCAGGATTTCTGGGAGTTTCAGTCCAGGAACATCTGGGGACCCACAGGTTGAGAACCACTGTTCTAAACTGAGCCCCATCAAACCCACTAAATGTACTCCAAGGTATACAATGGTAGTCTTAATTAATTAATTAATTAATTAAACCATATACAGTATGAGAGACTTGGACCTGTTATGGGTTAGATGCTCCTGAATGGGATGTCTCATCTTTTCTCTGTCTAAAATCTAAACACTCTTATCACGTTCATTCGCTCATTCTCCCATATTGTCGGTTGCTTCTGGGATGGGGAAATTAATAAACTACACCATACTGTACAACATTTGACATTCCTCAGATATTTTATGACAGGAAGGAAAAGAACCCATCCCCCAGAGGTTGGACATCTCCGCATAACCTTTGGTGGGTGTAATGTGCAGCTTAGCCTCTTATTCAGGTAAAGGAATACAGTATATGTTTGTGCTTTGGGGCATTATAGTTATAGAGAACAGGAACTGCCACATTGATGAGCACCTCTCTTCCACTTTGTATCTTACAGCATCAGGACACACTTTGCCTCTGTAGTCTCTTGTGTTCCTTAACATGGCAAGAAAGGTGTTTATGCAAGACCAAACTAAACGACATAATCTATTTCACGGAGGACAATAAAATGGTGTCACTGAAGAATAATTCAAAAGCAGTTCCCCCAGCAGGAGACAGAGTGAGGAGACACAGCTGACAAAACATGTTGTCAGCACCACTGCTAAGAAATCCCTGGGCAGGATGTGCTACCCAAAGATGTGCAAAAAAACAACAGGAATGACAACGCTTGAGAGGAAACAAAACAGGAAGCATGTCCCAAATAATCAGAGAGCAGGCCCTAGACAGGTTATGCTGCTGAGTCAGGGGAGAGAGGAGCAATCCTTTCAGGATGGGACCTTAAATTTTCATTTAACGTCCCAGGCCATTTGCATTGATACTCTTGCTTATTCATGCATTATCGTATGAGTCAAGGGAAGACTGTGGTTAACAAAGTGAGGTCATCACAATTTCCCATACTCTCTGATTAATCTGATCCAATGACAAGGCAGAGGAGAAGTGTGGGGAGCCTTCCCGTCCCACTGCCCTCCTCCTCACATTTAGGAAATCAGTGGACCACTTGGAAGGAGGGTGTGGACAGAACTAGCCAATAATAATTGTATAAATGGATAAAAATACTGGTGTCTACCAACCTTTTAACTCTTGAAAAGGCCCTTTTAATAAATTGTATGCTCTTTTATTAAATAGTATGCTAAAGCATTTAATAAAATAACAGTATGCTTAAGAAGAGTATTCTTAAGTGTGTGTGTGTGTGTGTGTGTGTGTGTGTGGTGTCATTACAGTCGTGACCGACTCTTGATGACTCCATGTCCATGGAGCCGTGGCATGTCTTTGGAAGGACTGGGGCAATAAAAACACCTCCCTCCCTTTAATTCAGATGCAGCCTACAACATCCAAGCTCCGAGCCTCAACTAAGAAACTGCCTGGCTCCCCTCCGCTTCCCAAGGACCTTACATCTAAGAAATAACTCCTGGCAAATCCAACTTTTGCCGTGTTATAGCCTATTGGCACTACTCTGAGGAAGGGGGTTTTGCCCTTGAAATATTAGCAACATTTTTGGTATTTTTCTAGTAGCCTAAAGGTATCACCTGTTCCACTTTTGTATTTTGTTTAATAAAAGAAGGAAAAAAGTAGGAACTGTGATTAAAACAGTCACTTAAAATGTTTTATAAGAAAAGAATTAACAACTATTTTAAAAATAATTAAAAGCTTGGTAGAATTAAAATGTCTTGGGAAAAATCTTTAACAAAAACACAAGAAAAGCGGACTCCACCACGAAACGCTAAGAAAAAGAAGTCTGATGAAGCGGAATTGTTCATAAAAGCTCACATAAAATAAATGTAAACGTTTTTAACATTAAAAAAAGACAAAATTATTACCCCACCCTTCTGACAGAGGTTGTGGTGTCTCTGGATTGCACTCCCAGACCTAGTGTAGAAGAAACTCTGTGTCAGGTGCAAGCAGTGAGATTTTGTGTGTGTGTGTGTGTGTGTGTGTGTTGGGGGTGGAGGACAGTTACAGAGATTAGCAAATCTTTTGTTTGGAGATTGGGATGGAAAATTTTGACCTTGCTATAAAGAACTATACTGTTGAGACGCATCTCCCAACTGGCCTCATACAAGTGGACTCATCCTGGAGATCTGCCATTAAGACTTTGGGCTACACATTTTCTGCACTAGCCATGGAGTAGCGGTGACTAGAAACTGGGATTTTACCCATATTTTATTAGTGGTCCAATAAAGGTATCACTTTTCTCTTGCATTTAAGTAATCCTGAACCACACAGTCTTTTCCTAATTCTTTCGGAACTATGAAAGATACCTGTCTATGTTATCTTTGGTAGTGAACACAGAGCAGGGATACTGTTTCTTATTTATTTATTTATTTATTTATTTATTTATTTATTTATAAAACACATGGGCCCCTTTTAAGGTTATACCCTCCCAGGATGGCATTAAAAGTGAAGCTAAATGATAACTGTGCTTGACAAACAAGTTTGTATAGTTGTAGATGATTTTTTTCTAGCACCCTGGACAGCCCTACTTATTTTAGGGTTTGCTGAGCCCTACCTAACACCCTATGTAGGTACAGGCAGGCAGAGCAACAAACACAAATACATGATGTGTGTGTTGGGGGGTGCATGGTCTTGTCGTCACAAGATGGTTACTGCTAGTGGTGAGGGAAAGTTTTTTAAACAAGGTTTTTAAAAAATTAGCACCAGCCTCTAATTTTCTTCTTTCCATTAACATTTTCTTTAAATCAACATTAACACAAGGTTAGGTATTGTTATGTGCCATTTCCAATTTATAGTAACCCAAATATGACTTTGCCAATGAGATTCTGTGGCAAAATGATAGTCTGCCCACTATGTCACAGTAGTTTCCTCTAGGTGCAACAACAGCCTTATGATCCAGCAGGAAGCTGTCTTACTGGCCCAGCTATGCCACAATGACTGGCAGCAATTGCTCAGTGGCAAATGTTTCCCATTGAAAACGGGGCATTGAATATAAGATCTTCTGTGTGCCAAGCAGTTGCTCTACTGTTGAAGGGAATGCCTTCACCACATTTTAAGCATGCTTGTCTTTACACAACAGTCATTTGGGATCATGGATCAGTCAACATGGATGCTCAGCTCTTCTGTCCCTTATATAGCAAGATATGTCTTTTTGTCCTGTCACAAGCTTCTCTCGTCTTGCAAATAAGCTACCTTTGTTTTGTAATTGGTCACTACCAATTGTTTTGTAATTGGTAAACACATGCTTCATTTTTGAGTCTGATTGCTCAGACACAAGTGAATTCAATCACTTGAGAACAAACCATGTTATAAATATATTTCTTTATGCACACAGAGCTTCATACTGTATGTCAGTGATGGCGAACCTTTTAGAGACCGGTGCCCAAACTGCGATTCAAAACCCACTAAAATTTCATAATGTGCCAATACAGCAATTTAACCCAAATAAAGGTGGCTTTGAAGGGGCAATGTTGGGTGCCCACAGAAAGGGCTCCGAGTGCCACCTATGGCACCTGTGCCATAGGTTCACCAACACTGCTGTATGTAGTTTGGCCCAAGGTAACAGAGCTCGTGTATTTTTATTTATTTATTTATTTACTGTATTTATTATTTTGAATATTTTACCCCACCTTTCTCCTTGGAAAAGAACCCAAGGTGGCTTACAATAATGAGGGACAATATTCATCCCAGAACATTTAAGACATATTCAAATTAAGAACAGGGAATTAGAAGAACATCTTAGAACATTAAAAGGTAACTTTAAAGCTTTAATGTGATTTTGTCTATTAATGCTGTAAGATGTCCCTCAATTACCTGTTCTCAATACTTGAACATGTCTTAATTGTACTGGTCTGTATATTAACTCTCATTCCTGTAAGCTGCCTTGGCTCTTTTTACAAGGAGAAAGGTGGGGTAAAAATACTCTTAAAATAAAATAAATAAATAAAATAAAGCTACAAAGACCACACTAAAAGAAAAAAAATTCCATTATGAGGGGTGGAAAGTAAACACGGAGATACTGGTGTTCTTATGAAATCAGTCAATGCAGTCATGTATGGTAATCCATATAAAAGTCACATAGTAGAGAGTCCCTCATATACACACATACATCTGGGGAACTACTTATCACTTATATTGCTGTGACTAATTATGTCCTGAGTCTGCCAGCTGTTTGAGTAGCTCCCTAGTGCTTAGCTGATCAAGCCACAGTCAGTTTAATTGATAGGCTTAAATGATGAATTTGCAATGTTTTCCACTTTACATGCTAAATACAATTTACCTCTGAGAGCAGAATGGCTATATCACCAACCTCAGCATTTGCCAGTCTGAGTGTTTCAGAATCTCTTAAGTTGTGAGAGAGAATTACTAGATACTGTCAGAAACTTTACTAACTTTAGTATATAAATGTTTAATGGATCTGTAAAAGATAAATATTAAGGAGGTTAGAGGGACATGGAATGGAAAATTAGCAGGTAAAACACAATCTAATACAGTAACGGAAACTGTATTAGAATGTATAAAGGATGTTTCTTTAGATTTGAAACTGGAATTAGTCCAACAAAATATAGTGTTTAGAGTATATTGGACACCACAATGGTTGTTTAGGAAGCGACTGTAAAATTCTGACAGAAGTTGGAAATCTAATATTGGAAATGCATCCTTGACACATATGATTTGGTTGTCCGGTGAGTAATTTATTTATTTTGTGTAGAATTTGTCACTTTCATTAATGCAGTATTGGGGAAATCTTTGTTTCTTCTGGATATTGATGTTTTCATAATTTATATTCAAGTTCAATGGGTCCAACAAAGGGACATTATGGTAAAAGAGACTTTTTTTTGAAACATGGAAGGATAAACATTCACCATCCACTACACAATGATCATAGGATCTGCTAGCACTAGTGTTTATTTGAACAAGTATCATATAGGTCAATTTCATGAACCTTGTGTGATCACAAAGCCCACACTAATTTATATGTGTAATATAAAATGTATGTAGTGAAACTATGTTGTAAATATATTTAATAAACTATGTTGTATATAAGCTCAATAAATAAATAAATAAATAAATAAATATAATGCTGGTTTATATTGAGTACAACATGTACCATATTTGTTCATATTTTTTTTTGCTGTTTTTTTTTTCTTTTTCTTGATTAGTTCAATTTAATTTTGTTTTTATGTTAAATCTGTAAAAATAAAAATGAATACAACACATGGTTGGGTTAGATGAATTGGTGCTATACCAGATAAAAATCATATTTGAAAATGCTAGACAAGAGAGGTTACATTTTATGTGTTTGTTTCAGAGTAGCAAAATTCAACATTTTAAAGTGAGACATACAAAAATACAGTGTGTCTGGCCTAGAAATTACGTAGACAAATTCATGTTATCTGTAATTAAATTTTGTATAGATATTTCATCTTTATGAGTGAAATGATGAACAGTTTCCAGTTTTGTATAAAATTGTAATTTTAAACATTATCATAACAGTGACCTCTAGTGTATCGTTTGCAATGTGTCTGCTGTGGCAATTCATTATTTAAAATTAGCTGCTAAATTTAGTGGTTAGAAGGAACAATTAAGCTTGACAGTTCATTCTAACAACTAATTGTTCATTTTAACATTTTAATTGTTGATTTTAAGTTTCAAGAAACAGAAACAATCTCACAATCAAATGTAAACCAAATTAGAAACAGCTAGCAATATATTCTGCTGTTTATTCCTTTGGAGAATAGAGATGTCAGTGTGTATATGGCACTAAACTAGAGATGAAATTGAATCCATAAGGATTCCTCCTGTGTTACATCCTCCGAATGAACTGTTTTCTTAAGCCTTTTTTACATCCATTATTTTGGAAGGAGAGCTTAGAGTAATACAAGCTCTCCTTGGAGTAATATGTAATACATAGTGTCTTTCTTCTTATCATTTTGTCATAGCACATATGTTGCACCTGCTATTTTAGTCCACAGCTGTTGCCAACACGTTAAGCCAAAAGGTGAGCCTCGCCTTGCACATGTGGCATCAACATATTTGGGGAGCAAAAATATTACATCGAGAGGTTCCTCCTTGCAGCCGCCCTTCCCACTGAGCTACTGACCCAAGCCAGGGTTGGTTTCTAGTTTCCAGTCATCTGCGCTATGAGATCTTCCATTTCTCCTTTCCTTGTAAAACGCTTGTTACTGCCACACAAATACCTGCATAGTCCTCTTCCTTTGTGAGCACTTTTAGAGAGGAACATCAGTGGGATTCTGATATGTCATCTGAAAAGACTCTCACCTTAGGAGTTCTGAAAGGAAGTCTTAGCTCAGACCATTTGTGCCATGGAAGCCTTAAGAAGAAGTGCAATTGGAGAGATATTGGGATTGGTTCCTTGGTGGTCATCTCATCACTAGTCTTCTTGCCCTTGCAGCTTGCTGATTGGTGTCTTCCATGCATACATGATGTGTGTTGGTGTTTGCTGCATGTTGACTTCAGATTTGATCATGCATGCCAAAAAAATCATTTCACTGATATCCCTTTTAGGAATTTAAATATTTTTACTTGCGGGCACGTGGTATATATATACCACTGGGCCCATTCACATTGGCTGTCAGTTCAATTGGTACATTTCTTTAGTGACCATTGGTCAGAAGGAGTGGTATATAAATCAAATAAATATATAAATAAAAAATAAAATGTGTACTGGTTCTTTAGGACATGCTCCATCTCATATAACAGAGCCATTTACCACCCTGTTGCTGGAGATCTTGGCTGCTCTAAAATTTTATTTTAAGAAATAATAATTTGTAAGTGACATATTATTTTCCTGTCACTTTCAGCTATCGTTTGATGTACAATCTAGTGGCATACGTCACTGTCATCTGCAGCCCTTCCTTGGTTCCCTTTTCAATTTTCACTTCCTGATTCTTTTCTCCACCTTTTATTTATTTATTTATTTATTTATTTGTTGCATTTATACCCCGCTTATCTACAATATGTACTCTAAGCGGCTTACAAGGCTACTATAGCCACACAAATTACAATAAATGGACAGACAAACAAATAGATATAATAGTAAACAGAGAATTAAAACCTTATGGCACCTCAATGACTAAACAGTGGTAGATAAAAGCATGTTACGATGGCGGAGGGGGGGGAAAAGTTATTAGGAATCGCTGAAGGCCTCCCGGAAAAGATAGGTCTTTAACGCCTTCCGGAAGGCCTGCATGGACTCTGCAGAGCGCACTTCACTGGGGATAGAATTCCAGAGGCTGGGGGCCGCCACTGAGAACGCCCGGGTCCGAGTACTCATCCTCCAGGCTTCACAAGGGGTGGCGACCTGAAGCAAGTGCGCTCGCGCCTGCCGAACGGGACGGGCCGAGGTTGACCGCTGAGCAATACGCTCTGCCAGGTAGTCCGGTCCCAAGCCATGGAGGGTTTTATAAACTAAAACCAAGACCTTGAATCTAATCCGGGCTGCAACGGGCAGCCAGTGCAGGCGGGCCAGGACTGGGGTGATGTGGTCATAACGACGCACACCAGCCACCAGCCTGGCCGCTGCGTTCTGTACCCGCTGCAGACGCCGGAGAAGAGTCAAGGGCAACCCCATGTAGAGGGCGTTGCAGTAGTCCAGCCTCGAGATCACCAGAGCTTGGACCACTGTTCTCAGAGAGTTCGCATCGAGGTACGGGCGGATCTGGGCGATCCGACGGAGAGGGCAATAGGCGGACCTGGTCACCGACACCACCTGGGACTCCATGGCAAGCGCCGGGTCCAGGAGCACACCCAGATTCCGCGCCCTCTCCGCAAGCTGAAGGGAAACTCCCCCCAGACAGGGGAGAGGGCCACCGTACCCCGACGGCGAGCTCCCGAAGAACATAACCTCCGTCTTCTCGGGGTTGAGCTTAAGCCTGTTCGCCCCGGTCCAAGCCAGTACGGCCTCCAGGCACCCATCGAGGATCCTCACAGCTTCCACAGCAGAGGTGGTAAAGGAGAGATAGAGCTGCGTGTCATCAGCGTACTGATGACAGCAGATTCCAAAACTCCTGATGACCCCCGCCAGCGGCCTTACGTAGATGTTTTCTCCCCACCCATTTTCCCTTCTCTCCTCCTCTCTTTCCCTCCTCTCTTTTATTCACTGTCCCCTTTTCCTTACTTTCCTGCATATCTCTCCCTCTCATTTCTTCGCTTTCATTTTCCCTTTCTTTTTTTGAACAGCATTGGGAAGAGGAAAACCTTCTTAATTGTTAGAAATGGAAATAATTATCAAAGGAGGTGGTGAACCTTCCAATGCTGGAGGCATACAGGAATACATTGGACAATAGGTTAGATAGACCTGCTTTGATTTGGATTCCTGCATTGATCAAAGTCCATCATTCTACGATTCTATGAGGAAGTGGATTTTAAAAGACTTGCAAAGTATTGTTAAGAGTAAGGTAAAAAGACAGGAAATGTTAACACCAACATCCTTTCTTCCCTCCCCTCAAACAAGTCAAAGAAGGAAATGCCCCTGCTCAATCCTTCTTTCCCCTTTCCTTCCTTGCATCCACAAGATGGAGTCTGTCTCCTTCTAGGCAATGCATTATCGTTGTTTTTTGTAGCGGCTGCTCTTGGTGCTTCAAGCAATCTATCAATATGCTTTTAAAATAATAATAATTTTTAAAAGAGTGTAAATACAGTGGCCATTAAGTGGCCACAGTATGCAAAACCTGAGCCCTCTGCAAAGTAAATACATCTACAGCAACATTCACACATGCTGAAATTATAAGGATTGAAGAAATACACATTGTACATTTTAAAACAATCTTCTGGCGAGGTGGACCCCCCCCCAATTGGCTGGGCAAATAAATCAATTTTACCCATGCATCATGTGAGTGGAAATTTATAAAATGATTTAAATATCAACAAAATCAATATAAGTGGGGTTCTTTTGGCACATGTGATTGAGCCCTAAGTTTCTCAGGCATCTATAACATGGTGGTGGTGGTGATGGTGGTGGTCTAACATGCACTTATTGTGGAAACATTGTGGTATAGAGATTATTATCCATAACACATTTAGTAGAGGGATCCACTGGTAATTTAGGGTTGGTAAGTCATCTAATATTATCTGTGATATCATTTCATGGGGCAAAACATATTATCTGATTTGTGTCCTTGAAATATTATTGACACAAGGGTTGGAAGGAAGTGGGGTGATAACTGCATCTAGACCAGCTAATTATGCCAGCAAATACAAGGGTAATCCAGGCAGATGGTCCAAGAGTCTAGATCAGTAGTTCTCAACCTGTGGGTCCCCAGATGTTCCTGGATTGCAACTCCCAGAATTCTTCATCACCTGCTGAGCTGGCCAGGATTTCTGGGAGTTGCAGTCCAGGAACATCTGGGGACTCACAGGTTGAGAACCACTGGTCTAGATAAAGCCCCAGTCACAGCAACAGCAACAGCAACAACAACAACAACAACAACAACAACAACAACAGTTTTAAGAACTACAGAGCTGGAAGGGACCCAATGGATTGTCAATCCCAGTTCCTGTCAAGGA
>JAHTLZ010000754.1:0-14694 GCA_023846285.1 Phrynocephalus versicolor
ATTTTTGGCAGTTGAAGTCTTGGGGGGGATACCCCACCCCACAAAGCATTTAAGGGAAAGGGGGCTCCAGAAATGGAAGCATGGCTTTTGGTCCTTTCTTTTCTGCCTCTCACCACCCCCTGCAGGAATCTCAGAAGGTTTTAGGATCATGGAGAGCACATGCAGCCAATGGGCTAAACTTTGCCTGGCTCTTCTTTCCAGGAAGTGGACAGGTCTTTAGCACTTTGACACAGACTCCCTTAAGTATAGTGATGGAGATGCTGTGAAACAAAATATGGGGAGAGAATGTTAAGAGAAACCTCCTCTCTCTCTCTCTCTCTCTCTAGCTTGCACAACTATTAGAGATCAAAGGAACTATTTCCCCTTCACAGACAGCACCTTAACAATGCAATCACTTAAGTGAAAAATCAAGGCTTCCAAACTCTTTCAGATAATGTAGTCTTAAAAATGTTCTTAGATGTAACTTGCAATGCATGAAATCCACAGAAAAACAAGACAGGGTAGAAAGGTATTCACATTCCAAGTAAGCTCTTGTTAAGGGATGTTCCATGTAAATTATGCACACCTCAGCATCTTCTTCCCAAAAAATTTCCCAACAGAAGCTAGTTTTGCTTCCTATCCAAATTTCTATGGACATCTCACAAATTACATTATCTAGGAAGGCTCAAAGGTAATGGTTTTAGGTCATAGGAGTGCCCTCTTTAGGTGCTGAGTATGGTATGAAACCAGTCACTGTGATGGGAAATAATTCTGCAGGAGTCACTACATGCACTGCACTTTCTACAACATCATCTCTAAAGTGGTTGTAATTAAATCTGTTTGGCCATAGTAAAATAATTAATGCCTTTATGTAAAGTCACGGGTGCATGGGTTTGTCTCTATACATAAGAGCCTATCTTTTAGGACAGGCATCATTTAGCTTAGAATGTAGTTTAAACTGCTTGTTTATTGTTACAATATTTTATTCTTATTTTATAATTGAGCTATGGTTATGATTTTGTATTTTGATGGTTTATTGCTCTTTATGCTGTGAACCGCCCAGAGTGGCTCTCAACCAGATAGTAAGTAAGTAAGCAAGTCAGTCAGTCAGTCAGTCAGTCAGTCAGTCAGTCTTCAGAATTATTACATCCAAGCATCCCTAGCTAATAAGAGCATTATGAGGTTTCTTGACTGAAGAAAATGACATTACAAAAGACATTTTAGGAATGTGATGTCTTTTCTTGCAGAGAAGCAGAGAGGAAGCAGGCTGTGAGAGGAAGCACACGGCTGTGAGAGGAAGCACATGGCTATAGAGGAAGCACACAGCCAGAGGACATAGAGCTTACTTCCTGTCCTTGCAGGAAGTAAGGGGCGGAGTTTTATCTTTAAATACCTGCTCCCAGCAGCCTCCCAGTCCTTTTCTTGCAGAGAAGCAGAGAGGAAGCAGGCTGTGAGAGGAAGCGTGCAAACTAAAAACAAAAAACAAAAAAACAAAAAACAAAAAAACCCTAATAATTTCTTCTGGGTATATTTGAGTTCCCAAGCCAAGCTACTCCTGAGGAGATCCTATGCACATTAGCAAGTGCTTTAGCGGCCCCTACACTGTTAGATCTTGAATAAACAACAAAAGAAGTAAATAGTCTTACTAGATTAAAAAAAATAGTGTAAGTTTACATTTTTGAGACCTTCAATACATTTTATTGCACTCGTTAAAATGGAGTTGGAGGGAGCAGCTGTAGGTACCTGCAGTACTTGTGCCATGTTTGTCATCTTGACAGAGCGTGTGCAGAACTACATTTGCTACAAGTGCAAGCTGGTTGCGCTATTGGAAGAGAAGGTCCAGCAGCTAGAGGCTCGCATATCGGACCAGCAACATATTAAGGAGCTTGAGCGGTTCTTGGACAGAGCGGAACAAACTATCCAGGTCCAAGAAGAGACAGGGCACACTGTAATCACTTCCCCAACCCAGGAGGTAGATGTATGGAGGAATGTGACTCAAAGGAGTAGAAGGCCAAGGGATTGCTCAGAGAGTCTCATATTGCACAATCAATTTGAGGCTCTTTCCCTCATCACACCTCATGAGGCACACACCGAGGAAGAATTGGTTGCACCTGAGGATCTCTCCCTCATCACTATTGATGAGATACAAGATCAGGTACATGTAGATGAGCAGGCTGCAGGAGAGAAGCTCCTTGTACTAGGGGATTCTATAATTAGAAGTACAGATAGATGGATTTGTGAGGAGCATGATAACCGTATGGTCACTTGCCTGCCAGGTGCAAAGGTTGCAGACATCACGAGAAATCTAGATAGCTTGTTAGACAGAACTGGGAAGGAGCCAGTGGTCATGGTACACGTTGGTACCAATGATGTCGGGAAGGCCAAACGGTCAGTCTTGGAAGCCAAATTCAGGTTGCTAGGTAGAAGATTGAAGTCCCGGGCTTCCAAGGTAGCATTCTCAGAAGTGCTACCTCTTCCTCGTGCAGGACCGCCAGGCAGGCAGAACTCAGAAGCCTCAATGCGTGGATGAGGCGATGGTGTCGAGAGGAGGGCTTTAGATTTGTCAGGAACTGGATAACATTTTGGGACAAGCCAAACCTGTTCAGGAGGCATGGGTTGCACTTGAATCATGATAGGACCAGATTGCTGGCACTCAACCTCAAAAAGGCAGCAGAGCAGCTTTTAAACTGAGATCTGGGGGAAAGCCGAGAGGAGCTGAGTGGCATCCGGTTCGGAAGACCTCATCCTCGGGGAACGAGGTTGGAGAGGGTAGAGAATCACATAGAGATGACATAGCAGGTATTAGCACTGGAAGAATAATGGACTGTGACAGCTTGTCTACTGAAAATAAAAGCTGTGAGGGGAAAAGAACAAGGCAGCAGCTGTTGTTATGGGACCCACTGTACAGGTGCTTCTACGCCAATGCTCGAAGCCTCCGAGCAATGATGGGAGAACTTGAACATTTGGCAGCTAGGGATAACATAGATATAATAGCCATAACAGAAACCTGGTGGAATGTGGAGAACCAGTGGGATACAGTAATCCCAGGCTATAAACGCTATAGAAGGGATAGAGAGGGGCGGGTTGGAGGAGGAGTGGCCGTCTATGTCAAAGAAGGGGTAAAATCCAGCAGAATGGAGATGAACAGAGGGTCTGACTCCACCATAGAATCACTGTGGGTTAAACTACCAGGTCCCAGGAGTGATGTGATAGTTGGAGTATTCTATCGTCCACCAGATCAAAAACTTGAGGGGGACCTTGAAATGAGGAGAGAAATCATGGAGGTGGCTAAGAGGGATAGGATAGTAATCATGGGGGACCTCAATTATCCCCACATTGACTGGGTTTCTCAACTTGCTGAATGACTGTGCCTTAGAGCAACTTGTCATGGAGCCCACCCGAGAACAGGCAACTCTGGATCTAATACTGTGTGAAACTCAGGACCTGGTCAGGGATGTGACTGTCACTGAGCCTCTGGGAAACAGTGACTAGAGATGGGCACGACTTAGCGGAATTCCCGTTTCCGTTTCCGTTACTCGTTTCCGTTACGGAATGGAAACGGTAACGGGAATTACTCCGCCAGAACTCGAACACGAACCGACTAAAGAATAATTGGGTCTGATTTGTCGTGGTCGTTCCTGGCATCACAGCGATCCCGCGATGCCAAGCGGCACAGAAAAAAAGTTTTTAAAAGTTAAAAAAAAACCCGATTCCCGGCCAAAAAGCAGGCGAAAATATGCCTGCCTGAGTGAGGGCTCAGGGCACCTACCAGAGGGGTGGTTTCTGGAGGGGGGTACCCGGCTTCCCCCCCTCTCCTCCTGTCCTGTCCTGGACTGCTCTGGTGGTGGTGGGACGTCGCAGGCTTGCAGCAACAAGCCGGACGAGTCTCGCCGCCAGCCGCCACAATTCAAATGGAAGCGGCACGGCACAGAAAAAAAGTTTTAAACTCCCCCTCATTCCCGGGCCAAAAAGCAGGCGAAAATATGCATGCCGTGCCTGAGTAAGGGCTCAGGGCACCTACCAGAGGGGTGGTTTCTGGAGGGGGGTCCCTGGCCTCCCCCCCTCTCCTCCGTCCTGTCCTGTCCTGGGCTGCTGTGGTGGGACTCGCCGCAGGCTCGCAGCAACAAGCCGGACGAGTCTCGCCGCCGGCCGCCGCAATTCAAACGGAAGCGGCACGGCACAGAAAAACAGTTTTCAACTCCCCCCCACATTCCCGGGCCAAAAAGCAGGCGAAAATATGCCTGCCTGAGTAAGGGCTCAGGGCACCTACCAGAGGGGTGGTTTCTGAGGGGGGGTCCCGGCCTCCCCCCGTCTCCTGTCCTGGGCAGCCGGACTCGAGTTGCCATGCCATGCAGTGCGGGCGGGGGATCCAAAATGGGGCGGCGACCGGAATAATTTTTTTTGAAATCGTGGTCCAAAAACACACAAGCACCACAGAAACATGCGAAAATTGTTAATGCTATTGCTAAAACTGCCAGTAGCAGTGGGTTTTTCTTGCAACAAAATGTCTCCTCCCCTGTCCTCTCTCAATTGATTTTATTTTATTTTATTTTATTTACGCCTGCGCAATGATGGGCTGGCCGAGTGGCCATGTGGGAGTGGACCATGCAAATTTTTGGAGCCATCCCACCAATCGCATGGCCAATTGGCCACTGAGACTAGTGGGATGTGCAAAAAAGCCCACTAAACCCTGCCCTAGCCCCCTAACCCTAACCCTAATCCTTGATTCCTTACCCATACGCCACAGTACACTGTCCTCTTAGTGGGTCAGAGAGGCACCCAGAGGTGCACCCCACTACCCCACCCTAACCTCACCAGTAACTAGCCTAACCCTAGCCCTTGCGCTAACCTGTCTTAACCCTAAGCCAGATCTACTTGCATTGCACTACACGCAAGTACGATTCCCTTCTTTGTGAGACACAGCGGGTGCGAGAGCCTTAGGCATCACCCTATGGCTCTGGGTTCTGCCAGTCCACTGGTCTCATAGTCTGCAACTGGTATGCATATCCATATGGCTATGCATGCCCTTTTGCAGCAGCAGGTGAGGAGAGGAGACCCCCATGTTGAGGGGTCTCCAGGAGCCTGCTTTCCCTTCCTAGCTGGTGAGGATAGGAGGCACCCACAAGTGCCTCCAGGAGCCCGCTTTCCCTTCCTAGCGGGCCAGAGGAGGCACCCACCCCACAGAGGTGCCTCCAGGAGCCCGCTACCCCCCCAAAACCAGTACTAATGACAACTGAAAAACGAAACGACAAATTTTTGCGAAGTTTCGCGAAAAACGGAAACGAGCTGACACAGGCCGCCTCCGACACACGACAACTCGAAAACGTCATTTTCCCTAGTCGTGCCCATCTCTACTTGTAAGTTCTCTTTACTCTGCTGATTAAAGGAGGCCTGAATAACTCTCTGGGTGTCGCTGAACCTCCGTGGCTTATTTGGATTTCTTCAGAAGGCTTGGTTCTGCTCCTGTGTGCTATCCTTGGCCTTGTCCTCTACTGCCCCTTGATGCAAACCCAGGCCTCACTTCTGCAACACTCATTTAGCCTATCACTTTCCAGGCACAGGATGCTGCTGCTCCCCAGTGGTCCCCCCCCCGCGCTCCTTCATTGGAGACATTCTCCTGGGAACTTGGTAGGAGATCAGGCTTAGGAAAGAATGGGAGAAAATGACTTAGGGAGACAATCAGGGGTGCAAATGGGGGGTTTGAGGAGTTTATTGCTAAGATTTCATCTCCCAGCACTATCTCTTGTGACACTTTGGACTGCCTCATCATAGTGTTTGCAACATAAGAAAAATCCAGTGGTGCTGGGCTGGGAGCAAGGCAAGGAAGAGGAGGGCGCCTGGCCACTGCGCTCCCTGCCTGCCAGCCTGCCAGCTTGCTTCACTGCTCGCCCTGATTGCATAGACTCAGCCTGGGTGACTTGCTTTCCTTGGCCCGGGGAAGGCTCCTCCCAGATGTTCCCCTGGTTTCCTCTTTCCTCTTCCCCCGAAAACCACTGTGTGGTATGGCTGCCAGGGGACTCCCACAGCGGCATTGCTCATCCATGTGAGCTGGTCTCCTAGCAGCCAGGCGGGGTGGGGCAGGGCGGGGATGGGAAAGGGGGAGGAAGTGGGCAGGAGGCAAAGGGCTGCGGTGGCCCTCCTTTCTCCACTGCCCAGGGCCTTGCAGCCTTGCCTTTTTTGAGCTTTTTTTATTCCCCTGCAGCCGAGAGAAGCTTGAGGCACCATGGGCAGTGGCCCACACCTTCCCGGTGTCCGGTTCTTTTCCCCAGCTGGGTGGTGGGTAGGGAAACGAATGCGGGGAGGAGGAGGAAGTCCAGATGGAGGAGGGGGAAGGAGCGTGGCTAATGGGATGACACTGAGAGAGGCAGGTGAGGGGGCCACCGCGTTGGGCTCTGGGGAGATGTCCTGCATGCAACACCGCTGCCACTGGCCACCTGTTCGGTGTCTCTCCTGTGCTCAGCCAAGCGGTGGGGTGGCAGCAGCTTGATCCTCTTCATTCCTCCTGTGGGAGGGGAAGGGCCACCGTTGCCTGCCCAAACAGACAGAGAGTATCTGTCAATCTGGCACCCTAAGAAGATCTTGTGCCCGAGGGCAAATGCACCCTTCTGCTCCCCCAGATATGCCCCAGCAAACACACTAAATTTATGTTATAGACAATGCTGATCACATCCATACCCAGTTTTTAAGTTTACAGACACTCAATACTTAGTTTTCCTCAGAAGTGCTAAAATCTTATCTTTTCTCTCTCTAGTCCTTAATTGTCTCTCAGTCTGACCCTATCTGACTCACTCTCAGACTTTATCAGTCCCTCAGTCAGTGTAAGCCCCTATCTCTTTTTCAGTAAGTGTTTAAGTGCCTATCTGACCAATTCAGTGCTGGGCTGAGTCTTAAAACCATTCAGGCTCCTCCCTGAAACTCTCCCATTGGTTAACAGCCAACCAATCAACATAGACACATCTCATGAATTATTCATCACAAAGGGATAAACGCTACAATCAGGACTGTTGTTAAGGAATTACTGATAATTAAATACAGAATTCATTTGAAATATAGTATGACCGCCGTATCCGCAGGGGATCAGTTCTGGGATCCCCCGCAGATAATGGTGGAGGAAGGGGTGGTGGGCTGCCACAGGGTAAAACCTTTAACCCCTGCCACCCCCCACCCCCACAATGGCAAGGAGGGGAGAGAGTTTTCCCCCTTTCTCCTTGCTGCTCAGCTGTGGGAAGGACAGAAGAAAAAAAATCTTTATTCCTTCCTTGCAGCCACTGTTGACTGGCAAGCAGCGGCAGTGGTGGCTGGCAAGGAGTCCACTGGCCCAACCTGTCAAGGCTCCTCTGCAGATCCTAGTACACAGGGAAGTAGATGTATATTGCCGACCCTCATCAATTTTGAGTTTTAAAGGGCTATAAACAAGCACCTTGAATGGGAAACAGTAGTAAATGAGGAGACATGGTAACCTCTTTGCCATGGCTCTGTCTAGGTAATGGAACATCATTCCAGCAAAACACTGCTCACACTGAAGCTTTCAAATCATTTCCAAGGGCAACTCCACATATAACACATTCATTAAAATGGATCCATCCACTATGATTCCCCCCACCCACCCAAGTTTTCTTGCTCCCATAACACATAGCACACAATCCAAGGTTTAAAGCAATGTCTATAGAGTTAAATCAGGGCACAAACAAACAAACAAACAAACAAACAAACACCTTTGAGGCATGACTGACACAATCCAATCCAGCCCAGGACATTTAACCTCAAATAACATCCCTACAGGTGGGTGCAAACACTTGGATGATATATTCAAATATGTAGGGGGGAAATCTGCAACAGAACAACCCCAGAATGACCAGAGACATACTGCTGTGTATATGAGCCCAGTGTTGGATCAACAGGCACTACCTGCATACTTGCTTCTTCATTGGCAAGGTGGCATAACAATCCAGACCTTGAGGCCATCTGCCCCCACTTTCTGCATTGCTGCTCTATGTAGCCATCCTGTCTGAGTTAACTTGTCAACATCATCTTCTCCCTCTCCTCACAAAGTTTGACTTGCCTTTATCTTTTAATGGTGCAACCAGAGGAACCCAGCTTTAACCATGCTGTACTTTTCTCTTCTTCCTCTGCTTCTTGTACCCTACTGCTCATACACTTGGTCGGTTTCCTACTGTTCTCTTTGTGCTTCTAGCATTACTTTGACTCTAGCTCAGAGGGAGCAGGAACACTTCAATACACCTGCTGTTGGATACAATAAGGCCAAAGCTTCTTTGCTTCCAGCTGACGTACTCCATGTCTCACTATTGGGCAAAGATCCAGAATCCTGGGTAGCATCCATGTGAACTCAGTGAACCACTAGCCCCAGCATGCTTGGTGGCAGGAGACCATGTAATTACATGATCCCTGAGGAACACTAGGAAACATGGTGAAGTTCTTTGTTATTGGGATTAAGGCAGAGTCATCCCTACCCCTAGTTGATCTTGGTCACATAGAATCATAGAATCATAGAGTTGGAAGAGACCTCAAGGACCATCTAGTCCAACCCCCTGCCATGCATCTTTGCAACCTTGCTATTCCTCAAACTGGATATGGTGTGTACCTTCAAACTGACCTTAAATTTGTTACAGAACATGGAAGAAATAACAATATCTTCTCATATTCCTTAGAATAAAACACCAGCAAGTACAACCAATATAGGAAGTGATGGTGGGAAGATCTACAAACAATGCCACCTGATGCAATGTACATCCACTTTCGTGGATCAGAAGGAAAACTGCCTCCTCAACATAGAGCGGGCGGCCTGTGACAGATGTGAGTAGAGATGGGCACGAAACAAAAAATGGTGTTTCGGTTTTTCGTTTGTCCTTGAGAGGTCTGTTTCATTTCGTTTCCGTTTGTCGCGAATTTTTTGAAAAAAATTGTTACCGTTTTTCGTTTTTCGTTTCTACCCGCTTTTTGTGCGATTTTTAAAGCATTTCTGTGCGCAGGCATCCCCCAACGCCCCAGACCAGAGGGAAAACTAAAAAAAAAAGGATGCTGGCAGAGACACAGTATATGCAGGGAGGCTGCAAAGGCAGCAGCGGGCATTGCCCAGGGTGCAGCAAGGCAGACGCAGAGTGACTGCACTGCGAGGCAAGGGAGGGTACTCACCGAGAGGTATGCAGCATGCACGCACACAGGGAGGCTGCAGGACTGAAGCTAGAGTCGCAGAGACAGCAATCCCACCCTAACTCCCACCAGAGACTGCAAGGAGGACGGGGGCTGCCAGAGCTTTTTATGCCCTCTGTGGCTGCCAGACCTGCCCACCTAGTCTGCAACCTGGGCATGCTATTGGTTGAACATGATCCCATCACATGGCTTGCCTCCATTTTGTGGCTGGTGGCGGCATCCATTTTAAAGGGAAAAGAAAAATACATCGCGATGGGAGAAGACAATAACAAACATTTTAAGGACCCCAACCCCCCAGGTAGGTATTATCAGACAATTAAAAAAAATATTGCTGCATTTTTACGGATGTCCAGGGCGTTTTTTAACATTTAAAACAGCTCATTTCATTGTGCGTCGCCATTAATGGAAACGAAATGTTTCGTTTCATTTTCATCACAATTTTTGTTTGTTGTTTCGTAACGTAACAGAAACGACAAACAGTAACAGAGATGAAAAAATGTTCGTTCCGTGCCCATCTCTAGATGTGA
This sequence comes from Phrynocephalus versicolor, assembly GCA_023846285.1. Taxonomy (NCBI): domain Eukaryota; kingdom Metazoa; phylum Chordata; class Lepidosauria; order Squamata; family Agamidae; genus Phrynocephalus; species Phrynocephalus versicolor. The sequence goes on from JAHTLZ010000754.1 coordinate 9,678, forward strand.
GGACCGCACAGTGACTTGCCCACCTGGTACAAAGGGTTAGGCTTAGGGTTATGAGTAAAGTGGATAGAGGGATGCTCTTCTCCCTCTCATAAAATACCAGAACTAGGGGATATCTACTCAACTTGAGGGTTGGGAGAGTGAGAACAGACAAAAGTTTTTTTTAACCAGCATGTTGTTAGTCTGTGGAACTCCCTGCTACAGGGTGTGTTTATGGCATCTGGAAGGGGATTGGACAGATTCCTGGAGGAAAAGTCCATCACAGGCTACAAACCATGATGGCAATGTGTAATCTCCAGGTTTAAAACCAGGGTACTTCAAGAGCCAGATGCAGAGGAGTGATATCAGGAGACAGCTATCTAGTCTCATGTGCTTCCAGATGCATGAGATATAGGAAGCTGGACTAGATGGGCCTTGGGCCTGATCCAGCTTGGCTCTTCTTATGTTCTTATGTTCATGTGTTGCAGGTGTCCTTCTTTGGTGGCACCCGCTCTGGACAGGAGCTCAGGTGTCCTATTCCCCACCTCCTCTGGCAGCTGAGCATTCCTGTGAGGAAGCAGGATGGGGTTCCTCCCCACACAGCTGATGAGTGATTGGTTGCCAGAGCAGATGGGGACAGGACAGCCAAGCTCCTGCCCACAGGGAGCACCACTGGAGAAGAATAACCCCCACAGCACTCAAAGTACAATAAGTGGCCCAGCCAGTCCAAGGGGTGAGAGAAGCAAAGCACGGTGAGTCATTGGGTTTCGTGTCCATCTCTAATTTCTATGAAATGTGGCATGATTCCGATTTGTATTTGCATTAAATAGGTACTCACCAATCATGAAAGTCCTTCCTCAGACTACGGAAAAAGAATTAAGTGCAAACTGTATTATAAAGGATGAGGATGCCAATCTTCAAGCCATGAATGAATTTCTTTTTATAGTTATAATTGTAAAATAAACTGGGAAAATGTGTTAAACATTGAACTTTCTCTTGATAATTAGATTTCAATTTTATCAACTTGTTTATGTAGCTCTTTTGTGTTTGTCTTTTTAGCTGTTCTTAGAATATTTTTCTTTGTTTCGGGTGTAGTTTGATGTTTGAAAAATTTAATACAGATGATTATTAGCAAATAAAAAAATAATAACCTGAAAACAAAGACAGCGTCTTTTACCTCCCTCTTGATCACTTCTACATTCTGTAATGAAAGGAAAAAAGGATACTTGTTTATAAAAATTCCTCTGATCCAAAACAGCTTATCCTTGAGACAGCTCCTTAGCTTAAAAAAAACAAAGAAAAATTAAGCCCTGAAAGAATCTGGAATTTGGTATTTACTCAGGCAACATGATTACAGGGCCCCATACCCTCAGCCCAAGGGTTCAATTTGCCACCATATCTTCTAACATAATATATGCCACCACTTTTAGACATGCACTTTAGCAATTTTCAGTAGCAAAACAGGGCTTCCCTTGGAAAGCAAACTAACAAGGACACATTTCCAGACACTTCCTCTTAAGCAAAAGTGGTTTAAAGGGCAATTGCAGAAATGGACAGCAAAACCAAAATCCATTAATAATTTGGAGTTTCCCAGGGCATAAATGGTGATCAAAAATGATCTGCACATTACAGAAAGAAAGAAAGATGCACTGCAGTTTCTGTTCCTGATAAATTTAATAATCTAGCATATGCTCCCACCCGCCCCCATTCCAGTTTCGCAAAGTAAAGCTGGCTGATCTTCCAGTACAAAGCTTGGAAGTAACCAGATGCCACGTGCAACCTGAAAATGAGGGTGCAATTAAGGTGTATTTCAAAAGCACTGTAGTAGTTACAGTGTGAAATTTTGCCATATCTGGTGGGTGGGGGGCTCTTGCACCCACACCTATTGAAAAGGTTGTCACTTGAAAGCATAAGGAAGTTTCTTAGTAACTTTTTTTAAAAAAATGGGTACATTTTGGGAGTGGATGGATGGAACGGAGAGGTGCGAGGCCTCCAGGCCTTTTGAGATTGCCCATCTCTGGCTTGCTGTTTCGTGCTTTCTAGTCAGAACCAGCTTATATCAACCCTAATAGGACTTCCAAGGTAATAGGATATTGAAGGAGTAATTTTACCAATTTCCTAATGTGTTTCCGTGGCTAAGCAACGATTCAAACCCTGTTCTCCAGAGTGCTAGTCCATCCTTCTGTCCACTATACCATGCTGGGTATCCAGCATGTATTGTACTGGAACTAGCTTTTAGTCTCAAAGAACTAAACAGTAGCTTCCTGACCCCAGGAGGCTGCTGTTTAGTCCTTTGAGAAAATAAATAAAATAAAATAAAGCCACAAAATAAAATAGGAAGCTTAGAGCCACCCCTCTACATTGGATAAAGGGGGTGGTTGCTGCCACCCTCTGCCCAGTGTGCTCATCAATACCAAGCTGCCCACTCTCCTGGTGGCAGAAATCCCACTGCCTGGCTATGCAAAGTGGTAGCAAACGATCCTTGTGGTGACAGTAGGAGAGAAGTGGTGGCAATGGGGACAAAGGATGAGGATTCGGTGGATTGCCACCCCATAGGGACTAGTTGTGCTGATCCGCTTTATACTATCTGGCTATTTCTGAAAGCCAGGCAGCTACTATGATGGTGCCTGGAGCCAATCGAAAGCTTCCCATCGCTGTGGAAGAAGGCAGGTGTCTGACTGAGAAACCCCCTGTGCCATGGCAGAGGACATGTTCCAGTTTACCCTTTCTGCAGTGTATCAGCTCCAAGAATTCCTGGGATCTAGGCATTGCTGAAACAGTCACATGGATTTAGAAGGGATAGGCACATCCATCTAGTTGAGGGCAGAGGAAACGGGGCCCATAGGGGATAGTGGTGTTAGATGACTGCAGATTGGCTGGCTCCCTGCTCTCCATCATCAGACATGCCTGTCTCACAAGATCAGAGCTGTCCCTGGCTGGCAGCTCCCCATGATCCAGCCCAGGACCCATTTGTTTCAGTGCTTATGACAGTGAGATGCTGCTTCCTTTGGAACTTGAAACAAAACAGACCTCCTCTATTGATCTTAACTGTCGGCTGGAATAGGCTGTAAATGTGGTTTTCCAAATAAACACCTCTTTTAAGCTAGATGAAAAGGGCATGGTGACATTTTAAATATAGGTTCCAAGTGGGGCTGAGCATGAGAAAAGGAGGAATTGTGGGGGCGATGACAAGTGGGGTGGGGCGGAATCAGTCTTTCCCATCCACTAAAGCTGCTGTCTGGAAAGAAGCTTGTTGTCTTGATATGGTTGATACTGAAGACTGGAAATGGGGCCTGTTGAAAGAAAAATGCAGGGGAATCTCAGGTCAGTATCCGGAAAGGTAGACGGCAGCGGCAAGAGAAGCCAGTTTGGCACACTGGCATAAGGCATTGAAAACTTCATCTGACCATAGAAACAGCCAGAAAGTTTTGGATAAAACCTTGTCGGTGAACTCCTGTTTCAGAGGACATGGATCTAATTTCTTCATCCTTCTGATATGATCTCAGAAGGCACACACATTTCTCCCTGTATTTTTTTCAGTCCATTGTTCTTCATCATACTGAGAAAGTTGGGTGGGGTGGGTCAAGCAACCTGCCTATCCCGCTAAACCAGTCATAGCAATCCTACATGGTTTAGCCTTCACCTCTGTCTTTCTTCGGTCTTGGGCATGACCAAATGTTCCGCTTGCTGGTGCAATCTGGAAAGTTGGGGGAGGTCAAGGGAACGGACTCGGCAGTAAATCAAGTATTGTTCTGGGTGAGCTATAGCTGCAAGTTCCTTAAATAGAGACACCAAATCTTGATTTATTATCAAGTGATGGAGACTCTACCAAATCCCTTGTCAAGTTGTTTTCAGTTGTTAATTACCCTTGCTTTATTCCCCGCTTGAACTTTCCAGCTTCAGTTTCCTGTTTCTGGATCTTATCATGCAATTTTTCTTGCTAAAGTAACAAGCTGTCCATCACCAAATTGTTTTTTTTCCTCTGAAAGATCACAATCATACTCTCTGTTTCTCTTGGACGTTAAGCCAGGAGAAATAGCTCCTTAAGCTTTCGGTCAAAGAAACAAGAAGTGAACAAGATTTCCAGCCATCGGATCACTTTTAATACTGCTTCCTGAGTTCTCTCTAAATTGTAAATGTTGTTTCAAAAATTAAAAAAAGGAGAGGTTCAAGAACCATATGGTAGTATCTCATTTACATTAGGGAGCAACAATAAGTTGTGCCTCTCACCTGGTTTATCCTTCAGAGGTCAATGTACTTTTCGGACAAGGCTTACTCCTGAGCATAGGTATCACAAACTACTTTTCCAGATTCTGTTTTCCTGGATTATTCCCACCCTAGCCTTTCCCTTTGGAATGACTGTCCATTGTACACCTATTTTTATGTAGAATGGACACTACTGTTGCCAAATTGTTATAATACATGGGGTCTTCTATGTTGTCCTGTACCATTCACTCCACCCCACCCCAATGCTGATCTGTTGCAATTAGTTTGGGCTTCTGTCACCTGCCAGTATGGAGAGGCAGTGTTAATTGAGGCTTCCTAGCGATCCTATGCCTTTAACCAAAACAACCCTGAAGAGCTTGACCATTATGTCCTGAACTGTTGATAGCAAGGGAATGAGATTATTAATGAATAGCCTCTTAATTGTTGCTTTGGTCATTCATCTTCATTATTTTCCCCCATGGTGTGTTTCATGCTTGAGGAGAAAGCTCCGATTCCTTGAGATCTTTGGGATCCAGAAGATAAGGTCTCTCCCTCCCTGCCTCATACTGCAGTCCTCCGAAACCCAATATTAAGTGGGTTTTTACAAGCCACATTGTTAATGCAACTCACAGTTACAACCTTGACCATCAACATTTATCTGAGTAGTTTGGTCTTAGTCCCCTTGTATAAAGTGGTACTAATCCTTCCAGGGGTATTACACATGTAGCATTTTGATCCCTTTGGGGGACAGGCTTGTGTACACTGATCTTCTTAAGCAATTTGTACACGACCCCTAAACTCCGCAGCAAATGGCTGCCAGCTCTGGAGCTTACAA
>JAHTLZ010000754.1:17194-34842 GCA_023846285.1 Phrynocephalus versicolor
TCTGCAGCTTCCTTCTCAGAGCTCACATCTCGATCTCATAATTATATGACTACGTATATGCCCTATCCTTGAACCAATCTGCAAAACCAGACTGAATTGTGGCATTTGTGCCATTCTGGGGTGAGTACCAAGTGGAGCCAGAATCTGACATTCACCTCTGAGGATGATGATGATGATCCCTAGACCATGGAGATGGTTGAACTAGAGGCAAAGGGACCAAACACCATTACCGTCAGCTTCCTCCTTGTCTCCAGTATTGAGCTGAGAGACACTGAAGGCCCAGTCCTAAAATGTCTTGCTGAACTGGTGAAGGAGAGCTGATGCCAACCCAGCTGCAGCCCTGGAGGCAACAATGCCAGGAAGCCCATCTCTGCCACCTCCACAACTACAGCCAGATCGCCCCAAGGTTCCACCAACAAGTGTGTCATCTCCCTTGCCCTCAATGAGGAGATATATGCCCTCACTTCTGTGGGCCTTGCACTTCAAAGACACTTGGTGGTCACTATTAAAAAGAGCAGTGGGCTTTAATCTCCCAGTGCAGTAAACTTGGGGGAATGGAGGAAAAGAGACTGATTCGGGGCTAGTGACCAACTGGGCCTAAGAAAGGGCTGCTGGCTGGGTTCATCCACGTTGAATCTTTCCCCAGTTATAACAAATCCTGTATTTGTTGCATTGTTGTTGAAAATACTGGTGTTGTCTCCATGGGTCTGGTAATGGAGGAGAGGCCACCTGGCGAGCAATGGAGGGTCAGCAGGGCTCAAGGGCCTTCTTGCCTTCTAAAACATTGTTCTTCTACTTTTGGTATCTAGGAATGAACATGCATTTGGAATTTGGAAGGATGACTGATGGATCTCATGGATCTGGGGATAGGAGAGGTTGGACTGGTACATAAATGGCACAAAGGAGAACTGGCTCCAATCTCCATGCCCTTTACTTGGATACAGATGTGAGGTGTTCTGCACAACCACAGGTTATAACATCTGGCCAGGCTGATTTTTGGACTTGCCCGTTTCTCTCTCCTCCCACTATCCCTTGTTTCTCATGCCCAGGTTGTTGGAACATTCTCAAGGACTTGAGAATACTTGTCCTTTGATGATATTGTAATAATCTGAGGTGTAAACTACAAAGAAGAGAAACAATGTGCTAAGTTGGGTTTCTTAAATCCTGCCCTGCTGGTTGCTGCTCTTGAAATAGCTGTAATAGTTCACATTATCTCTTTATAGGAGTCCACAGTGCACTATCATCAGTATAATTTTTAAGGGGATCACAACCCCATCTTATCAACACTGCTCTCTCCTCCCTTCCCTCCTTCCCCCCTTTATGCAGAAGGATAACATTCATTTATCAGATTTTTGACCCATTCCCCTTCCAGCAATGATATAGCATTCACTTGAAAGGTTTACTAGTCTCACACTAACATAGGTAATGTGCCATTAAAAGTAGTAAACTAAACTTTATAAGAGAAAAGGTAAACAGTGACCTTGCTGCCTGATGGGCAGTATCAAAATCCAACAAATAAACAAACAAACAAAACACTGCACCAATAAGACCAAGGCAAATATTGTACTAGGACGTGACCAGAGGAATGAAAACAAACTAACCAACAAATAAGGCAGCATTACAGCTTTTATTTGACATAGCACTAAACTTGAAAGGCACATAAAAAAGAAAAACAAAATTGTTCAAAGGAGACAGTTGGTGTTCACTTCAGGCATAATATTTAGCTATAATGGCATAATGCATCCAAATTAAAACATTGCCACCTATGTCACCTTAGGACATGGCTGAGAGCATCTTCTTTTTGGAATCACACATGCCAGAAAAGGAAATAAAAACAAGAGAAGGAGAAACAATAAAAAATAAATAACCCCCTACCAGTAGACCAAAAGGAACAAATTCCGTGGAAAAACACTGGCCTTCCTTGCAATTAGTGTTGCCTTGTGTTGCCAGCAAAAAATACATCCGTTTTAAGCATGCCAGCTCTGGCACTAACAACAGAGTTTAATGCTGTGCAATGGCACTGTGAAAAGGATATTGCCCGATTCTGATTTTGCTGGAAAATAATTTTACTTATACTCTATAGGACTAATCTTCTCATCTGGGGAGTAACATGACGTAATGACCCTATTTAGTCAGCTATCTTAACTGAAAACGTCTCTAGGGTTTGTTAAATTCCCATTACTCCTAAGCCCACACAGAATGTCCTTGCAGTGGGTAAACGAACAAAAACAAAAAACAAAAAAACCATAGGGGGGCTTTCTCGGCACCTGGAACAGAATCCTCTAGAACCGTGCCCTCATGCCATTTCATTTTGTTGCTCAGTTGTATGGAGTTCAAAAAGGAGAGAAAAAGCCACATTTGCAACAGTATCATTGGGTTGTTTTTAATCTATGGCCTGGTGTATTTTACTGATCCCAGCCTTGCTCTCTCTTTTCTCTTCTTCAGCCTGCAGTCCCTGCCTCGTTTAACCTGTGCCACACAAGGTGCTTCTGCTCACTTTGCATTTTGATAACTAAATACTGTACATGGTAGCTTCAGCTGTCCTTTATACAGTATAACTTTTCCCCTTGCTGACTGGCCCCTTGTTTGTTCTCATTAAGGACTGGCGGGGTTTCTAATTAGCTGGTGTGATGATGTCAGTGCCCTGCTGGCTAAAACATCTGTGCGCATGGAACTCTTGCCTCCTTGTTGTGACACAGACGCACACGCCGAACGTGGCCTCCCTTGCTAGGTCTGAGCTATCCTTATCGACATGAAATAAAGCCTTTGGGGCAGGAGGAGCAAGGCACTCCACCAGAGGCAAACGGTTACCTTCCAGGAGACAACCTAACTTGGCCTTCGGACTACTGGGCCTTCGTATGGGAATTCTGCCACTGCTGTCTGAGCTGCACCAATCAAGGCCTGTCTGCCACTCAGGTCTTCTTCACCAGAGACAGTGTATCGGGTTTGCCTTGGAGGAAAGATAGCCATATGGAAGAGAGAGTGGAGGATGTTCAAAGCCTCTTGCTTGGTGACTAGATAAACAAACCCTCATTGGCTTTTGGGATAGTTTAAGCATCTCTAAGCTTTCAGATACTGTCAAAATTTATCCAAGATGTTACTGCTCACACTCACTAAATTTCAGACATTTGCTCCAATGTTGTCTGTAAAACATTTCTAATGCTATACATTCAAGCACTGAGTACGTTTCACATGCAATATCTTATAAACCCTGAAGCTGCTTCCGAAATGCAAGTCAGTGCTACAATTCTCTTTTTGCAGGTGGGGTTCTGAGGGTGTTTGTGGCTTGCTAAGCTTCCCTACATAGTTTAGAGCAGAGACAGACAGCCTTTGAAATAGGAACTTTATGACCACAGTTCAGCCTCTTGAGCACCTTCCTTCTTTAAATGCCCAATCCTTCATCAGCTGGAAAATCTTGAGGCAGAAAAGTCTGCTGAAGTCTCATAACCACATTTTCAGAAGTGCTTATTTTTTTACCTCCCAAAAGGTCTCAGTCTATGAAAACATACCCCAGATTCTTGGGAGTTCTGAATATTTTGAGTAAGTATGGTATCACTATCCCATTAGGATCTTCCTAGGAATGTCTGAAGAACTCTATCTTTGAAATAATCTGATCTCTACATCCCAGATTAATGTAGAAATTGGAGCACCAAGTTCTTCCAGATGGCTTATTCAAAGCTTTCATTTCTGGCACTTGTTACTCCTCATTATTTAGGAAATTAGCAGTATTTACTGGGATTCACAAGCTGACTGAACTCTTCTGAAATCCCTCTCAAGATTCTCAACTCCTTCTACCTTTAGTCCAATCCTACCTCCTCTCCCTGGCTTTTTTTAAATACAAACATCTCTTGCATATCTACAAAGACTAGAGCCATAATGTCAAGATTCTCTGAACCAGACAATTGGAAATATTTGAGTGAAGTTAAGGGATAATTACAGATGAAAGCAAGACAAAGGGATAAAAGACCCTCTTCCTTTTCCCACTCTCTGCCACTATCCAAATCAAATTGAGTTGCAGAGCAGGGCTGGGTGCATTGGTACCACAGAGACTGCTCAAATACCGGGGTAAAACAATATGCAAGGCAACATAGGAAAAACTGTTGTTACTGTTTGGGGCAATGAAAGACATGGCCATCTTAATGTTCCTCAGCACTACAGAAGAAGGAAGGGCTACAGTGTACTGATAATTCCCAAGGCACCTGCAAATTTGAATTGCTCTGAAAAACTTGGTGGCAGTATCCCTGGTCTGAAAGCTTTGCTAGTAAATGCAAGATCATTGAATGGGAAATCAACAATCATTCAGGACCTAATCCTGCAAGAATGTGGTGATCTCACTTGCATCGCAGAGACTTGGCTGGAGGAGTCAACCCCACTCAACTCTGTCCTCCAGATTTCTCTGTTGAACAGCAGGCAAGACCAGGGGGATGGGGTGGTGGAGTCGCAATTGTCTGTCGTAGCTCCATCCATCCCTCTTGCTAGATGCCATGTTCTCCAATTCCCTGGTTTTGAATGTATGTTCTTAAAAGTAGGAGCCAGGGACAAAATAGGAATTCTCTTGGTGTATCACCCTCCCCATGACACAACTACTTCTCTACCTCAGTGAACTGATAACAGGGCTGATGTTGGAGTCCCCTTGGCTCATCATTCTGGAGGACATTAACATCCATGCTGAGGCAGCTCTGTCAGGGATGTCTGAAGACTTCATGTCCTTCATGTCAACAATGGGTCTGGCCCAAATGGTGTCTGCCCTAGCCCAGCCTATAGGTCACGCCTTAGACCTGGTCTTCTGCCCTGATATGGACAGTGGGGACACTGAGGTAAAGGAAATTTCTGTAATCCCATTATCCTGGACAGACCACTATATGGTGTGCTTTAGGCTCACTGTAATTCAGAATCTGGCCGTGGGAGGGGAGGGGGGGAAGTGAGACAAAATCAACACGTCCCAGAAGACTGATGAATCCAGATGATTTTTTAACCACTCTTGGGGAGTTTCCTACCTCTCTGATGGTGATTCTACTGAATCCTTGGTTGAACTCTGGAATAGGGGAATGAGCAAAACCATTGACCAGATAGCTCCTAAACATCTCCTTCCTCAAAATAGATCCAAATTGGCTGCTTGGTTTACTGGGGAGCTGGCAAAATTGAAACAGGTGACCCATAGAGCTGAAAGGAATCGGCAGAAAACCCAGATTGAAACAGACAAAGAAACAGTAAACGTCCTTTGGAAAGCTTACTCCAAGTCAGTGGAGGCAGCAAAGAAATCATTTTTCTGTACCACCATTGATTTTGCACAAAATCACCCAGGGCAGTTTTTCAGAATAGTCATTCTGCTACACACTGACCCATGGGTAGATAACACACACCATTCTGTATCTTGCTGTGAAAAAATTTCACAACACTTTGCAGGCAAAATTGAACAGATCCGGACTACCTTGGATGCTGCTATTGACCCAGAGCCTGTAGATAAAATGCCCCACCCTGCTTGTCTTGTATTAATGGTTGACTTCCAGCCCCTACAGCCAGATGATGTGGGCAAGACCCTTGGGGAGATGAGGGCCATCCATGTGTGTTGGATCCTTGACCCTTGTGGGTCATAAAAGCTGTCAGAGAAGGTACAGCAGACTGGTTAGGAAGAGTAGTGAATGCCTCCTTACAACAGGGCAGGATTCCAGCATGCTTAAAGGAGGCAATAGTAAATCTACTGTTAAAAAAGCCTTCCTTAGATCCAATGATACTGAACAATTATTGATCAGTATCAAATATCCCATTCTTGGGGAAAGTCCTAGAGCAGGTTGTGGCCTCACAGCTCCAGAGATTTCTGGATGAGATAAACTACCTGGATCCATTTCAATCTGGCTTCAGACCTTGCTATGGGACTGAGACGGCACTGGTTGCATTGGTAGATGACTTACACAGGGAAATGGATAGAGAATCTGTGTCTCTGTTGGTTTTACTAGACTTCTCAGCTGCTTTTGACACTATATAGACCAGGGATGGCAAACATTATTGACACCGAGTGTCCAAACTCATTGATAGGGATGGCAGGTGGGTGGGTGGGTCCAAGATTGGTGGCAGTGGGAGGGGGCAGGGGTGGGGGCGAGGGCAGCAAGGGCGGTGGGGTGGTGGGGTCAGGGTAATTGGCGGCATTGGCGGGGGCAGGGATGGCAGCGGTGATGGCGGCAGAGGCAGGGTCGGCGGCAACAGGGGGCGGGGGCGATGGCGGTGATGGCGATGGGACGGTGGTAGCAGGATCAGCCTGGCACGTGACATGCTCCCTGCCCCCCTACTTCCCCCTCAACAAATTCCTCATGGCTGGTCCAATGGAGGGGGAAGTGGGAGGGGCAGGGAGCATGTCACGTGCCAGGCGAAAGCTCTCCGTGTGCCACCTTTGGCACGCATGCCATAGATTCGCCATCCCTGATATAGACTACGACATTCTCCTGACTCGTCTCTCTGAAATGGGAACTGAGGGTACTGCATTAAAGTGACTCTGGTCCTTCCTGCAGGATAGAACACAGAAAGTGGTGTTAGATGATTCATGTTTGACACCACGACCGCTGACCTGTGGAGTCCCCCAGGGTTCTGTTCTGTCTCCTATGTTATTTAACATCTATATGAAACCATTGGGAGAGATTATCAGGTCTTTTGGGGGGGTAAGTGCCACCAGAATGCTGATGACACTCAGTTCTACCTCTCATTGCCTCTGCATTCTAAGGGAGCTACTATCTCACCTTTACATGAGTGTTTAGCTGAAGTAATGAACTGGATGAGAATGAACAAAATGAAACTAAACCCAGACAAGACAGAGGTGCTTCTGGTCAGTCGAAGGGACAACAAGGGATAGGGAAGCAACCTGTACTGGATGGGGTCTCCCTCAAATTGAAAACACAGGTACACAGCTTGGGTGTGCTCTTGGATGTCCAGGTTATGGCTGTGGCCAGAAGTGCATTTGTACAATTAAGGCTATTACATAAGTTACACCTGTTTCTTGAGAAACCAGCTCTGGCCACAGTGACACATGCCCTAGTGACATCCCAGCTAGACTACTGTAATGCACTCAATGTGGGGCTACTGATGAAAAGTCTCAGGAAACTCCCAATGGGTCCAAAATGCAGCAGCCAGATTGCTCACTGGGTACAGAGATCACATTACACCCCTATTAAAGCAGCTCCACTGGCTGCCAATCAGCTATCAGGCAGGGCACAATTCAAGTTGCTGATCTTGACCTACAAAGCACTGTACGACCTGGGCCCTAACTACCTTAAAGATCAAATCTCACAGTATGAACCGGCTTGGGTGTTAAGGTCATCAGGAGAGGCCGTTTTCTCCATCCCCCTCACCATCTCAGGTACATCTCATGGGAACACATGAAAGGGACTTCTCGGCTGCTGTGCTCAGACTCCGGAATTCCCTCCCACTAGAGGCCAGGACTGCCCCATCTCTTATGTCTTTTCAGAAACAGGCAAGGACCTTTCTCTTCAGGCAAGCTTTCCCTGAATGATAGACTACCTATTATGTGACTTTTATATTAATCCATACATAACACATAGACTTTGAGTTTATAGACTTCGTGATTGCATTGTCTACAATGTTAGTTTCTCTCACTCATAACTTTACATGGAATTTTATTCTGTTTTTAATTGCCCATGTTCTCTGGTAGATTTAATGTAATGTTGTCTTTTGATGCTGTAGGACAGGGGTCCTCAACCTAAGGCCCCAGGGCCGGATGTGGCCGCCCAAGGTCCTGAATCCGGCCCCTGGGACGAGTTGCACCCCCCCACCTACCCCCTGTTTTGTGAGCAAGCCAGCCTCCGCAGCTTCTTTTGGACTGTGATCCGGCCCCCAGTGGTGTCTGGGTGGTGGTGGGCCAGCCCACTGTTTGAAAACTTTGAGGACCCCTGCTGTAGGATGTCTTTCAGTTTCCTGTTCTTAATATTTGAATATGTCTTAATTGTACTGGACTGTATATTATCCCTCATTAATGTAAGCTGCCTTGGGTCCTTTTCTAAGGAGAAGGGTGGGATAAAAATACCCTAAAATAAAATAAAAATGAAATAAACTAATCCTCCAAACCCTTTGTTACTGTCTCCTACCTTGCTTGTTCATGAAAGGAGGAAAGGGAGGCAAGCATCAGTCTAGGAAGGGAAGCACAGGGAAACAGAATAGAATGAAACCGAATAAAATAACACGAAACCATGGGGCTGCAGGGGTGGTGGTGGCAAAGAGGTGTGTGAAATCATCTCAAATTCCTGTTTGTATCAGAGTAAAGGTGACAACATACTGATGGCAAGGGATATCTAGTAAGGCCCCCATTTTGGGCGTTTATACACGACCCCTAAGCTCCGCTGCAAATGGCTCCCAGCTCTGGAGCTTAAAAATGTTTCACCACCAGCTCCGGAGCTAACAGAAAATTAAGTGCTACCCCACCCACCTAAGCGCAACCCAGCGCACCTTTCAAGTACCTGCTCTGGGATAGTGAAAAATTTTGATGCGGAGAGTGCCGGGCTCTCCTTGCTTCTTTTTGTTGTTATTGTTGTTGTTGTTGTTTTGCCTCCCTTTAAGAGGAACCAGGAAGTGACGGGGGGGTCGGAGCAACTTCCACCAGCACTCCGGAGGTAAGAGTGCATTCTTTTCTCCCTTTTTTTCTCCCTCCCCTCACGCAGACAGAACAAGGAAGTCCGGAGGGGGTGGGAACACAGGGAGAGCGACAAACCCTCAAGATCTCTGGTCCGAATTTAAGGGACCAGCGGATCTTAGGGGTCGTGTAAAAAGGCCCTTTGTTGCTTTCATGTGCTGTCAAGTCACCTCTCATTTATTGTGACCCCTAAGCATGAGGGATCTTCAAAATGTTCTGCCCTCAAGAGCCTTGCTCAGCTCTAGCAAACTCAAGCCCATGGGTTTCTTTAGGGAGTCCATTCCTCTCGTATTCGGTCTCCCTTTTCCCCTGCTAACTTCGACCCATCCCAGCATTATTTTCTGTTCCAGAGAACTTGTCCTTTTCATGATATACCCAAAGTAGGACAGCCTCAGTTTCAACATTTTTGCCTCCGGAAAATGGTCTGTCTCGAGTTGATCTGGAACCAATTTGTTCATCTTTCTGGCAGTCCAGCCCAGCATCGTATTTCAAACGGATCAATTCATTTCTGGACATATTTTTTCAACTGTCCATCTTTCACACCCATGCATGGCGACTGGAAGCACAAGAGTGGGAATGATCTTGGTCTCTAGTGAAACATTCTTACTCTTGATTCTTTTCTAAATCCTTAATTGCTGCCCTTCCTAGTCTCACTCTTCTTCTGATTTCTTGTTTGAAGTCTCATCTTCCACTGATGAGCGAAAGGATGTCACATCTTTCATTATTTCAGTTTCTTCATTGTCAACGTAAAGTGGTCTAGTTCTGTAGTCATCTTAACATTGCAGTCTTGCTTGGTCCCTTTCTTCTTTCCCTTTCCCTTTCGGACTGTTCATCTGCCAGCAAGTGCTTTCAGAGTGTTCATCTGCCAGTAAGATGCTGCCATCTGCATATCTTAAAGAAGTGATGCTTCTTCTATCAATTTTCACTCCTCCTTCCTCTAAATGTGTCCTTCCATATGTTCTTTGTACATACTGAACATATAACAGGATTAAAATGCACCCTTGCCTGATACCTTTACCTGTCAAAACCCATTCTGTCTCTTTGTATTCTGTCCTTACAATCACTTCTTGTCCAAAATACAAATCACACAAGTGCTGAGGCTCACCCATTTCTTTCAGAACAACCCATAGTTTCCCATGATCCGCCAAAGGCTTTGCTTTAGTCTATAAAGCATAAACTGATCTTCTGAAATTCTTTGATGTTCTCCATAGCTAATGGACATTTGCAATATGATCTTGAGTGTCTCTTCCTTTTTCAAATCCAGCTTGAACAGCAGGCATTTCTTACTCCATAGAAGGTAAAAGGCTTTGTTGCAACACCTTGAGCATCACTTTAACTGCAATTGAAATTAAATCAATGGTCCTATAGTGACTGTACTCCTTGGCATTTCCTTTCTTAGGGATTTGAATGTCTACTGAGTGTTTCCATTCTGTGGACCATTGTTTTGTTTTCCTTATTTGTTGACGTATTCTTGTTAAAATGTTGACAGATTCAGTCTCTGTGGCTCTCATTAAGACAACTTTTGAAGTCACTGAGCCCTTGTGGGGCTGTTCCTAAGAGGTTTCACTCCCTTAGGTTTTGCTGTACTATCTGTTGCTTTATGTATATTTATCAATTTGACTATATTTATTATTTTGAATGCTTGACTTAAGTGATTTCTGCAGAAAAGGGAGAGGGATCATCACCATCCCCAACTTGAAACTAACGTGGAACGGTGTAATTCTGTGGTGCAATGATGAGACGGTTGGATTAGAAATAGGTTCAAATCTCCACTTGGTTGTAAAGCTCATGGAGTGATTTTCAGTCATTTGCTGTATCTTAGCTTATCCAACCTCACAAGATTGTTCTGATGATCAGATGAGGAAGAAGGGTCTTTCTTCAGTGGAGGAAAGGTGGAATATAAATATAACTCATGTTTTGCTTGTATTGCCACAGAGTAGGTCAACAATACTGCCAATGACTTTAAAGGCATAACATATATTCTGTAAACCTATCAGTTCCATTTAAAACAGAAATCAAATAATATAACATTCAGGCAGGCCCCCAAAATGATGCATGTCTGCTTTAGAATGACTACAGTGCCAGCATTTGTCAATTAATAAATAGGCCCTATCTGTCTTGCCTAGTCAGAGACCAGTGAAAAATCATTTTATAAAAGCTTTCCATTAAATAAACGGATAAGGTTTTCTTAAATATATTTTGTCAGATCCAACACCCAGCGTCTGATGGTGCTTTTATCCTAATGTCCAATTCCCATTTTTGTTGAAATAAACTGATGATTATTACGTACAAGTGTTCAATTCAATTACATGATGGAGGCAATGTTTTCTTTGCACATAATATCCCAATATTTCAGATTTTATATGCTGTCCAAGCGGCCCATTTTTTTCCTCAGTGTTACTAAGCACATGTCTGATCGGCAAATATTGACACAATGGAGGCAGAAAGGGCACTTTCCTCAAACATGCTTTACATATGTTTTTACTTCCTCTTCATTAAACACAAATTTACTTGTGTTAAACCTGCTCCTTTCTGTGTCTCTGCATTATCGAACAAGGCTTTACTCTACACACACACACCCATAGTTGCGGAGAAAATTCTGAGCCTAGCTTCTTTTTAGATCTGTGTTGTACACTAAAATTTTGAGTAGAAGGATTTGCTTCTATGTTATGATAACCCAATCAGAGCTACTTGTTCTCTTACAGTCAGACATTGGCCATATGTCATGTCAGAGACAGAGAGAGACAGAAAGAACTGTTATATTTTTGGCTGGCACATTTTAATCAAAGCATTCTCTCCCATTGTCCCTTAAATTAATGTCGCAGATTCTTATGACGCCTGCTCCCTTTATTTGTATATGCATGGGAACTGTAAGATTGCTGGCACAAGCATTTCTCTCTCTCCCCACCCCCAACAAGTTAATGTTACAAGCACATACTCTGCATCAGAGGAGGACCAACTACAGCTAGAATTAATCAGAACATTGTTTGTCCTCTTCTGATCTTTACTAACTCTGCAAATTGCACAAGAATTGGCTAAATGCATGAATTTTCCATAAACATCCTCAAGCACACTCGATACTTAAGTTTATTTCCCCCTCCTGCTTATGAGTTTGTACTTGGACGAGCCTCCTGGAATCCCAGAAAAGAATTCCTTTCTCTCCCCTCACCCCGATTTGGATCCCAGCTGCACATGTCCTAATGGAGATCAAAGAGTGATTTTATTTTGTCTCTTAGGACAATGGGAGAGATTGTTTATTTATTTATTTATTTATTTATTTATTTATTTATTTATTTATTTATTTATTGTACTTATATCCCGCCCATCTTCCAAATAGGAACTTTGGGCGGCCAACAATAAAACAAAGCAAAAGAGATAAAAACAATACCAATAAGAAGAGGAGGAGAGATAATTTGCTCTCTGGGCCACTTTGCACTAGCCAAGTCTGTTTGCCCACTTGGAATCTTAGGTTCAAGTTTCCTGACCAGTACTGCTGTCAGGTGCCTACAGCATCTGGTATTCCCTGGGAGACCACCAGGGAATACCAGATGCTGTAGGCGCCTGGAGTAGGAACTGGCAAGCCACTCCAGTATTCCTGCCAAGAAATCTCCATGGACATGGGGTCATGAAGGGTCGGTCACGACTATAACGACTAGACATGGGCACGACTTGGCGAAATTCCCGTTTCCGTTTCCGTTCCTCGTTTCCGTTACGTAACAGAAACGGTAACGACAATTACTCCGCCAGAACTCGAACTCGAACCGATAAAAGAAAAATTGGGTCTGATTTGTCGTTGTCGTTCATGCCATTGCAGCGATCGCGTGATGCCAAGCGGCACAGAAAAAAGGTTTTTTAAAAAAACCCTGATTCCCGGCCAAAAAAGCAGGCGAAAATATGCCTGCCTGAGTGAGGGCACCTACCAGAGGGGTGGTTTCTGGGGAGGGGGGGTCCCCGGCCTCCCCCCCTCTCCTGTCCTGGGCTGCTCTGGTGGGGGGCATCCTCGTCATCTCGCCAACTCGCCATGCCATGCGGTGCGGGCAGGGGATCCAAAATGGCGACTGCAATATTTATTTTGAAATTGTGGTCCAAAAACACACCAAAGCACCACAGAAACTTGCGAAAATTAGCTATTTTAACTGCCTGAATTTTTACAGTAGCAACAGTGGCTTTGTCTTGCAATAAAACGTCTCCATTTATTTTATTTTATTTTTATTTTTATTTTTATTTTTTTTACACCTGCGCAGTGCGCAATGATGGGCTGGCCATGGGATGGGACCATGCAAATTTTTGGAGCCATTCCACCAATCGCATGGCCACTTGGCCAGGTTTTGACTGAGACTTCTGGGATGTGCCAGTCGGGCATAAAAAGCCCACTAACCCTAGCCCGAACCCGAACCCTAAGCCTAAGCCTAACCCATACGCCAGTACACTGTCCTTCTTAGTGGGTCAGAGGTGCACCCCACTAACTCACACTAACCTTACCCGTAATCCTAAGCCTAGCCCTTGCGCTAACCCTAACCCTAAGCCAGATCTGTACTCGCATTGCACTGCTACGCAAGTACACTTCCCTTCTTAGTGAGCCGTAGGGCGCCCATACGGGTCCTCTCTCACTTCGCTCCCCAGCCCAAGTGCACCATACACCAGTATGCCAGTATGCCAGTATGCTGTCCTTCTTAGTGAGTCAGAGTAGAGGCACCCAAAAGAGAGGTGCCTCTGCCAGTGCCACTTGGTATGCATACGCAAACGCAATGGCTACCGTACTTTCCCCTTTGTAGCGGGCCAGAGGAGGCACCCACCCCAGAGAGGTGCCTCCAGGAGCCCGCTAAATGCCTTCCCTTCTTAGCGGGCCAGAGGAAGCACCCACCCCAGAGAGGTGCCTCCAGGAGCCCGCTAAATGCCTTCCCTTCTTAGCGGGCCAGAGGAGGCACCCACCCCAGAGAGGTGCCTCCAGGAGCCCGCTACCCTCCCCCCCTAAACCAGTACTAACGACATACGAAAAAACGACAAATGAAATCACAAATTTTTGAAAAATTTCGCGACAAACGGAAATGAGCCGAAACGGGCCGGCTCCGACACACGACAACTCGAAACGTCATTTTTCCTGGTCATGCCCATCTCTAGTAACGATGCAACACACACACACACACTGCTGTCACATAAGGCTTCCAGGCTGTATTTTGCCTGCCTTTGATGAGACCCAGATGCTTCACGAGGTAGAGTAAGGAAGGCGCTTCAGGGGACAACTAATCATCATCCCAGTGGCCTGGATGGCTTTGCCTTATGGAAGGATCCTTCAGAGGGAATCACTTGGCACTATGAAATTGTGTGCAATCTCTTTCCACAATGAGTGGGACAACTTGGACCATCACAGTCTCTATTTGCCCCCCCCCCAGCCTTGCCCTACAATACTGCTTACACAGCTCCCCATGTGCCTTGGACAGCTTTATTCAACAACCTGCCTATCAGATCTTGGCCTGCTTTTTCTTGATAGTCCAAATAAAATATCCCTTCTCAATACAATTAGATGTGTCTTAAGACTCCTTTTCTTGAAGATTTCCTTGGGAGATGACTCTGCAGCTGGATTTCTTTTTCTACCCCAGTATTGTCATTTGATTGCCCTGAAAGAAGACATGGCAGGCCAGTGAAGAAGAATAATTATGATTTTCAGGTGGAATTTGACTCAAGGCAACCCTTTTCAGGGTTTTGTAGGTAGGAACATGCAGAAGTAATTTACTGCTCCCTTCTTCTAGGGATGTCCTGGGCCTTGGCTGCTTGCCCAAGCTCACACAGGTTGGTTCTTCTGGAGAATCCAATACTTAATCCCTGGGTTTTGCAACCAGATCCTCTGCCTAAATGCCCTCTCTTCTCTTTCCTCATGTTGCTTCGTTTGTGCTGTCTGCCAGGTCAAGTGGATATACTCTTTATAGCCTGCTCTCCTAAGCCAAATAGGAGAAGCCAGTCATAAAATGCAACATAATTTTGGAGGAGTATTCGGTCATTTCAGGGTTCTTGAGCTGATGGCACCATCGTGACATTTAAAAGTGTCAGGATGTACAAAACATCCTTTTTCTGGGTTGCACAGGCTTCTTATTTGGTAGGATATTTGTACAGAAGATGTTGCTATTGCGGGGTATAATTGCCTGGCATTCACATTAAAATCCACCCTTCCCCCAGAACTTCCTGAAACACAATTCTTTCGGAAAGACTCAGAGGTTTTTTTTTTGGCTCAGAAAGCTTATTATATGTTGGCAGCATTACAGCTTTCTTGGGTCTGAAACTCGCGAGCACAGTCACCACCAGTTTTGCGCTGCTAAGGAATGGATCCTTTTAATCTACCAGAGCTTTAGACCAGGTCCTTTGCTATTTGTACTTTTGACAATAATGGGGACATTCAGTCCTCTTTCCGGACTATGTCTTGGCTCCCCAGGGACAGCTTTGGGGGGCTGCCACGGGCACACAGGGGGAGATGGAATAGGACATTTCCTCCAAATGGGGCCACTTCTCTTTCAAGCCTTTCAGCCCTTTTTTCATGATCAGGGAACAAAGATGAAACGCTAGCAAGCCCTCCTCTTGTTAATTAATAGTATGCCCAAGTGGTTCTATGACTGTAGAAAACATCGAGATACCAACCTGAGAAACACATTGCAAGGAGTCCATAATTGGTGCGAAAAGGACACTAAATGTTGCAGAGAGGGTGGCCAAGGCCTTGTGGCACAGTGACTAAACTAGACGAGTACTGCAGTAAGACTCGGCTCATAAGCTGAATTTGATCCCGAAATGAAGTAGCTGCATTCCAACATTCCAAGGTTGGTCAACTGAGTACTGAGCTCATGGCAGCAGCAGCAGCAGGGGAGGGCTGCATTAAATTGCCAACCACCCAGAGAGTGCTCTAACAACTATAGGATGCTATATCAATAGCATGCATAAGATAGTCTTTCTTCATTTGTGAAATCAGACATCAAAAGAAACTAGTGTTTAAGTCCTGAAGACCAGCCTTCAAATAAAGCAAGCTCATCTCCATACTCCCCAAGGTGAGGAAGGCTGATGTGTGGCACTCTGATGCTGTCAATAGTTAAGAATATCGTAATATCATAGAACAATGGAATAATTCTTATCAAGATATCTTTGATTTTTGTTCCTGTCTTCCAGGGTATTAGCTATTCCACCTAACTTTATGTTATCCATAAATTGGATAAGCATTCCCTGCATTCTTTCCTCCCAATCATTAATAAAAATATAGAAGAGCACTGGACCCAGGACTGATCCTTGTTGGACCCCACTTCTTACTTGTTCCCAGTTTCAGAAGAAGCCATTGATAAGCAATCTCCAAGCATGATTCTGCAACCAATGGTGTATTCACGCAGCACTTGTTCTATCCAGCCCACACCTAGTTAGCTTTCTCATCAGTGTATCATGGGCCATTTTGTCAAATGCTTTGCTGAGTACACATCTCTCTGAATAAATCTTGCTGAGTAAATATCTCTCTTCCATTCATAACTTATCTCTAATGCCTGTTTCTAGCCTCAGGTTCTTTTCTCTTAGGTCTGCTGAGGAAGCCTGCTGTGACATTCAGTTTTCTGTTTGCATGCTGGATTGGGCTGCTCCATCCAGGTCAGCAGAGTTATATTCCCTTGAGAAGGGAGGACTTGTCTATTTCTTATGCTTTCTTGTTTGCTTTGACTTAATGGATAGTGACTTGAAAGAAGATGCTGGTTGTGAAGCAAACCTGGGTGAACAGCACAGAGCTGTAGCTACACCTGCACTACCTGAGCCTGCTGAGGTGGCCACCCTTCCTATCAGACTGACATCATTTGGGGTTTTCCAGAAGAGGGACACCCACCATCAGTGGATGTCAGTTGCAGAACAATATCCTGCTGAGATGGCCAAAAGAACAACTAGAGGACAGAAGAGGGAAAGGAAAGCAGTACATACAGAGGTGACATCATTATGCTGAGGAGATTGGATGTGTTCTCTTCTGCTTCCAAATTCAGGACCCTGCCTTTGTCTAGAAATTCATCCAAATGTGTTCAAATGGCTGCTTTTGTGACTGATCAGCAATCTGTGACTGGTGGCACATGTATATCTCCTCTGGAGGCAGGGTCTCCATTCTATTCAACAAAACTTTGGGAATCGACATGGAGCCACATGGCAAAGTTCTGTACTGACAATGTCTGTTTTTGTAGAAAAGGGGATGATTGGAATTTTGATAGATATACACTCATTTCAGGTCTATAGCAACAAGCGATGCAATCTGTCCTGTGTGGTTTGCTACACTTCCATCTGAAATTTCCAATATACAGTACTGTATATGAGCCGTTTCTACCTGACTTGTTAGAGGGGGCAATGTCAAAGCAGTGTCAAGTCAGAATCTGTGTCAAGTCAGATTTGGCTGTTTACATGCTTGTCTTCCCAACAGGATCAATTGGCAGAGTATGGATGACAGAGAAGGAGGACCATGGAGCACCTTGTAGTGTGTGAACATGCGTTTAGCTATAACAAAGACTGTGGAAGAAAAATAAATATAAAGACCAGAGAAAAACAAGGATAAAGAGTATAAGGAAACTGTTAAGATGAGTACTGAAGACCACACAGGTGTAGGCAGCAGAGAGCACAGCACAGCACATGGAGAAAGCAACAACAGCAAAAACAATTCTAGGCTTTCTCCAGGGAAATAAACTGAGAGAAGGATTTGAGAGGCTTCTGATACTGCAAAAAGATAGCTAGCCTGAGGCCCTGGTCACATCAGGGAAATGCTCCCTAGTTTTCCAAATACTTTTCATACCTCTGTTATACTGATTTGTGGTCACATGGTATATATTCGGGAGAAATAAATCCCAGGAACTTTTGACAGTAATGATTATTTCCTCCTATTTAAATTATTATGACTGGCTCTATATTCTCTCCCCCCCCCCCCCCGTGTGTGTGTGTGTGAGAGAGAGTATGAGTGTGAGTGTGTGTGTGTGTGTGAGAGAGAGAGAGAATATGTCCTCTGTCATATTGGATGCTCCTGCCA
>JAHTLZ010000757.1:0-11239 GCA_023846285.1 Phrynocephalus versicolor
GCAATGATGGGCTGGCCCAGTGGCCTGGCCAGCCATGTGGGAGGGGACGACCATGCAAATTTTTGGAGCCATCCCACCAATCGCATGGCCACTTGGCCACTGAGACTTCTGGGATGTGCCAAAAAGCCCCCTAAAACCTGCACTAGCCCCTTAACCCCCTAACCCTAACCCTTGACTCCTTACCCATACGTCACAGACTGTCTTCTTAGTGGGTCAGAGAGGCACCCAGAGGTGCAACCCAATAGCCCACCGTAACCTTACCAGTCAGTAGCCTAACCCTAGCCCTTGCACTAAGCCACCTTAGCCCATTGCCAGATCTACTTGCATTGCACTACACACGCAAGTACAATACCCTTCTTTGTGGGACATGGCAGGTGCGACACGCTCGTACCAAGGGATCAGGTACTTGAGCGGGTCTCTGCCTGCAAATGGTATGCATATCCATATGGTTATGCATGCCATTTTACAGCAGCAGCAGGTGAGGAGGGGAGACCCCCATGTTGAGGGGTCTCTTGGAGCCTGCTGCTGCTGTCCCTTCCTAGTGGGTGAGGATAGGAGGCACCCACGGGTGCCTCCAGGAGCCCACTTTCCCTTTATAGCGGGCCAGAGGAGGCACCCACCCCACAGAGGTGCATTCAGGAGCCTGCTACCCCCTAAAAAAACCAGTATAACGATAACGAAAAAACAAAAAAACGAACCGACTAATTTTTGCGAATTTTCGCGAAAAACGGAAACGAGCCGACACAGGCTGCCTCCGACACACGACAACTCGAAAACGTCATTTTCCCGAGTCGTGCCCATCTCTAATGAGGAAAAATCCCTCAAAGGGATGAGTTTCAAGTCAACAAGCACTGCCTGCAGTCTAAATAAGGGCCATAATCCTGACTCTTTAACCATAAGAGCCACCGCCGTCTAGCACTGGATTCCTTGACTTTTTCCAAGCCACCAACACCTTTAAGGAGGGGAGTAAGGAATCTAACAGCCGATGCGCTTGAGTCGGAATAAGAGGACTACATATATTTCTTTGGCACCCAACTTTTTCGAACCTCGAGTGGCAGGGCTCAGCAGGCACTGACCTTCACGAAGCAATATAGAATCGAGAGGGGGGGAGGTTGGAAGGGTCCCTACCTCTCGCCGCCACCCCCCCAGGGCTGTTTCGCACCCGCTATTTGCACCCATTTGCTTCCACTTTTTGATGGCTCACCTGGGCGGCCATCACCCTCTGCCTCTCGGTGATCAAGCTGCATTTTTTGCACTGGCAATCCCTCCACATGCAGAACCGCTTGTGCCCTTTCAGTGGCGAGGAATAGCCATGGTTCCGACACCGCGCACATTTGGGGAGCAGCGGGGACTTCTTCCCCGATGTGGCGGCAGCGGCACCGGAGGCACCAGCAGCCGCCGCCGCTGCCGGGCTTTGGGCTAAGCTGGCCGTGTGACTTCCCGCCCCTGCAGCAGCGGCCAGGCCGACGGACTTTCCAAAAGGGCCCATCTTACCCCCTCCTTGGCCGTTAGGCTCAGAGGGAGCCGACAGCTTGTTGAAAGAGGACTCGTTAGGCATTGTGTCCCTGGGGGATCAGCTGCCTTAGCCAGGAAAGGAGGGAATTGGGTTAGCGTGGGGGAGGAAGGTGTAGGTGGTCGAAGAGTGGGGGCGGAGGGCGGGAAAGTCAACTCCTCTTTGGGACCTCTTGCGAGGGGTCCCAAAGCAACGGTCCGCGTCGCCGTTGGCCGGCAAGCAGTTGCTACGGGTTGCTGGAGCCACAAGGAGCAGGTTGCAAGCGCCTCGGTGGCGAGGCTGTGCGGGGCGCTTTGCAAAAGGAGGCGCCGACGCCGCGCGCCCTTGGCACAATTGTTTTTGCAACTTCACCGCCGTGCGGTCTGCTGGAAGGAACGTGCCCGGGGTCAGGGCAGAAAAGGAAGGGCAGGACCATGCGTGGCTCTGCCTCCCGACCTGCTCCACATGCAGTATATAAGCATATTTTATGATGTTATGTTCATCCCCCACCTCTCTCTTAACAATTTTTCAATTTTTCCAATTTTTCCAATGGCACACCAGGAACAGTGGTTGAAAAACACTGCTTAGGCATCCATAATGATAGCCATCGATCCCCTTGTTCTCCATGAACTTGTCTAATCCTTTCTTAAAGCTGTCAAGGCTGATAGCTGTCACCACTTCTTCTGGCATGGAGTTCCACAGACCAGTGATCCTCTGGGTGGAAGAGTACACTACTTTCTCTTATATGTTTGAGATCTAGCCCCCAAATGTTTCATGGAGTGCCCCCTAGTTCTAGTGTTGTGCGATAGGGAAAACAGTTTCTCCTTATCTACTTTGTCCATACCATGTATGATTTTATAAACTTAAATCAGGTCGCCGTCATTGCAGCCTCAGATGGTAAGGAAGGTGTTCCAGTCCCCTAATCATTCTGGTTGCCCTCCTCTGCACTTTTCCATTTCCAGAATATCCTTCTAGAGGTATGGTGACCAAAACTGTACACAATACTCCAGATGGGGCCTCACCATAGATTTATAAAGAGGCAAAATAACACTTGCTGGCTTATTTTCTACATACCCTTGCTAATGACCCCTAGCGTGAGTTTGCTTTTTTCACTGCTGCCCTGCGCTGGGTTGACACGTTCATTGAGAGTTGTCCACCAGGAGGACACCAAGGTCCCTTTCCTGGATAGATGCCTTTACCAGGAGAAAAGGAGACAAAGCATTTTCTTAGGTTTCACGGACTGTTCTTTCCTTGCTCTGATTGGTGTTAACCTTTCTTCAACCTTAGAGCGACCTTTTTAGGGAAGCTGTGTCCTCTACTCTGACATCTCTCCTTCCTCCACAGAGGAAACAGTTCTCTTTTCTTTTCTGTCTAGAGTACTAAGTCCCAGTCTTGGGTAACCCAGCTGTTCTTAGCTGTGCTGGCTAATGTTTATGGGAATTGCAGTCCCAGAGCATATGAGAATATGGGAACCCCTATTCTAGAGGTGAAAGGGATATCCATGGCTCCTGATAGCTGCAGCTTAGTTAACTTGAAGTTGGACTTCTCCTATCAGGCGATATCAGGAAAAAAATGTCCTGACAAATAGAGCAGTATGGTAATGGAAGCTGATGGGGAGTGCTCTAACACCGGAGGCATTCAAGAGAAATTTGGGCAACAAATGCTCCAGTAAAAACAGATTTTGGGAAGTTGAAAATACCTGTGTATAAGAATGGCTGATGATGGAAAGCAGAGCAAAGGCGGGGGGGGGGGGGAAAAGATGCCTTGCCAAAAAAGAACCAGAAGTGGCCTTCTTTCCGGGACAATCCAAGGGCTGCCATTACTTGGGAGGATCTCTGAGTGAGGTCACCAGGATCTTATATTGTCAAAAATGCGTAAAAATAAAATATATATGCACTGCATTCCCCCCATAAAACACTGATAGACTATAACATAGTCTTAACAAAATAAAACATTGTATACTGGAGGGAAAACTTGAGACCCAGCAGAACCCAGTGCTTTTCAGGATACCATAAAAACTTTGCAGATAACTTGTCTTAGAAAAAAAATTATATTTAAACATTCAACGTAGAAAGCTTGTCCTCAGCAAAATCATGATACATAAAAACATGACTGGTAACAAACAGTACCTTTACCAGCAAAGAACTCCTTCATAAAACAAAAACAGAGCAACTAACCTTACACAGGAACAGTGTGGCTGGCTTTAAACAAAGACCAGTAACTTGTGATCTCTCTGTGCTACATTTATGCAAACTGCAGCCACAATTACTTGTGGCTGCTGCAGCCTCAGAGTTCTTCCTTAGAATCTTAACATCTCTGTGTGTCTGACCCACACACAAACTCCAAGAAGTTACACTACTCTACGAAAAAGGTATGTTCAATATCTTATTTATGTTGTATAACTTTGTTCAAGTATAAAAAATTGGCACATGTTCCCTGAAATCACTGAAGATGCAGGAGGAAAGAACTACTTCTATAGGGAGAAAGGCAGGTAAAAACTAATGGTAAATAAACAAATGAGAGTACCTGTAGCACTGTATCAGTAGTTTAGTGCCTAGGTTCTCACCTAATAGGTTGCATTCCCAAATTCTTTTTAAAAAATCACTTTAGTAAGGAACCCAAGCATATCTTTGCATGTCCGTGTATATGAGGGTGATCATATATTTGACATATATTTCAAAATATATTTTGAGTGATTCACACAGAACCTCAAGTTTTAACACATCAGGGTTTCTGCTCTCACTTGGGTTGCTGTGTTGGTGCCATTATAGTACTGCCAATGTTCCTAGAGCACAGCACCACTACTTCATGTGTGTGTGTGTGTGTGTGTGTGTGTGTGTGTGTGTGTGTGTGTGTGTTGTGTCAACTGACTCTTCGTGATTCCAAGTCCATGGAGTTTTCTTGGCAGGAATTCTGGAGTGGTTTGCCAGTTCCTACTCCAGGCGCCTACAGCACCTGGTATTCCCTGGTGGTCTCCCATCCAAGTACTAACTGATCCTGCTTAGCTTCTGAAATCAGGTGAGATCGGATGTGCTTAGGGCATCTAGGCAGCACTATACAACAAAACAAACATGCTAAAATGTAAGCATGGAGATTGGCAGTGGAAGGAATACCTTAATTTACTGTTGAGCTTTTCTTCCAGCTTTTCTGGAAGATCATCCAGTAGTTGCTGCTTTTAAAGGCCGGGCAAATAAGGGAGGGAAATAGCAATTTTAGAGATGCCAGGGATGTTGGCAAATCTTTGGGTCCAAGTCCCAAGTCTGAGTCCAAGTCTTTGGTACCAAGTTCCTAGACCATGTCTGTTGCCAAGTCCTGAGTTCCATGCCCCCAATAAGCCAAGTCCCTATTAACAACAAGCTTATTTTTTCCTGCAGAAAGAAAGGGAGGGGTGGGTTCAGAGTTGTAGTTCAAGTCCAAGTCATTGAAAAATAACCCCAAGCCAAGTGCAAGTTGAATCCCTGGTCCAACTGGAAAGCACATCCTGCAACTTGGGGCCCCATCCCTGGTAGATGTTTGGCAGTAGCATCGGAAAATGTGCATCTCTCCAGTTCAGCATGCTGGGCCCTCTGTTTAGAATCAACTGCATCCTTAAAATTCATAGGTTGGTTTAATTCCTCTTTCCACGAAGTTACACCATTTCCATTTCCCTGTTGAAGCAAATTAGGTCGAGTGAGGTGTCAGATTGGAAGATCTGCAAGAGGGTGCAGATCGATTCCTGTTTTCGGACACAGATCAGAGAGAAGACTCTGCACAGCCTAGTACAGCATCCTTTGTAGGCCCATTCCGTAACTTAATTATGCAGTGGGTGAAATGATATTGGAAAACCCCATGACCTCTTTCTCAATAGACAAAAGGATGCACAGCTTCAGACAACTGGGACATATGGCTTGAAATAAGATGGACAGTTGAGTGGCAGAGAATTAAGGGAGTGATTTTTCGTCATTAGAACTGTCCTCTATACAGCACACATGTTTACATTTGAGACCCATTTTAGTCTACTTTAATGCAAACATCTGTCATGCAAACACAACTCAGCCACTCACAAAGAGAGGGGGAGACAGCAAAACAACTCTCTCTATGGGAATTCTATTTTTAAAAAGTTTGTGAGAATTTTCTGTAAAGTATCAACAGTCGCTTCCTTTTAAAAAGCTTTTCGGTATGTATGCCTACCCGCATACATATGGTACAAACACATTTAAAAGCATCAGGTAACTAAGTATTCATTAATGTAGAAAAATCTAAAAAAGAAAAAAAAAAGAATCCATGTTATTAGGTTTCAAAAGCAGTTGCTCAACTATGCCAGAATAACTTTTTTTTTCAGTTAAATATTAAGCACTCAGAAGATTACACAAAAACATCATGACAGATGAAAGGGATGAATAAGAAATACATAGAGAGACTTGTAAAATAAACATTGGCAGAATCAGTAAGTACAATTAGATCTCACCCCCACTCCCCAAATTTTCAGTGCTACACACAACGGAAGACATCAGTTGAAAGGAGGCAACGGATTATTATTATAATTGTTATTACTATTACTATTTTGCGGGGATTGCAAACTAACAAATGACCCTCATTGGCTGGATATCTGGCTGCTGAGATCAAGTGTTCAACTCCCTACTGTGCTTCCCAGAGCATTACCCAGCCTGGTGCATTTCCAGTCTTGCAGAGAAAATAGTTTCTTTTTGTTCCATGGTTTGTTCTTCTGCATGGTGTACATTGCTACAGTGCTTCCGATGAAAAATTCATTTCGGACACAAGGGTTCCCAGAGCAGAATCCTTTAATTAGTACTTAATTAGCTTTACAAATGAAGGAAAAAACCCTCAGTGATGAAGAAGATTTTTAAGAACTTACATGGTTAAGGATAATATTATTTTCTTGATATAACCTATAGGTTCATGTTCCACTTATGGCCTAGTAAGACCCCTAGATCCTTTTCACATGCACGACTTCCAAGCCAGCTTTCAACCATCCTATATTTGTGTATCTAATTTTTTTTGCTGCCAAAGTGTAACACTTCACATTTTCTCCATATGAAATTCATTTTGATTGTGTTAGCCTATTCTCTAATCTGTTAAGGTCATTCTGAATCCCGATTTTATCTTCTCTGTATTACCAACACCTTCAAGTTGGGTTTAATCTTCAGATCTAATGAGCTTCCTCTTTGTGCCTCATTCAATGCATTAATAACGATGCTAAACAACACCCCCTAGGATGATGTGAAGCCACTGAGTTGTCAATCAGCTACAAACTACTGTATTACTAGTAGCATCACCTAATCCACATTTTATCTGCTTCGCCACAAAAACACCATTAGGGACATTGTCAATAGCCTTGCTGAAATCAAGATACATTACATCCAAGGCAACCCCCTTATCTATCACATTTATGACTTTCTATATATATAGATTGTCTATATATATAAGATTGTCATGCTCTTTTTAGGAAACCCATGCTGAGTTGCAGAACTACTGGGCCCTTTTCTAAGCATTCACCGACTAAATGATCTGTTGTAGAGTCTTTCCTGAGATTATGTCGAGCTGACCGGTCTGTAGTTCTCTGGATCTTCTTTTCTCCCACTTTTGAAGAAGGGGAAGACAACATCTCACTTCCATTTTTCAGGGATGTCACTTGTTCTCTAAGAATTCTCAAATATTATGGACAGAGGGGCTCTGAATGTATGTTTCCAAGCTCCCTGGGATGTAGTTCCTGGAAACTTACATTTGTTTAAGGGAGATAGGTGCTCCTGTGCCATCTTTTTCTCCCACGGTTCTGCTTTTATTTTGCTTGTACCACGTTGGGGCACTATTTTCATTTTGAAGAGGAAAGACGAATTCAACAGTTTTGGTTTCTCTCTGTCCCCCTTAGTAATTCTTCATCCTCTCCTTGTTTCTTCAAAGATTTCTTTTCAAAAAAAAAGTCCCCCTTTGTTTTTTGTTTTGCAAGTCTGTGCTCATTTTGAACTTTAGCCTTCCTAAGCTTCTTTCTACAAATACTTGATATTTCTTTGTACTCTGGTACACGTACATTTTAAATTGTAGTGCATCTGACATCGCTTTGTGCAGCCGCACCCCATTTCTTCAGTATCTCAGTCATAGGAATTGTTTGTGACTTTGCTTTCAGTATCTAACTGGTGGGTGGAAAAACCATCCATCATGAACTCCTTTTGAGTATTTACGACAGCCAGATCTAATGTCATTTTTTATAAATTCTACTAAAAGAGCTTTCTAGGTTATGTGTCATACTATTCTCTGCTTTATCTTTTCTTGTTACAGCAGATCCCAAGAGAGCATGGTCATTCTACCAAAAGTCCCCCCAGTTTCTACTTCATTGACCAATTCTTCTCTGTTAGGATAAGATCTTGGATAGTAGATTAGAGATGGGCATGAATAAAAAAATGACGTTTCGTTTGTCATTTGTCATTTGGAGGGTCCGTTTCGGTTTGTTTCCGTTTTTCGCAAATTTTTGCAAAAAAATCATTTTTGTTTTCATTCGTTTCATTACCATTTCGTTACCATTTATTTCAATTTTTTGTGATATTTTTTTAGCATTTAAAGCAGTTCACTGTATTGCAGTAACGAAAATGAAACACACAACAAAATTTCCGGTGTTTCTGTTCGTTTCGTTTTATTTTGGAGACAAAATTTGTTTGTTGTTTTGTTGCATAACAAAATGAAAAAACGAAAACAGAAGCAAAAAATTGTTCATTTCGTGCCCATCTCTATAGTAGATCTCTTTGTTGCTTCTTCTGTCTTCTCGAAGATGTAATGGGAAGCAAAGTTAGAGAGGAATTTGTTAGATCTTATGGTTGGGGTTGAGATGGACTTCCAATAGATAGCCAGACAGCTGAAGTTTCCCATTGCTACTTCCTCTCTCCCATTTGAATGTTTTGTTATGTGGATCTAGGAAGGTATAATTCAAAGAGGTCTGTAGTTAACCCCTCCCCCCTAGTGATATTGCTCCTGTTTTTCTCTCCTTCAGTTCTTGCTACAAGTGTTCTGTGCTCCAATTCATTTTTCTCCTCTTTATTGTACACATCCTTTACATAAAATGCTAGTCCTCTACCCCTCCTGTTTAGTCAGTTGGTTTTGAATAAGCTTCAATTACTAGATTCCCATTGCAAGTTTCATCCCACCAACTTTCAATAATGCTGACTAAATCATAGTTGCCTTTCTGCGTTGAAAGTTCTAGCTCTCCTTGTTTGTTTATTATGCTCTTGCGTTAGTAAAAAAAGACATTTGAAACTATGGGCCCTTTTCTTCAGTTGCTTCCTTGTGGTCCTCTCCCCATCATTTAAAAGTTCTTGCATCCTTTTCCAGTTTCTGGTGCATCACTAACAGTCCTGCCCACAGTCCTTCCTGTCCTCTGAAACACTGCCTCCCTGTTCTTATAATTAAATCATACATTATCTGAGATGAGAGGGGCCTATCAGGCCATCAAGTCCACCATCCCCTTGCTCAATGCAGGAAACTAAATCACAGCAGATCTGACAGATGGTCGTCCAATTTTCTCTTGAGCACTGGCCACCTCACAAGCTAATTGGTTCCATCATCATACTGTTCTAACAGTTAAGGCATTTTCCCCTGACAATCAGCCTAAATCTGGATTCCCGTAGCTTGAGCCTGTTGTTATGTGTCCTGCACACTGGGGTGACTGAGAACACATCCTGCCCCTTCTGTGTATTATAAGCCTTATAAGTGCTGTCCTATCTACTTTCAGTCTTCTTTTCTCAAAGCAGTTCATGCCCAGTTGTTTCACTCTTTTCTCATAGGTGGTGGTCTCCCTTCCCCTGATCATCCTTGTTGCTCTCCCTCCCTTGAACTTACTCCATATGAATCCTATTTGAAGCTCTCCTGATCAGATGTGACAATCTCTTAGTAAATGTGCCCTTCCTGGCCACTCTAAGGCACAACCCATCCCTTGCCACTGGTCCTTCCTCATGGAAGTGCCGGCCATGCTCCAAGGAGCAAAAAATGTTCCTGAAAAGATCGTTGTTACAACTTGTTGTTTCCTTCTAGTATGACTAGAATATTACTTCTGTGACTTTCAAGAGTGAGGAAAAAGCCACCCGTGCTCTAAGATGCTGCATCTTTTGTTCTCACATGGATGTTAAGGAAGGAGAGTTGTGTTGGTTGCCAGGGTTGATGATTCTGTGCAAGCTTTCTTCAGCATCCTTGATCTTCACCACAGGGAGACAGCACACCTTCCATGACATCCTATCAGGTCTGTAGACTGCTGTCTCTGCCACTCTCTGTTGGGTGCCACCTAATATTACTACACACCCAGGCTTCTCTGCCCTGCCTACTCTGGGCACTGTCTCTGAGTGGAACTCTCACTGAAGAAGGCCGGGCTGAGAACCACCACTTTGGCCAAGAAATGAACCAGCACAAACCGCCAAAACCTGTGAGTCATACCCATCACTCATCAGGTCCCAAACAATTAATCATGCATCCTCAGTCCCACCACCCAAAGCAAAACAAGCACAAAAAGAGCTATGTACACTCCAAATAACTATGTACAGTAATACCTTGATTTACGAACATAATTCGTTCTGGAAACATGCTTGTAAACCAAAACATTCTTACATCAAAGCAAATTTCCCCATAACAAAAAAACAAAACAAAACAAAAAAACAGGAACTCAGATGACTTGTTTTGGGGTCCCATAGTCCACATACTGTACACACAATATGCCCAAACTCACAAAACCAGGTCCACACCATGGTTTAGGTACCAGGCTGCGGAATCTGATCTGCTTGGTTGGGACTAACAACTGGATTTTACTCTGTGTTTTTAATGTGACAATAATAAAGTGCAATTTGTAGCCCCATAAACACTTGACTAGCTGCCCCACAAACAAACCCCACCTGCTCTGCAAACAAACCACAAAACTGCCCAAACAACCAGCCTCAGCCCAAAAGGTACTGCCTCTTATTATTTCTACCAATCCCAAGCGAAACCCTGCTATTTGCTCTGAGGGCAACCTACCAAAATTCAAACTGAGGGTTTTTTTTAATGTGTGTGTGTGTGTGTGTGTGTGTGTGTGTGTGAGAGAGAGAGAGAGAGAGAGAGAGAGAGAAAGAGAGAGAACTTGGCAATGCATCCACACTTTCTGAGAATAGGACCCAGGGAAATGGTTTCAAAATACAGGAAAAGAGGTTCAATCTGAACATTAGGAAGAACTTTATGACAGTTAGAGCTGTTTGGCAGTGGAGTATGCTGCCACGGAGGGTGGTGGAGTCTCCTTCTTTGAAGGTTTTTAAGCAGAGGCTGGATGGCCATCTGTCGGGAGTACTTTGATGGGGGTTGCTGCATGGCAGGGGGTTGGGCTGGATGGCCCTTGAGGTCTCTTCCAACTCTATGATTCTACTGGGGAGCGGAGCTTCACAGAAAGACAATTTGTGCAGAAGTTCATGTATTTGTTTTATTCCCCAACCCACCCCAGGATGTTAAACTCTCCTATACAATTTCCATTCCTAAAGATTATGTCTGCTACTGGGAGCCATTCTTGCATACAGAGTGGAATGATGGTGAGTGCAGCATGCTGACTGGCCTCTCAAAGCTGTCCAGTTACATAAGTCTTGAAAAATCTAAGGGGCAGAGGTTCTTTCAGAATAATGACAACGTTAGCTGAGTGCCAAGAGCCGGGCACGTACTACCTGCTTCTAAGAAGAGGCAGAGAGAAGTTCTCTTGTTTTGTGTCTAATTACCCTTTATGAAGCTTCTTTTCCGTACATTTCTGATGTA
>JAHTLZ010000758.1:0-16381 GCA_023846285.1 Phrynocephalus versicolor
CAATACAGACCCTTTCAAATGACACTTTGAGTGGTCCTTGCTGGTTTTGAGCCAGGCAAGGGCTAGAAAAATTGAGCAGTAATAGTACCCTTCCCATTGTGTGTGTGAGAATACAGGAAGGCAGGCAGGCAGGCAGGTACTACGCAGGTAGTCACAGGGCCAGCCAGGCAGGTAGGCTTGTAGGCTGGCAGGCAGGCTTGCAGGCAGGAAGTTAGGCTTGCAGGGAGGAAGCCAAGCTGGGAGGCAGGCATAATTGCAGGCAGGCAGGCGGACAGGCATAAGTGTTGCTCTGGTAGTGGATGTTAGGGCAAGGGAGGCCCTTTTGGAAGGAACCCATGGCAGAGCGACTTTGGACTTAGGTCTTGGAGTGTTGGGGTAATCCCAACATGGAAAGGTTGAAGCGGATGAAAGTCAACCTTTCCACGGTCTCCGGGTCCAGACGAGAGTGGCGCAGCCTCAGGACATCTCCCATGTGGGAGAAGACACGCTCACTCTGGACACTGGTGGGTGGGATGGACAAGAGGTCCAACGCCAGAGTCGAAAGAGCGGGCCAGATGTCTGCCTTTCTGGCCCAGTAGTGAAGTGGGTCCAAGGTGAGGGGTTGGAGGGGCTCAGCCATGTACTCCTTCACCATGGTCAGAGCGGGGTCCGGTTCTTCTTCCTCCCTTGCCTCCACTGAGGAGGAGACTGCCATGGCTAGGGCAGAGGCCAGGTAGTTGGCTGCTGGTATGGAACCTGGTCTCTGGGTGTACACTCCTGGAGCAGAGGAGGAAAAGGATCCTTGCGAGGATTCCTCTTCTGCCTCGCTCTAGCTTCCGTGCGCCCTCGGGAGTGCCTGGCCCTGACTGGAGAGAGCCCTGACTTGATGGCATAGCTTGGTCTTCCAGGAGTTTAGTTCGGCAGCGCTGCCCGCCAGGGAACCCTTGACGTGAGGGTCGCACAGGCATGCCATCTGGTACACCTTTTCCCTCCTCAGTGGGCCAAGGCGGGTATCCATGCCGGTCAGCAGCCTGTCTGCCAAGGCCCTGCTCTTTGGGAGAAGATCGGCTTCTTCCCGGATATTGGCCTCTAGGCGATGGCGAAGGGCATTGACCAGGGGGAGTACGTGGCCCAGGCTGGCGTTGTAGCTGCTGAGGACGTGGGTGGTCTCCTCAAACCGCTGAAGGATACCCACCATCTGGGAGAGGGCGAGCCACTCGGTAGCACCAATGTCCTCCATCCCCTCATGCAGTACGGGAGTGTGGGACATGACGTATTCCACCACTTGCCTCTGCTCCACCAGGCGCTTGACCATTTCGTAGGTGGGGTTCCACTGGGTGGTCACGTCCTGGATCAGAACATGCTCTGGTCGGCCCGTCTCTGCCTGCCTCTCACGCATCATCCTGGATGCCTTGACGCTACGTGAGAAGTGCCCGACGATTTTCCTGCACTTGTCCAGCAAGGCCTTGGTCTCCAGGGTCCCCTCATCCCAGGAGTCCTTCGCTGCTCCCAACCCAATGGCATTGCCCACCACTAGATGCAGTTTGTGCGCTGCGCACACGATGCCCTGGAACACTGCCCTATCAACCGTGTTGATCATGTTACGGCCCGCGTCAGTAACCATGAATCCACGATTGACCTGCCCCTCGGTTCCCAATCCCCACTCTCGCATAGCTGTCTTGAGGACCTCTGAAATGTAGAACCCTTTGGCATTGTCCTCCATGCTTTGTGCCTGGAGAAGCACCACCCTATACCCTCTTGGGGTGCTCCCTTGTGGCTCCCCCTGCAGCTGTTCTTGGGATGTCCTGGGCTCCAGGACCTCCTTGGGTTGCCACCAATGAGCCGTCAGAGAGAAGTATCCGTGGTGCCCACCGGTCCAGAGGTCGGAAGTGGATCTTCCTTCCTCTGGCTGCCTGCAGCTTACTTCTTCACTGTTCCTTCTATAAAGACACCCAGGCTAAGCTTATATCTCCAATAATCTATAAATATCCCGGACGCTCTGGTCATTATTATACTCAATTACTTCTATCAGATATGAATTTTTCTGTAACATATAGTGTGGCCAGGTTCTGCACCGCAGCGATCAAAATCCGCAGGACAATGACCAGCGTCACCACTTAACTAAAAGTACCACTTACGATACATAGCTCCTAAGTATCAACAACTCTTGACTAACAAACAAATGTGGGATGTCTTGTGTGTTTGGAACAGTATGTATATATAGTATGTACTCTGATGTCTTTTGTATATCTCTATCTTGATCTTCCTCTACGGCTCGTTGACATCACTAATTCCTCAGATACTAATAAGGTATAGCCTCGTGATGGTCAGGATGGATTTGTGGGCAGTTTTTATATTATATTATATATTTTATATATAATATATTTTATATTCTATATTTTATATCTTATCTATTTTACTACTATTTATATACCGTATCCTATTGCTGGTCACTGACCGTAATAAAGTTTGATTGATTGATTGCTGCCTGCAGCAGGGCCCGGATCATGTTCCTGACGGACTCATAAAGGGAGGAAATCACCCGCCTGCTCAAGGTATGCCGGGATGGAGGCTTGTACCATGGAGCCACGTGCTTCATCAGGTGCCTGAAGCCTGATGACTCCATAAAGGAGAGGGGCAACCCGTTCATGGCCACCATTTCACCGACCACACGAGTGGTGGTCTCCTGTGCCTTGGCCCTATTTTGCTGGCTGACAAAACTCCCACACAGCGGCACCACTTCCTGCAGAGTGGCCTGCCTCTTCCCACTCTCAGCACCGGAGCTGTCTCTGTCCTTCCCCAGGGCTTCTTCCCCTCTCTTCCTCCCTGAGGAACCAGGGCCTGACACTGTCCCAGGCAGAGTCCCAGAGTGCTTTTGCATGAGGTGGCTGCGCAAGCCACTTGAGGAGAGGTGTTTGGGGTCATTCCCCCTGCGCACAACCACCCCACATTTCTTGCACACTGCCATTCTTGCATCTTCCGGGCTGTTCTCAAAATGCTCCCAGAGACACCCGCGAGGCTTATGGAAAGTACTGCCCCCTCTGGTATTGCCTGCCGCTGCTGTGCTGGTGGTGGTGTGGCCTGTGCCCTGACTTGAAAGTAGAGTACTACTGCTGTCACTGGTGCTACTCTGGGTGGAAAGAGGGCTGCTCCTTCCATCAGTGCCTGAAGCCTGCCTTAAGTCTCTTTCTGCCAACAGGTCCTCAGAATCTTCCATGTTTAGATGCAAAGAGCCCGTTTCTGATTCTGATGCCATTTCTGACTCCGAGTCCTCGTCTTCTTCCTGATAAAGGAGGGAGGAGTCAAGTAACGGTGGTGTAGCAATTTTTATCGCCTCATCCATGCTTCCCCCAGTGACAGAAGATGGTACGGTACTGGTTGTGGAGCTGCTGCTTAGCGAGGGAGTTGCAGCAGTATCACCACTACTATCTGCACTACTTCCTATGCCTTCCTTCAGAAATTTGCCCCTGTTTATTTTAGTGGGGGTCCCCCTCCCCTTCCCTCTGGCTGTGCCACCCCTCCTCATTTTTTTCATTTCTCAAAAAGTATTAGAAAAATAGATTGTCTGATTCTATATAAAGTAACTACAAACTATTCTAAACAACTTATCCTTTTCACCCACAACAAGCTTACTGTCACACACTGTGTTCTTTTGTAGAAGCACAGAGCACAGTATACTTTTCTGGTCGTTGCCCAGGCCAGGGAATGCATAATGTAATAGTAAACAAAACCACAAACGAACAGCGGAGTAATAAGGATGGAATCCAAATAATAGGTCAGTCTAGTAGTTTGTGCCAGGCAGGCACTGTCTTGTACAATGATAAACAGACAAAGTAAACACTAAACAGTGCTGGCTGGAGATGGAACCCCAAGTCCCCAAGTGTGGCAAAACAGCTGATCTCAGACTCTTGAGGACACTCCCCAAGCACTAGGTAGGTGCGCCTTGTGTTAAAGGAATGCCTTGTACAGTGTTAAACAAACAAGGTAAACAGTTCTGGAGTTGAATCCCAAGTGTTGCAAAACGGCTGATCTCAGACTCTTGAGGGCACTCCCCAAGCACTAGGTAGGTGCGCCTTGTGTTAAAGGAATGCCTTGTGTTAAAAAAAAAAGGTAAACAGTTCTGGAGTTGAACCCCAAGTGTGGCAAAACGGCTGATCTCAGACTCTTGAGGACACTCCCCAAGCACTAGGTAGGTGCGCCTTGTGTTAAAGGAATGCCTTGTACAGCGTTAAACAAAAAAGGTAAACAGTTCTGGAGTTGAATCCCAAGTGTGGCAAAATGGCTGATCTCAGACTCTTGAGGGCACTCCCCAAGCACTAGCTAGGTGCGCCTTGTGTTAAAGGAATGCCTTGTACAGTTTTAAACAAACAAGGTAAACAGTTCTGGAGTTGAACCCCAAGTGTGGCAAAACGGCTGATCTTTGAGGGCTTCCCCAAGAAGTTTAGAAAACAAACAATGTAAGTAAAAGTAAACTACATAAATAATATTGTAAATAATGTATTTCAAAAATTTAAAATATTAGAAGTGTCCTTGGCTTGCCACCAAATGTATTTGAGTGCACTGGAAGCAAGCTAATTACTTGGGAAAATACATGATCTTAGCCATAGAGGCTAACTAATCTGCAATGCTGCTGAACCCCTTGCAGACATTGTTCAACCGGAGTGGGAAAAGGGCCCTATTAACAATTCTTTTCATGAGGATCACCTCAATGACAATACCTGCAATGGCCCTGATATCATACTCAAGCAGGCAGATCCTTTACACAAAGCTCCCATATCTCCCAGCTCCCTCCAGCATAGCCAAGCAGAGCCCACATTGCAGCATAACCCTGGAGGAAAATGTGGCAGGCCAAATCCGTGCGTATTCCTTGACATGAAAGGAGCTCTGGACAGTATTTCTCCCGAGAACTGACTAGTCGACTCCTCTAAGTCTCCCATGCAAACAAAAAACCTCCCAAGTACCAAAGCTACCAGCACCAGCTACATTCATTTGCTATCATGGAACATTGCGGGCTGGAGGCAGCGTGCGTCAGACCCTATCCTACGGGAATTCCTATCCACTTTTGATCTTATAGTTCTTCAGGAGACCTGGCTATCCAAGGAAGAGGAGATCCAGCTACCGGGTTATATATCTTGGGAATCGCCGGCACTAAAACTAAGGTCCAGAGGCCGAGCCTCAGGAGGGCTGTCCATTCTCATCAAAGCTGAACTGGGCTGGAAGGGACAGGAACTCAAGAGGGACGATGCTTCCTGTTATATAGCAATTAAGTTTGCTTTTAAAACCTCCATCTGGATAATTGTAAATGTGTTCATACCACCCTACTCATCTTTTTATTATCACTCTCATATGTGGGCTGATTTGGAAAATTTCTTAGTCAAGATAAATTTATCTTTTCCTAAAGCTTTAGTGATTTTAGTAGGAGATTTTAATGCCAGAGTTGGTCCATCATTATTGGACTATGTTCAGCGGGGTGTTATCCCAGGGGAGTATCTATCGAAGCAAGTATCGTGGCAATCAAGGGACGTTAAAAGAAATGCAGCTGGTGCACAATTGGTCTCCTTGTTATATAAATGTAACTTATTTATTTTAGGTGGGAACGATACGGGCTTTATCCATCCTTTTACTTACCATGCTAGTAACCACAGCAGTGTGGTGGACTATATCTGTGTTTCCTATGATAAAACAAACCTATTTTCAGACTTTCAAATATTAGCAAAGGAAGACAGTGACCATCAACCAATTACGGTACAGTTTTTGGGTAACGTCTGAGTTACCCAGATCTGCCACTCCACTTGATAAAGCTATAGCTAATAATGTAGAAATAAGACAAAATAGGAGAATTTGTTGGGCTAAGGTGAATACGGAGTCCGTATCCAATTTTTTAAACACTGAGCAGGCTAAGGTATGGAAAACTGCAATTGCCTCAAACACATACAATTCTGATACAGTCTTACCCTATTATGCTGAGCTTTGCCATGTTCTAAAAGCCCAGTTTTTAACAGATAATCTACAGTGCAGGAACCACTCAAACCATAGGTTGCATTGGTTTGATTCGGACGGTTATAAGAGTAGGAGACATTTAAGAGCTGCAATGCATCATGCCTTGAAACACCCCTCAGTAGAAAGCCATAATGAAATGTTAAAGCTAAGACGCTCATACAAAAAACTCTTATTCAAGAAAAAAGTTTCATATAATGCCAATATATGGGCTGATTTAGAACTACAAGCCAAAGGCAAAAACTCTGTACTATTTTGGAATACGGTCTCAGGCCTTTTGAAGGTACAAAGAGTCCAATGTGATTTTCCTATCCCTGCAGCAACCTGGGAAGAGTTTTATGAAAATCTATTTGCTGCTCCAATCCAAGATCATACTCAAACTCCTGTACAAGAAACAGTGTCTTTCAAAGATCTACCTACCTGGCCCCCAGTCTCGACGGCAGAAATGGTGTCTATTATTCAAACATTACAGTCTAACAAGGCCCCGGGGGAAGATTGTCTCCCCCCTGAACTTTTCAAGTCCCACATTGGATGGTGGGCCCCACTGCTAGCGGGTTTATTCTCATATATAGATTCTACAGGTAATATTCCAGTGGGTTGGGAAGTAGCTATTGTCATCCCCCTTCATAAGAAGGGTGATAAAAGTGACCCAGGCAATTACAGGCCAATCAGCTTGATTAGCCTAGTGGCCAAGATGTACGCGAAAAATTTATTGAACAAACTGATAGACTGGTCTGTAGAAAAAAATATCTTAGTGGAAGAGCAAGCTGGTTTCAGATCTGAAAGATCAACAATAGATAACTGTTTTGTCCTTCACTACCTTGCAGCCAAGCAAATTTCACAAGGTAAACAACTATATACTGCCTTTATTGATCTTAGTGCTGCCTTTGATTCATTAAACAGAGATTTATTGTGGAGGAAATTGGCAAGGCTAAATATGGAACCCAGACTCCTTGCTCTGATTAAAGCCCTATATGCAAATACGCAACTGAAAGTTCGCGTAGGTATAAATGGTTCCTTATCAAAAGCAATTTCTACGCATAAAGGTGTCAGACAGGGCTGTATCCTAGCTCCCATGCTCTTCAATCTTTATATCAACGACTTACCAGACTATTTAGACGACGTCAGTTTACATATGTTGAAAATTCACGACAAATCTATGAATATCTTGCTGTATGCTGACGACATGGTCTTGATAGCACACTCTCAGACTGGCCTAAGAAGGTCGTTACAAAAGTTGCACCAATATTGCGTTAACAATTCCCTGGTTATTAATAAATCTAAATCAAAAGTGCTGGTATTCAGTAAACGCAATAAAATACATAATTGGTACGTCAATGGTGAGCCCATTGAACAGGTCAATTCATTCACTTATCTAGGAATAACTTTTAACCACACAGGGAGCTGGCTAAATCATTTTAAAAGAACTGCCCTGAAGGCAGAGCAAAGTGCAAATCAGATTCTCAAATTAATTAGTTATAATTGCTCAAGTTCTCTTACTCCAATATTGAAAGTTTTTAGGGCCAAAATTGTGCCATTGATGGTTTATGGAGCAGAAATCTGGGGTCTAAACAAAGCACCCTTGTTCGAATCAGTTCAGACAAGCTTTTTAAGAAAGATACTTGGGACAGATAAAAACACAGCTGCTTATGCAGTCAGGGCCGAAACAGGAATTTTCTCTATTTCCAGTTTCACAGTATCTAGAGCTTTTTCCTTCTGGTTGAAGGTCCAGTCAATGGGGATTGACAGACTTCCCAAGCTATGTCTAATAGAACAAGCTAATTCCGTCATCCCCAATTCCTGGGCCAGACAAATTGGTATCATTATCGCACATCATGGGCTCTCAACCCAGAGCCTACTTGTTAGTGGTCAACAGGCCAAAACTACCTTTAAACAAAGAGCTCTGGATGTCAGTGCACAACAGGATATGGAGCTCCTCTCCAAAAACAGAGCCCTAAGCTGGCTATCTAAAAACAAACTGATATTCAAGTGTGAGAAGTATCTAACAATTAGCTTACCTTATTCTTTGAGGAGAGCCTATACAAGATTAAGATTCGATCTACTGGAATCTATGAATAAATTTGGCCGTTTTCATAATCTACCTTACCACGAGAGAACATGTATCTGCAGTGCCCCCGCTATAGAGGATATTGCCCATATTTTATTTGATTGTGAACTATATTCAGCCCTCAGACAGTCTTATTTATCAAAAATGATGGCCAAAATTGCCCATTGGAATGTGAACTTTCAGCTTGCCTTTTTGCTTCAAAGCTCAAACGTGCATGTTGTTAATGGTGTGGCCAATTTCATATGTAAGGCAGCCAGAGTAAGATCTTCCTATATTGATCAAATCGGAATTTACTGTAGGGGTGATGCTGACTCTTGAATGATAACATTCGTTTGGCCACCCTAACTTTGAAAACTGTTCAGTCACAACTTGTATTTTCTGTATCTTTCTGGACCTATGTGGTTTTAGTACTTGATATGGCCCGAACGGCTAATCAATAAAGTTGTTGTTGTTGTTGTTACTTGGGAAAATATAAAATATACTGTAGTATATATTTTTAAAATAAATCCACAGTTACCTCCTCCCCTCCCAGGCAAACCTCCCCTAACCCTTTGAAGAAATATCAATTCAGATAGAACAAAAATCCTCACAAAATGCAAGAGAAAAAAAATAAACTGCTATGCTATTCCCCAGTCACAGCAGACAAAGCTGCAGGGAATAAAATGAATTATTTTCTATTTAATTCAATTGAATAAATTCCCTGACTCCCTGCCTGCCTAACTGAAAAATCTAAAGCCTCTCCGGCGCCTCCGTCCCTATCGCGAAATCGAAACTAGCACAGGAGCCAGCTACACAGACACAGCCCTCCACCCTCCACACACACCCGACGACTGCGACTTCTGGAAGGTGCCTCGGCTTTTTATACCCTCTGCCTCATCCAGAAGTGTCAGTCAAAACCTGGCCATGCGATTGGTGGAATGGCTCCAAAAATTTGCATGGTCCCATCCCACGGCCAGCCCATCATTGC
Organism: Phrynocephalus versicolor; assembly: GCA_023846285.1. Classification (NCBI taxonomy): domain Eukaryota; kingdom Metazoa; phylum Chordata; class Lepidosauria; order Squamata; family Agamidae; genus Phrynocephalus; species Phrynocephalus versicolor. Next base: position 9,012 of record JAHTLZ010000758.1, read on the forward strand.
ACAGGTGTAAAAAAAAATAAAAATAAAAATAAAATAAAATAAAATCAATGGAGACGTTTTATTGCAAGAAAAACCCACTGCTGTGACAAAAAAATAATAATCAGGCATTTAAAATACCTAATTTTCATATGTTTCTGTGGTGCTTTGGTGGGTTTTTGGACCACGATTTAAAAATAAATATTGCGGTCGCCATTTTGGATCCCCCCCACCGCATAGCAAATGGAGACGACGATGCCCCCCCAGCCTGGTACCAGCAGCCCAGGACAGGAGAGGGGGGGAAGGCCAGGGACCCCCCAAAAAACCACCCCTCGGTAGGTGCCCTCACTGAGGGAGGCATATTTTCGCCTGCTTTTATGGCCGGGAATTCAGTTTTTTTTTTAATTTTTAAAACTTTTTTTCTGTGCTGCTTGGCATCGTGCAATCGCCGTGATGCCATGAATGACAACGACAAATCAGACCCAATTTATCTTTATCGGGTTGGCTTCGAGCTGGAGCGGACTAATTGTCGTTCTCATTCCTTGTTCCGTAACGAGAACGAAGAACAAGAATGAAGACGAGGATTTCGCCGAGTTGTGCCCATGTCTAGCAACAACATATTAGCTCCTAAAATTGAGATATTATTTTAATTTTAGGTCAATACATATATGTGCATCTATTTTTCAGTAAATAAATTATTTTGCAATAAATACAGGTTGAGAACCACTGCCCTAAAATAACCTATAGGGTTGAGTTTGCATCAGCTTAAGTAGGACTACTGACAACAGGACATTTTAGAGATTGATCATTCACGGAGTCAATATATGTTGGGCAGCTTTTTGGCACATAGCAATTTACAATGTGACAAGCATTTCATTAACCAGTTAAAATGATAGAAGTATGACTGTTATTTTCTACAAATATGAGATCTAACTGTGGACGGCAGTGGAAACCTGAACACGCCTTAACCAAGACTACCTAGTCTGTTCATGGCACACACTGGAACTAGGGGACAACCACTCAAACTGAGGGTTGGGAGAGTGAGAACAGACAAAGTAAAATATTTTTTGCCAGGATGTTGTTAGTCTCTGGGACTCCATGCCACAGGATGTGGTGATGGAATCTGTCCTGGATGCCTTCAAAAGGAGATTGGACAGATTCCTGGAGGAAAAGTCCATCATAGGTTACAAACCATGAGGGAGATGTGTAATCTCCAGGCTTAAAACCGGGGTATTTCAAGGGCCAGATGCAGGGGAGTGCTATCAGGAGACATATCTAGTCTCATGCACTCCCATACGCATTTAGTGGGGCCACTGTGAGATACAGGAAGCTGGACTAGATGGGCCGTTGGCCTGATCCAGCATGGCTCTTCTTATGTTCTTATGTTCTTATGTTCTTTTCCTGAGATGACATTCTCACAACATAATTGACAGTTCCCAATTTTTGTTCAACCACTCCAGGCCCAAGCCAATGTAATTTATTGTGCTTTATGGGGTCTAAAACCAACAGAGTCCCCCACTTTGAACTCTCTATGGCGTGACTTAAGGTCATGATAGTACTTCTGGGTTTGCTGAGCTTTTTGCAGGTGTTCCGTGGCCAAGTCTCTAATACAGGGGTATCCAAACTTTTTGCAAGGAGGGCCAGATTCGGTGGCTGAGAATGTTTCAGGGGGCCGGCTGCTCCCCGACCCTGCCCCCCCTCCACTGCAAGCCCCACCCCTGACCCCTAAGACCCACCCCCTGAACCCCTAAGACCTGCCCATTGACTCCTTGCAAGCCCCACCCACAGGAAGGAAGGAAGGTGGGGACAAAGGAAGGAAGGAAGGAAGGAAGGTGTGGACCAAGGAAGGGAGGAAGGAAGGAAGGTGTGGACCAAGGAAGGAGGGAAGGAAGGAAGGAAAGTGTGGACCAAGGAAGGTGGGGACCAAGGAAGGAAGGAAGGAAGGAAGGTACCAAGGGAGGAAGGAAGGAAGAAAACTGGGGGACCAAGGAAGGAATGTGGGAACCAAGGGAGGGAGAGAGGGAGGGAGGAGGGTAAGAACAGAAAAAAGAAAGTATTTTTTCACCCAGTGTGTTGTTAGTCTGTAGAACTCCCTGCCACAGGATGTGGTGATGGCATCTGGCCTGGGTGCCTTCAGAAGGGGATTGGACAGATTCCTGGAGGAGAAGTCCATCACAGGTTACAAACCATGAGGGAGATTTGTAATCTCCAGGCTTCAAACCGTGGTACTTCAAGGGCCAGATGCAGGGGGGTGGTATCAGGAGACAGATATCTAGTCTCCTGCTCTCCCAGAGGCATTTGGTGGGGCCATTGTGAGATATAGGATGGTGGCCTAGATGGGCCTTTGGCCTGATCCAGCAGGACTCTTCTTAAGTTCTTAAGTTCTTATGTAATGTGGGGACCAATGAATGAATGAAGGAAGGAAGGAAGGAAGGAAGGAAGGAATGTGGGGAGGGTGGGAGGACGGAATGTAGGGACCAAGGAAGGAAGGAAGGAAGGAAGGAAGGAATGTGGGGACCAAGGAAGGAAGGGAGGGAGGGAGGGAGGGAGGAAGGGAGGAAGGAAGGAAGGAAGGAAGGAAGGAATGAGGACCAAGGGAGTGAGGGAGGGCATATCAACAATAAACAAATGAATGTGGCACAGAGCGCGCTGCCGTTGCGTGTAGATAAAGTGTTAGTAATGATATAAAGTGTAGCAGAACTTAGTAAACGGAGAGACAAAGCATGAATTAGAGTAAAAACTCATATATTCCATATATACATCAAATATACAAACAGCATGACAGCAAGCAATATATACAATACAACCAACAGAGTGTGGGGTACTGTCTCTCACCATAAATAGTCCCATCTAACATAAGTCAAGCTAATGCTTATATACAGTTTAGCCCCCATCAGATATGACTCATCACTAATCACAATCTGATGCAACCATGATGTTATAAACTATTCCACCTGTGCTTCATCACGTAACATGCTGGTGATTATTAATCCCTTGCACTTGTAGATAACATCATGAGACTGCAGAATCTAACTGCCTCCATTTTACAATTCTCTTTCCCTATCTGTTAAATATACATTACATATATTTTGTCAACTTTTACATATTGTGACACCCCTCCAATATTTAACAGATTTCAACACCTAGCCTTTTCTTAAAACATACATGTTTTTCTTTACATAAAGGCTTTGTGAAAATATCAGCACAATTGTAAACACTAGTACAATATTCCAACATAATCAAATGTTGTTCTATGCAGTCCTTGACGTTCTGGTAACGGATCCCAATGTGCTTGCTTCTGGATCCGACCTTCTGATTCTGTGTCAATTGGATACACGAAAAAGAATCATTATACACTTTGACTGGTAGTTTAACATTTACATTTACATCTTTTAACAACTGCACCACCCAGGTTAACTCACAACACAAGTCACTCACAGCCCCATACTCTGCCTCAGTGGTAGAACATGAAATGTACCTTTGTCTTCGGGCCTTCCATACAACTAATGAGTTACCTAAGAAAATGGCATATCCAGACATTGACCTCCTTTCTGGACTTGAACCCCAGCCAGCATCTGCATAGCTAATCAGATCAAGGTTATCACATATGGATATTTTCAACCTTTCTTGCATTGTTCCCTTAAGGTATCTTAAAGCACGTTTTATACCTTTCCAGTGTTTGTTCAAAGGCTTTGCAGCATATTGACTTAATATGTTGATAGTTGCTGCAATATCAGGCCTAGACCAGGAACATAAATACATCAATGAACCTAATACAGATTGATATAGTTCAACATTGCCAAACTCCCCATCATCAGTGTCTCTGTTGAACCCCACCTCCATAGGTGTTGAGACTATGTTGCAGTCTCCCATCTTATACTTCTGTATTAGTTGCTCTATCTTGTCACTTTGACACAGATAGAAAATTACCTTCAGGATCAATTGAAATATCAACCCCTAAATAATGTTGTATCTCACCAAGATGCTTCATTTTTACTTCTTTACCTAATGAAGACATAAACCACTTCACATGTGAGATATCAGGCACCATTAAACATATATCATCAACAAACACAATCAAGATCAAAGAATCTTTTGTGTACAAGCAAGGATCTGCCCTACTTTGAGAAAAACCTGTTTCTTATGCAAATGTCCTTTGCCCTCTGGCGACATCTACTGGTGCAACCAGTCGCCGTTCTTTCAGAGATACATGCTCCTTTTCCATGGCCATCATCCACTGTTTCTTTTCCTCTTCAGGCACTTGCAGTACATCTTCACAACACTGTGGCTCATGGGATACAAAATTTATACTAAACCTTTCTGGTGGCACTCCAAAATTGGATCTGGTAGACTTTCTGAGCATCACTGGCTCCTCATCCACTTTTCCATCTTGCAATGATGTGGACTCCCCTCCTACACTGGCATCTTCTTCAACAGGCTCAGTGTGGGGACACATGGTTGGTAAAAACACCTCATTGTTTGCATGTATATCTTCCCAGCTTCTCTGCTCACAAAACGTTGCAGACCTGCTAATATAAACCTTCCCATGGTTATCACAAAAACCTCCAGGATTTAGCAGCAGGTTGAAAACCAATAAACATAAGTTTCCTTGATTTTGGGCTATTTTTCTGCCTGTATTTCTTCGGAACTAGAACCCAGGCCTCAGAGCCAAATATTCGAAGAAAATTTAGCGTGGGTCTCTTGCCATGCAACAAAGTATATGGAACTTCATTAACTGCTGAACTCCACACTCTGTTAGAGACATAATTGGCATACTTCATTGCCTCAGCCCAATATCCTCTGGGAAGCTTTGCATCAGCCAACATTGCATTCATTAGGTTCTGAAGAATTCCATTCTTCCTTTCAGCCAGACCATGTTCGGCAGAAGCAGCAGGGTTAGTCAATCTGTGTTTCACACCTTTTCTCTCTAAATAATCAACAAACTGTTTAGATAAGAATTCACTGCCTCTATCACTTTGAACAGCTACTATCTTGTGTTTGTACTGACGTTCTGCCATTTCAAACCATTTCCTAAACACTGCACACACCTCACTTTTGTGCTTCATTATATAAACCCAAGAATAACGAGAAAAATCATCTGTTATTACTAGGCAAAATCTGGCACCACCAATTGAATTTGCCACTGGTCCTATTACATCAGCATGAACCAGCTGTAGAGGATGTTGTGATTTTCTCAAACTCTTCCTTGCTATGGGAGCAGCCTTTATCTTAGTGCTTTTGCAAACATGACAATCTAAATATCTGTTACAGCTTTGCACAGACCCATCTTCCACATGCTGCAGAGTCTTCCTTATATTTTCAAATCCTAAATGCCCTAATCTGTGATGTATCAGATGAATGCATCTGTCATGCAGAGGTTTATTCTCAATCATGTTCAAAGATCTCTCAGCTGTGTTAATCACAAGCAAATTGTTGTGCAGCCGTCCAGTGGTAATTGTCTTCCCATCCTTGACAATTTTGCAACTGCTCTCACTGAACTGTACATGAAAACCTTCTTTTACAAGCAAAGGCATGCTTAACAAATTATTTTTCAAAGACAGTATGTACAATACTTTTTCAAACACACACTCAAGAGGTTTAAAAAATATTTTACCTTCTCCACATACTTTTGTCTGTGTTCCGTCTGCCAAAGTTACTGTTCTAGAGTTAAACAAAGTTAATTTTTCAAACAAATGCTTCTTGTTTACACAATGAATACTGGCTCCAGAATCTACCACAAATAATTCCTGCCTTGAGCACTCCTGTTCATTGTTTTCATTAATTACAGACAGCTGGTGTCCTTCACTCTTCCAGTGTGTAATGGCAACTCTCTTCTGTTTCTGTCTCTTGTTTCCTTTGTCACAGAAACGTAAAAGATGCTCATCACTCCCACAATTGTAACATTTTCTTACCGCCTGGATTGTCTCTCCACAAATTTACACAGGCGTTTTATTTACTTTAGAGTCAGCTCTCCTCAGCTCCTCTTGCTGCAGCCTTGACTGGATATAGGAGACAGACAAATCATCACTTTTCAACGCTTCCATCCCCATTACTAAATTATCATACAATTCATCCAGGCTTGACAAGATTACAAGGTATTTATACTCTTCATCATGACTTATGCCCACTTCAGACAACTGCTGAAAAATATTATTTACTTTCCTTACGTGATCTGAAATATTTTCTCCAGGGCTTTGCCTTGTCCGAAACAGTTGCTTCATTAGCGATATCTTGCTGCCAGCTGTGTCCTTGATATGCGCAGCTCTCAAGGCTATCCGCACTTGGTATGCTGTTTTAGCCTATTTCACATAAACAAACTGCGAATCTTCCAAAGACAACATTATTATAGCCAATGCCCGTGCATCCTCCTTTAAACTGTGCTCATCTGAGTCTTCTTCCAGCTGATTTTCCACATATTCATACAGCTCATGGAATATCAAAAAATGTTTCAAACGCAGAGACCAGTTCAGATAATTATTATCAGACAGCTTAACGAGAGGCATTGAAGATAAGTTAATACTTGCCATCTTCACTGATAGTGCCGTCTTTTCCGCTGTTTCTGCAACACTTGTTTCAGCTTCAGCCTCCTCTGTTTTCATTCAAAACACTCTGTTTATGCTTGGCTTGCCTTTATCAGCTGCTTCTCCTCTGTTTGCTTCCAAACCTTAGAGAGAAAAACCTTTGCAGCGCCGCTTGTCTCTTCTCCAACTCCAAACCGTTTTTTCTGCAAAACACAACTTTATACAAAACACACTTTATCTGTTCTGGGCCCATAACCCTATCAACAATAAACAAATGAATGTGGCACAGAGCGCGCTGCCGTTGCGTGTGGATAAAGTGATAGTAATGATATAAAGGATAGCAGAACTTAGTAAATGGAGAGACAAAGCATGGATTAGAGTAAAAACTCATATATTCCATATATACATCAAATATACAAACAGCATGACAGCAAGCAATATATACAATACAACCAACAGAGTGTGGGGTACTGTCTCTCACCATAAACAGTCCCATCTAACATAAGTCAAGCTAATGCTTATATACAGTTTAGCCCCCATCAGATATGACTCATCACTAATCACAATCTGATGCAACCATGATGTTATAAACTATTCCACCTGTGCTTCATCACATAACATGCTGGTGATTACTAATCCCTTGCACTCGTGGATAACATCATGAGACTGCAGAATCTAACTGCCTCCATTTTACAATTCTCTTTCCCTATCTGTTAAATATACATTACATATATTTTGTCAACTTTTACATATTGTGACAGGGTGGGAGGGAGGATGGATGGAATGAGGGAAGGAATGAGGGAAGGAAGGAAGGAAGGAAGGAAGGAAGGAAGGAAGGAAGGAAGGTGGGGACCAAGGAAGGCATTCTGCAGG
>JAHTLZ010000759.1:0-16377 GCA_023846285.1 Phrynocephalus versicolor
CAATACAGACCCTTTCAAATGACACTTTGAGTGGTCCTTGCTGGTTTTGAGCCAGGCAAGGGCTAGAAAAATTGAGCAGTAATAGTACCCTTCCCATTGTGTGTGTGAGAATACAGGAAGGCAGGCAGGCAGGCAGGTACTACGCAGGTAGTCACTGGGCCAGCCAGGCAGGTAGGCTTGTAGGCTGGCAGGCAGGCTTGCAGGCAGGAAGTTAGGCTTGCAGGGAGGAAGCCAAGCTGGGAGGCAGGTGTAATTGCAGGCAGGCAGGCGGACAGGCATAAGTGTTGCTCTGGTAGTGGATGTTAGGGCAAGGGAGGCCCTTTTGGAAGGAACCCATGGCAGAGCGACTTTGGACTTAGGTCTTGGAGTGTTGGGGTAATCCCAACATGGAAAGGTTGAAGCGGATGAAAGTCAACCTTTCCACGGTCTCCGGGTCCAGACGAGAGTGGCGCAGCCTCAGGACATCTCCCATGTGGGAGAAGACACGCTCACTCTGGACACTGGTGGGTGGGATGGACAAGAGGTCCAACGCCAGAGTCGAAAGAGCGGGCCAGATGTCTGCCTTTCTGGCCCAGTAGTGAAGTGGGTCCAAGGTGAGGGGTTGGAGGGGCTCAGCCATGTACTCCTTCACCATGGTCAGAGCGGGGTCCGGTTCTTCTTCCTCCCTTGCCTCCACTGAGGAGGAGACTGCCAAGGCTAGGGCAGAGGCCAGGTAGTTGGCTGCTGGTATGGAACCTGGTCTCTGGGTGTACACTCCTGGAGCAGAGGAGGAAAAGGATCCTTGCGAGGATTCCTCTTCTGCCTCGCTCTAGCTTCCGTGCGCCCTCGGGAGTGCCTGGCCCTGACTGGAGAGAGCCCTGACTTGACGGCATAGCTTGGTCTTCCAGGAGTTTAGTTCGGCAGCGCTGCCCGCCAGGGAACCCTTGACGTGAGGGTCGCACAGGCATGCCATCTGGTACACCTTTTCCCTCCTCAGTGGGCCAAGGCGGGTATCCATGCCGGTCAGCAGCCTGTCTGCCAAGGCCCTGCTCTTTGGGAGAAGATCGGCTTCTTCCCGGATATTGGCCTCTAGGCGTTGGCGAAGGGCATTGACCAGGGGGAGTACGTGGCCCAGGCTGGCGTTGTAGCTGCTGAGGACGTGGGTGGTCTCCTCAAACCGCTGAAGGATACCCACCATCTGGGAGAGGGCGAGCCACTCGGTAGCACCAATGTCCAACTCCCTCCCCTCATGCAGGACTGGGGTGGTTGACATGACGTATTCCACCACTTGCCTCTGCTCCACCAGGCGCTTGACCATTTCGTAGGTGGGGTTCCACTGGGTGGTCACGTCCTGGATCAGAACATGCTCTGGTCGGCCCGTCTCTGCCTGCCTCTCACGCATCATCCTGGATGCCTTGACGCTACGTGAGAAGTGCCCGACGATTTTCCTGCACTTGTCCAGCAAGGCCTTGGTCTCCAGGGTCCCCTCATCCCAGGAGTCCTTCGCTGCTCCCAACCCAATGGCATTGCCCACCACTAGATGCAGTTTGTGCGCTGCGCACACGATGCCCTGGAACACTGCCCTATCAACCGTGTTGATCATGTTACGGCCCGCGTCAGTAACCATGAATCCGCGATTGACCTGCCCCTCGGTTCCCAATCCCCACTCTCGCATAGCTGTCTTGAGGACCTCTGAAATGTAGAACCCTTTGGCATTGTCCTCCATGCTTTGTGCCTGGAGAAGCACCACCCTATACCCTCTTGGGGTGCTCCCTTGTGGCTCCCCCTGCAGCTGTTCTTGGGATGTCCTGGGCTCCAGGACCTCCTTGGGTTGCCACCAATGAGCCGTCAGAGAGAAGTATCCGTGGTGCCCACCGGTCCAGAGGTCGGAAGTGGATCTTCCTTCCTCTGGCTGCCTGCAGCTTACTTCTTCACTGTTCCTTCTATAAAGACACCCAGGCTAAGCTTATATCTCCAATAATCTATAAATATCCCGGACGCTCTGGTCATTATTATACTCAATTACTTCTATCAGATATGAATTTTTCTGTAACATATAGTGTGGCCAGGTTCTGCACCGCAGCGATCAAAATCCGCAGGACAATGACCAGCGTCACCACTTAACTAAAAGTACCACTTACGATACATAGCTCCTAAGTATCAACAACTCTTGACTAACAAACAAATGTGGGATGTCTTGTGTGTTTGGAACAGTATGTATATATAGTATGTACTCTGATGTCTTTTGTATATCTCTATCTTGATCTTCCTCTACGGCTCGTTGACATCACTAATTCCTCAGATACTAATAAGGTATAGCCTCGTGATGGTCAGGATGGATTTGTGGGCAGTTTTTATATTATATTATATATTTTATATATAATATATTTTATATTCTATATTTTATATCTTATCTATTTTACTACTATTTATATACCGTATCCTATTGCTGGTCACTGACCGTAATAAAGTTTGATTGATTGATTGCTGCCTGCAGCAGGGCCCGGATCATGTTCCTGACGGACTCATAAAGGGAGGGAATCACCCGCCTGCTCAAGGTATGCCGGGATGGAGGCTTGTACCATGGAGCCACGTGCTTCATCAGGTGCCTGAAGCCTGATGACTCCATAAAGGAGAGGGGCAACCCGTTCATGGCCACCATTTCACCGACCACACGAGTGGTGGTCTCCTGTGCCTTGGCCCTATTTTGCTGGCTGACAAAACTCCCACACAGCGGCACCACTTCCTGCAGAGTGGCCTGCCTCTTCCCACTCTCAGCACCGGAGCTGTCTCTGTCCTTCCCCAGGGCTTCTTCCCCTCTCTTCCTCCCTGAGGAACCAGGGCCTGACACTGTCCCAGGCAGAGTCCCAGAGTGCTTTTGCATGAGGTGGCTGCGCAAGCCACTTGAGGAGAGGTGTTTGGGGTCATTCCCCCTGCGCACAACCACCCCACATTTCTTGCACACTGCCATTCTTGCATCTTCCGGGCTGTTCTCAAAATGCTCCCAGAGACACCCACGAGGCTTATGGAAAGTACTGCCCCCTCTGGTATTGCCTGCCGCTGCTGTGCTGGTGGTGGTGTGGCCTGTGCCCTGACTTGAAAGTAGAGTACTACTGCTGTCACTGGTGCTACTCTGGGTGGAAAGAGGGCTGCTCCTTCCATCAGTGCCTGAAGCCTCCCTTAAGTCTCTTCCTGCCAACAGGTCCTCAGAATCCTGCATGTTTAGATGCAAAGAGCCCATTTCTGATTCTGATGCCATTTCCAACTCTGAGTCCTCGTCTTCTTCCTGATAAAGGAGGGAGGAGTCAAGTAACGGTGGTGTAGCGATTTTTATCGCCTCATCCATGCTTCCCCCAGTGACAGAAGATGGTACGGTACTGGTTGTGGAGCTGCTGCTTAGCGAGGGAGTTGCAGCAGTATCACCACTACTATCTGCACTACTTCCTATGCCTTCCTTCAGAAATGTGCCCCTGTTTATTTTAGTGGGGGTCCCCCTCCCCTTCCCTCTGGCTGTGCCACCCCTCCTCATTTTTTTCATTTCTCAAAAAGTATTAGAAAAATAGATTGTCTGATTCTATATAAAGTAACTACAAACTATTCTAAACAACTTATCCTTTTCACCCACAACAAGCTTACTGTCACACACTGTGTTCTTTTGTAGAAGCACAGAGCACAGTATACTTTTCTGGTCGTTGCCCAGGCCAGGGAATGCATAATGTAATAGTAAACAAAACCACAAACGAACAGCGGAGTAATAAGGATGGAATCCAAATAATAGGTCAGTCTAGTAGTTTGTGCCAGGCAGGCACTGTCTTGTACAATGATAAACAGACAAAGTAAACACTAAACAGTGCTGGCTGGAGATGGAACCCCAAGTCCCCAAGTGTGGCAAAACAGCTGATCTCAGACTCTTGAGGACACTCCCCAAGCACTAGGTAGGTGCGCCTTGTGTTAAAGGAATGCCTTGTACAGTGTTAAACAAACAAGGTAAACAGTTCTGGAGTTGAATCCCAAGTGTTGCAAAACGGCTGATCTCAGACTCTTGAGGGCACTCCCCAAGCACTAGGTAGGTGCGCCTTGTGTTAAAGGAATGCCTTGTGTTAAAAAAAAAAGGTAAACAGTTCTGGAGTTGAACCCCAAGTGTGGCAAAACGGCTGATCTCAGACTCTTGAGGACACTCCCCAAGCACTAGGTAGGTGCGCCTTGTGTTAAAGGAATGCCTTGTACAGCGTTAAACAAAAAAGGTAAACAGTTCTGGAGTTGAATCCCAAGTGTGGCAAAATGGCTGATCTCAGACTCTTGAGGGCACTCCCCAAGCACTAGCTAGGTGCGCCTTGTGTTAAAGGAATGCCTTGTACAGTTTTAAACAAACAAGGTAAACAGTTCTGGAGTTGAACCCCAAGTGTGGCAAAACGGCTGATCTTTGAGGGCTTCCCCAAGAAGTTTAGAAAACAAACAATGTAAGTAAAAGTAAACTACATAAATAATATTGTAAATAATGTATTTCAAAAATTTAAAATATTAGAAGTGTCCTTGGCTTGCCACCAAATGTATTTGAGTGCACTGGAAGCAAGCTAATTACTTGGGAAAATACATGATCTTAGCCATAGAGGCTAACTAACCTGCAATGCTGCTGAACCCCTTGCAGACATTGTTCAACCGGAGTGGGAAAAGGGCCCTAGTAACAATTCTTTTCATGAGGATCACCTCAATGACAATACCTGCAATGGCCCTGATATCATACTCAAGCAGGCAGATCCTTTACACAAAGCTCCCATATCTCCCAGCTCCCTCCAGCATAGCCAAGCAGAGCCCACATTGCAGCATAACCCTGGAGGAAAATGTGGCAGGCCAAATCCGTGCGTATTCCTTGACATGAAAGGAGCTCTGGACAGTATTTCTCCCGAGAACTGACTAGTCGACTCCTCTAAGTCTCCCATGCAAACAAAAAACCTCCCAAGTACCAAAGCTACCAGCACCAGCTACATTCATTTGCTATCATGGAACATTGCGGGCTGGAGGCAGCGTGTGTCAGACCCTATCCTACGGGAATTCCTATCCACTTTTGATCTTATAGTTCTTCAGGAGACCTGGCTATCCAAGGAAGAGGAGATCCAGCTACCGGGTTATATATCTTGGGAATCGCCGGCACTAAAACTAAGGTCCAGAGGCCGAGCCTCAGGAGGGCTGTCCATTCTCATCAAAGCTGAACTGGGCTGGAAGGGACAGGAACTCAAGAGGGACGATGCTTCCTGTTATATAGCAATTAAATTTGCTTTTAAAACCTCCATCTGGATAATTGTAAATGTGTACATACCACCCTACTCATCTTTTTATTATCACTCTCATATGTGGGCTGATTTGGAAAATTTCTTAGTCAAGATAAATTTATCTTTTCCTAAAGCTTTAGTGATTTTAGTAGGAGATTTTAATGCCAGAGTTGGTCCATCATTATTGGACTATGTTCAGCGGGGTGTTATCCCAGGGGAGTATCTATCGAAGCAAGTATCGTGGCAATCAAGGGACGTTAAAAGAAATGCAGCTGGTGCACAATTGGTCTCCTTGTTATATAAATGTAACTTATTTATTTTAGGTGGGAACGATACGGGCTTTATCCATCCTTTTACTTACCATGCTAGTAACCACAGCAGTGTGGTGGACTATATCTGTGTTTCCTATGATAAAACAAACCTATTTTCAGACTTTCAAATATTAGCAAAGGAAGACAGTGACCATCAACCAATTACGGTACAGTTTTTGGGTAACGTCTGAGTTACCCAGATCTGCCACTCCACTTGATAAAGCTATAGCTAATAATGTAGAAATAAGACAAAATAGGAGAATTTGTTGGGCTAAGGTGAATACGGAGGCCGTATCCAATTTTTTAAACACTGAGCAGGCTAAGGTATGGAAAACTGCAATTGCCTCAAACACATACAATTCTGATACAGTCTTACCCTATTATGCTGAGCTTTGCCATGTTCTAAAAGCCCAGTTTTTAACAGATAATCTACAGTGCAGGAACCACTCAAACCATAGGTTGCATTGGTTTGATTCGGACGGTTATAAGAGTAGGAGACATTTAAGAGCTGCAATGCGTCATGCCTTGAAACACCCCTCAGTAGAAAGCCATAATGAAATGTTAAAGCTAAGACGCTCATACAAAAAACTCTTATTCAAGAAAAAAGTTTCATATAATGCCAATATATGGGCTGATTTAGAACTACAAGCCAAAGGCAAAAACTCTGTACTATTTTGGAATACGGTCTCAGGTCTTTTGAAGGTACAAAGAGTCCAATGTGATTTTCCTATCCCTGCAGCAACCTGGGAAGAGTTTTATGAAAATCTATTTGCTGCTCCAATCCAAGATCATACTCAAACTCCTGTACAAGAAACAGTGTCTTTCAAAGATCTACCTACCTGGCCCCCAGTCTCGACGGCAGAAATGGTGTCTATTATTCAAACATTACAGTCTAACAAGGCCCCGGGGGAAGATTGTCTCCCCCCTGAACTTTTCAAGTCCCACATTGGATGGTGGGCCCCACTGCTAGCGGGTTTATTCTCATATATAGATTCTACAGGTAATATTCCAGTGGGTTGGGAAGTAGCTATTGTCATCCCCCTTCATAAGAAGGGTGATAAAAGTGACCCAGGCAATTACAGGCCAATCAGCTTGATTAGCCTAGTGGCCAAGATGTACGCGAAAAATTTATTGAACAAACTGATAGACTGGTCTGTAGAAAAAAATATCTTAGTGGAAGAGCAAGCTGGTTTCAGATCTGAAAGATCAACAATAGATAACAGTTTTGTCCTTCACTACCTTGCAGCCAAGCAAATTTCACAAGGTAAACAACTATATACTGCCTTTATTGATCTTAGTGCTGCCTTTGATTCATTAAACAGAGATTTATTGTGGAGGAAATTGGCAAGGCTAAATATGGAACCCAGACTCCTTGCTCTGATTAAAGCCCTATATGCAAATACGCAACTGAAAGTTCGCGTAGGTATAAATGGTTCCTTATCAAAAGCAATTTCTACGCATAAAGGTGTCAGACAGGGCTGTATCCTAGCTCCCATGCTCTTCAATCTTTATATCAACGACTTACCAGACTATTTAGACGACGTCAGTTTACATATGTTGAAAATTCACGACAAATCTATGAATATCTTGCTGTATGCTGACGACATGGTCTTGATAGCACACTCTCAGACTGGCCTAAGAAGGTCGTTACAAAAGTTGCACCAATATTGCGTTAACAATTCCCTGGTTATTAATAAATCTAAATCAAAAGTGCTGGTATTCAGTAAACGCAATAAAATACATAATTGGTACGTCAATGGTGAGCCCATTGAACAGGTCAATTCATTCACTTATCTAGGAATAACTTTTAACCACACAGGGAGCTGGCTAAATCATTTTAAAAGAACTGCCCTGAAGGCAGAGCAAAGTGCAAATCAGATTCTCAAATTAATTAGTTATAATTGCTCAAGTTCTCTTACTCCAATATTGAAAGTTTTTAGGGCCAAAATTGTGCCATTGATGGTTTATGGAGCAGAAATCTGGGGTCTAAACAAAGCACCCTTGTTCGAATCAGTTCAGACAAGCTTTTTAAGAAAGATACTTGGGACAGATAAAAACACAGCTGCTTATGCAGTCAGGGCCGAAACAGGAATTTTCTCTATTTCCAGTTTCACAGTATCTAGAGCTTTTTCCTTCTGGTTGAAGGTCCAGTCAATGGGGATTGACAGACTTCCCAAGCTATGTCTAATAGAACAAGCTAATTCCGTCATCCCCAATTCCTGGGCCAGACAAATTGGTATCATTATCGCACATCATGGGCTCTCAACCCAGAGCCTACTTGTTAGTGGTCAACAGGCCAAAACTATCTTTAAACAAAGAGCTCTGGATGTCAGTGCACAACAGGATATGGAGCTCCTCTCCAAAAACAGAGCCCTAAGCTGGCTATCTAAAAACAAACTGATATTCAAGTGTGAGAAGTATCTAACAATTAGCTTACCTTATTCTTTGAGGAGAGCCTATACAAGATTAAGATTCAATCTACTGGAATCTATGAATAAATTTGGCCGTTTTCATAATCTACCTTACCACGAGAGAACATGTATCTGCAGTGCCCCCGCTATAGAGGATATTGCCCATATTTTATTTGATTGTGAACTATATTCAGCCCTCAGACAGTCTTATTTATCAAAAATGATGGCCAAAATTGCCCATTGGAATGTGAACTTTCAGCTTGCCTTTTTGCTTCAAAGCTCAAACGTGCATGTTGTTAATGGTGTGGCCAATTTCATATGTAAGGCAGCCAGAGTAAGATCTTCCTATATTGATCAAATCGGAATTTACTGTAGGGGTGATGCTGACTCTTGAATGATAACATTCGTTTGGCCACCCTAACTTTGAAAACTGTTCAGTCACAACTTGTATTTTCTGTATCTTTCTGGACCTATGTGGTTTTAGTACTTGATATGGCCCGAACGGCTAATCAATAAAGTTGTTGTTGTTGTTGTTACTTGGGAAAATATAAAATATACTGTAGTATATATTTTTAAAATAAATCCACAGTCACCTCCTCCCCTCCCAGGCAAACCTCCCCTAACCCTTTGAAGAAATATCAATTCAGATAGAACAAAAATCCTCACAAAATGCAAGAGAAAAAAAATAAACTGCTATGCTATTCCCCAGTCACAGCAGACAAAGCTGCAGGGAATAAAATGAATTATTTTCTGTTTAATTCAATTGAATAAATTCCCTGACTCCCTGCCTGCCTAACTGAAAAATCTAAAGCCTCTCCGGCGCCTCCGTCCCTATCGCGAAATCGAAACTAGCACAGGAGCCAGCTACACAGACACAGCCCTCCACCCTCCACACACACCCGACGACTGCGACTTCTGGAAGGTGCCTCGGCTTTTTATACCCTCTGCCTCATCCAGAAGTGTCAGTCAAAACCTGGCCATGCGATTGGTGGAATGGCTCCAAAAATTTGCATGGTCCCATCCCACGGCCAGCCCATCATTGCACAGGTGTAAATAAAAATAAAAATAAAATAAAATAAAATCAATGGAGACGTTTTATTGCAAGAAAAACCCACTGCTGTGACAAAAAAAATATCAGGCATTTAAAATACCTAATTTTCATATGTTTCTGTGGTGCTTTGGTGGGTTTTTGGACCACGATTTAAAAATAAATATTGCGGTCGCCATTTTGGATCCCCCCCACCGCATAGCAAATGGAGACGACGATGCCCCCCCCAGCCTGGTACCAGCAGCCCAGGACAGGAGAGGGGGGGAAGGCCGGGGACCCCCCAAAAAACCACCCCTCGGTAGGTGCCCTCACTGAGGGAGGCATATTTTCGCCTGCTTTTATGGCCGGGAATTCAGTTTTTTTTTTAATTTTTAAAACTTTTTTTCTGTGCTGCTTGGCATCGCGCAATCGCCGTGATGCCATGAATGACAACGACAAATCAGACCCAATTTATCTTTATCGGGTTGGCTTCGAGCTGGAGCGGACTAATTGTCGTTCTCATTCCTTGTTCCGTAACGAGAACGAAGAACAAGAATGAAGACGAGGATTTCGCCGAGTTGTGCCCATGTCTAGCAACAACATATTAGCTCCTAAAATTGAGATATTATTTTAATTTTAGGTCAATACATATATGTGCATCTATTTTTCAGTAAATAAATTATTTTGCAATAAATACAGGTTGAGAACCACTGCCCTAAAATAACCTATAGGGTTGAGTTTGCATCAGCTTAAGTAGGACTACTGACAACAGGACATTTTAGAGATTGATCATTCACGGAGTCAATATATGTTGGGCAGCTTTTTGGCACATAGCAATTTACAATGTGACAAGCATTTCATTAACCAGTTAAAATGATAGAAGTATGACTGTTATTTTCTACAAATATGAGATCTAACTGTGGACGGCAGTGGAAACCTGAACACGCCTTAACCAAGACTACCTAGTCTGTTCATGGCACACACTGGAACTAGGGGACAACCACTCAAACTGAGGGTTGGGAGAGTGAGAACAGACAAAGTAAAATATTTTTTGCCAGGATGTTGTTAGTCTCTGGGACTCCATGCCACAGGATGTGGTGATGGAATCTGTCCTGGATGCCTTCAAAAGGAGATTGGACAGATTCCTGGAGGAAAAGTCCATCATAGGTTACAAACCATGAGGGAGATGTGTAATCTCCAGGCTTAAAACCCGGGTATTTCAAGGGCCAGATGCAGGGGAGTGCTATCAGGAGACATATCTAGTCTCATGCACTCCCATACGCATTTAGTGGGGCCACTGTGAGATACAGGAAGCTGGACTAGATGGGCCGTTGGCCTGATCCAGCATGGCTCTTCTTATGTTCTTATGTTCTTATGTTCTTTTCCTGAGATGACATTCTCACAACATAATTGACAGTTCCCAATTTTTGTTCAACCACTCCAGGCCCAAGCCAATGTAATTTATTGTGCTTTATGGGGTCTAAAACCAACAGAGTCCCCCACTTTGAACTCTCTATGGCGTGACTTAAGGTCATGATAGTACTTCTGGGTTTGCTGAGCTTTTTGCAGGTGTTCCGTGGCCAAGTCTCTAATACAGGGGTATCCAAACTTTTTGCAAGGAGGGCCAGATTCGGTGGCTGAGAATGTTTCAGGGGGCCGGCTGCTCCCCGACCCTGCCCCCCCTCCACTGCAAGCCCCACCCCTGACCCCTAAGACCCACCCCCTGAACCCCTAAGACCTGCCCATTGACTCCTTGCAAGCCCCACCCACAGGAAGGAAGGAAGGTGGGGACAAAGGAAGGAAGGAAGGAAGGAAGGTGTGGACCAAGGAAGGGAGGAAGGAAGGAAGGTGTGGACCAAGGAAGGAGGGAAGGAAGGAAGGAAAGTGTGGACCAAGGAAGGTGGGGACCAAGGAAGGAAGGAAGGAAGGAAGGTACCAAGGGAGGAAGGAAGGAAGAAAACTGGGGGACCAAGGAAGGAATGTGGGAACCAAGGGAGGGAGAGAGGGAGGGAGGAGGGTAAGAACAGAAAAAAGAAAGTATTTTTTCACCCAGTGTGTTGTTAGTCTGTAGAACTCCCTGCCACAGGATGTGGTGATGGCATCTGGCCTGGGTGCCTTCAGAAGGGGATTGGACAGATTCCTGGAGGAGAAGTCCATCACAGGTTACAAACCATGAGGGAGATTTGTAATCTCCAGGCTTCAAACCGTGGTACTTCAAGGGCCAGATGCAGGGGGGTGGTATCAGGAGACAGATATCTAGTCTCCTGCTCTCCCAGAGGCATTTGGTGGGGCCATTGTGAGATATAGGATGGTGGCCTAGATGGGCCTTTGGCCTGATCCAGCAGGACTCTTCTTAAGTTCTTAAGTTCTTATGTAATGTGGGGACCAATGAAGGAAGGAAGGAAGGAAGGAAGGAAGGAAGGAATGTGGGGGGGGGTGGGAGGACGGAATGTAGGGACCAAGGAAGGAAGGAAGGAAGGAAGGAAGGAATGTGGGGACCAAGGAAGGAAGGGAGGGAGGGAGGGAGGGAGGAAGGGAGGAAGGAAGGAAGGAAGGAAGGAAGGAATGAGGACCAAGGGAGTGAGGGAGGGCATATCAACAATAAACAAATGAATGTGGCACAGAGCGCGCTGCCGTTGCGTGTAGATAAAGTGTTAGTAATGATATAAAGTGTAGCAGAACTTAGTAAACGGAGAGACAAAGCATGAATTAGAGTAAAAACTCATATATTCCATATATACATCAAATATACAAACAGCATGACAGCAAGCAATATATACAATACAACCAACAGAGTGTGGGGTACTGTCTCTCACCATAAATAGTCCCATCTAACATAAGTCAAGCTAATGCTTATATACAGTTTAGCCCCCATCAGATATGACTCATCACTAATCACAATCTGATGCAACCATGATGTTATAAACTATTCCACCTGTGCTTCATCACGTAACATGCTGGTGATTATTAATCCCTTGCACTTGTAGATAACATCATGAGACTGCAGAATCTAACTGCCTCCATTTTACAATTCTCTTCCCCTATCTGTTAAATATACATTACATATATTTTGTCAACTTTTACATATTGTGACACCCCTCCAATATTTAACAGATTTCAACACCTAGCCTTTTCTTAAAACATACATGTTTTTCTTTACATAAAGGCTTTGTGAAAATATCAGCACAATTGTAAACACTAGTACAATATTCCAACATAATCAAATGTTGTTCTATGCAGTCCTTGACGTTCTGGTAACGGATCCCAATGTGCTTGCTTCTGGATCCGACCTTCTGATTCTGTGTCAATTGGATACATGAAAAAGAATCATTATACACTTTGACTGGTAGTTTAACATTTACATTTACATCTTTTAACAACTGCACCACCCAGGTGAACTCACAACACAAGTCACTCACAGCCCCATACTCTGCCTCAGTGGTAGAACATGAAATGTACCTTTGTCTTCGGGCCTTCCATACAACTAATGAGTTACCTAAGAAAATGGGATATCCAGACATTGACCTCCTTTCTGGACTTGAACCCCAGCCAGCATCTGCATAGCTAATCAGATCAAGGTTATCACATATGGATATTTTCAACCTTTCTTGCATTGTTCCCTTAAGGTATCTTAAAGCACGTTTTATACCTTTCCAGTGTTTGTTCAAAGGCTTTGCAGCATATTGACTTAATATGTTGATAGTTGCTGCAATATCAGGCCTAGACCAGGAACATAAATACATCAATGAACCTAATACAGATTGATATAGTTCAACATTGCCAAACTCCCCATCATCAGTGTCTCTGTTGAACCCCACCTCCATAGGTGTTGAGACTATGTTGCAGTCTCCCATCTTATACTTCTGTATTAGTTGCTCTATCTTGTCACTTTGACACAGATAGAAAATTACCTTCAGGATCAATTGAAATATCAACCCCTAAATAATGTTGTATCTCACCAAGATGCTTCATTTTTACTTCTTTACCTAATGAAGACATAAACCACTTCACATGTGAGATATCAGGCACCATTAAACATATATCATCAACAAACACAATCAAGATCAAAGAATCTTTTGTGTACAAGCAAGGATCTGCCCTACTTTGAGAAAAACCTGTTTCTTATGCAAATGTCCTTTGCCCTCTGGCGACATCTACTGGTGCAACCAGTCGCCGTTCTTTCAGAGATACATGCTCCTTTTCCATGGCCATCATCCACTGTTTCTTTTCCTCTTCAGGCACTTGCAGTACATCTTCACAACACTGTGGCTCATGGGATACAAAATTTATACTAAACCTTTCTGGTGGCACTCCAAAATTGGATCTGGTAGACTTTCTGAGCATCACTGGCTCCTCATCCACTTTTCCATCTTGCAATGATGTGGACTCCCCTCCTACACTGGCATCTTCTGCAACAGGCTCAGTGTGGGGACACATGGTTGGTAAAAACACCTCATTGTTTGCATGTATATCTTCCCAGCTTCTCTGCTCACAAAACGTTGCAGACCTGCTAATATAAACCTTCCCATGGTTATCACAAAAACCTCCAGGATTTAGCAGCAGGTTGAAAACCAATAAACATAAGTTTCCTTGATTTTGGGCTATTTTTCTGCCTGTATTTCTTCGGAACTAGAACCCAGGCCTCAGAGCCAAATATTCGAAGAAAATTTAGCGTGGGTCTCTTGCCATGCAACAAAGTATATGGAACTTCATTAACTGCTGAACTCCACACTCTGTTAGAGACATAATTGGCATACTTCATTGCCTCAGCCCAATATCCTCTGGGAAGCTTTGCATCAGCCAACATTGCATTCATTAGGTTCTGAAGAATTCCATTCTTCCTTTCAGCCAGACCATGTTCGGCAGAAGCAGCAGGGTTAGTCAATCTGTGTTTCACACCTTTTCTCTCTAAATAATCAACAAACTGTTTAGATAAGAATTCACTGCCTCTATCACTTTGAACAGCTACTATCTTGTGTTTGTACTGACATTCTGCCATTTCAAACCATTTCCTAAACACTGCACACACCTCACTTTTGTGCTTCATTATATAAACCCAAGAATAACGAGAAAAATCATCTGTTATTACTAGGCAAAATCTGGCACCACCAATTGAATTTGCCACTGGTCCTATTACATCAGCATGAACCAGCTGTAGAGGATGTTGTGATTTTCTCAAACTCTTCCTTGCTATGGGAGCAGCCTTTATCTTAGTGCTTTTGCAAACATGACAATCTAAATATTTGTTACAGCTTTGCACAGACCCATCTTCCACATGCTGCAGAGTCTTCCTTATATTTTCAAATCCTAAATGCCCTAATCTGTGATGTATCAGATGAATGCATCTGTCATGCAGAGGTTTATTCTCAATCATGTTCAAAGATCTCTCAGCTGTGTTAATCACAAGCAAATTGTTGTGCAGCCGTCCAGTGGTAATTGTCTTCCCATCCTTGACAATTTTGCAACTGCTCTCACTGAACTGTACATGAAAACCTTCTTTTACAAGCAAAGGCATGCTTAACAAATTATTTTTCAAAGACAGTATGTACAATACTTTTTCAAACACACACTCAAGAGGTTTAAAAAATATTTTACCTTCTCCACATACTTTCGTCTGTGTTCCGTCTGCCAAAGTTACTGTTCTAGAGTTAAACAAAGTTAATTTTTCAAACAAATGCTTCTTGTTTACACAATGAATATTGGCTCCGGAATCTACCACAAATAATTCCTGCCTTGAGCACTCCTGTTCATTGTTTTCATTAATTACAGACAGCTGGTGTCCTTCACTCTTCCAGTGTGTAATGGCAACTCTCTTCTGTTTCTGTCTCTTGTTTCCTTTGTCACAGAAACGTAAAAGATGCTCATCACTCCCACAATTGTAACATTTTCTTACCACCTGGATTGTCTCTCCACAAATTTACACAGGCTTTTTATTTACTTTAGAGTCAGCTCTCCTCAGCTCCTCTTGCTGCAGCCTTGACTGGATATAGGAGACAGACAAATCATCACTTTTCAACGCTTCCATCCCCATTACTAAATTATCATACAATTCATCCAGGCTTGACAAGATTACAAGGTATTTATACTCTTCATCATGACTTATGCCCACTTCAGACAACTGCTGAAAAATATTATTTACTTTCCTTACGTGATCTGAAATATTTTCTCCAGGGCTTTGCCTTGTCCGAAACAGTTGCTTCATTAGCGATATCTTGCTGCCAGCTGTGTCCTTGATATGCGCAGCTCTCAAGGCTATCCGCACTTGGTATGCTGTTTTAGCCTCTTTCACATAAACAAACTGCGAATCTTCCAAAGACAACATTATTATAGCCAATGCCCGTGCATCCTCCTTTAAACTGTGCTCATCTGAGTCTTCTTCCAGCTGATTTTCCACATATTCATACAGCTCATGGAATATCAAAAAATGTTTCAAACGCAGAGACCAGTTCAGATAATTATTATCAGACAGCTTAACGAGAGGCATTGAAGATAAGTTAATACTTGCCATCTTCACTGATAGTGCCGTCTTTTCCGCCGTTTCTGCAACACTTGTTTCAGCTTCAGCCTCCTCTGTTTTCATTCAAAACACTCTGTTTATGCTTGGCTTGCCTTTATCAGCTGCTTCTCCTCTGTTTGCTTCCAAACCTTAGAGAGAAAAACCTTTGCAGCTCCGCTTGTCTCTTCTCCAACTCCAAACCGTTTTTTCTGCAAAACACAACTTTATACAAAACACACTTTATCTGTTCTGGGCCCATAACCCTATCAACAATAAACAAATGAATGTGGCACAGAGCGCGCTGCCGTTGCGTGTAGATAAAGTGATAGTAATGATATAAAGGATAGCAGAACTTAGTAAATGGAGAGACAAAGCATGGATTAGAGTAAAAACTCATATATTCCATATATACATCAAATATACAAACAGCATGACACCAAGCAATATATACAATACAACCAACAGAGTGAGGGGTACTGTCTCTCACCATAAACAGTCCCATCTAACATAAGTCAAGCTAATGCTTATATACAGTTTAGCCCCCATCAGATATGACTCATCACTAATCACAATCTGATGCAACCATGATGTTATAAACTATTCCACCTGTGCTTCATCACATAACATGCTGGTGATTACTAATCCCTTGCACTCGTGGATAACATCATGAGACTGCAGAATCTAACTGCCTCCATTTTACAATTCTCTTTCCCTATCTGTTAAATATACATTACATATATTTTGTCAACTTTTACATATTGTGACAGGGCGGGAGGGAGGATGGATGGAATGAGGGAAGGAAGGAAGGAAGGAAGGAAGGAAGGAAGGAAGGAAGAAAGGAAGGAAGGAAGGAAGGTGGGGACCAAGGAAGGCATTCTGCAGG
>JAHTLZ010000763.1:298-12500 GCA_023846285.1 Phrynocephalus versicolor
GCAGGCATTTTTCTGCCTGCTTTTTGGCCCGGGAATGGGTGGGGGGGAGACCCGGGAGAGTTTAAAAAAGTTTTTTTCCTGTGCCGCCCGTGCCGCTTGCTTGCGCTTTGGCGGCCGGCGGCGAGACTGGGCTTTTTGCGGCGGGCGAGTCCCACCACCACACCAGAGCATCCCAGGACGGAGGAGGGGGGGAGGCCGGGCGGGGACCTCCAGAAACCACCCCTCTGGTAGGTGCCCTGAGGCACGGCAGGCATATTTCCGCCTGCTTTTTACCCGGGAACCGTTTTTTTTTAACTTTTAAAAACTTTTTTTCTGTGCCGCTTGGCATCGCGCTCGATCGTGCGATGCAAGTAACGAGCACGACAAATCAGACCAAATTGTTTGTTCGTCGGTTCGAGCTTGAAGTCTGGCGGAGTAATTCCCGTTTCCGTTTCCGTAGAGTAACGGAACCGAGTAACGGAAACGGAAACGGAAATACCGCTAAGTCGTGCCCATCTCTATTATAAACATCTGTGTAGCCATGTGTGGTAGTCCATCATACCATACATGAGCAGCTTGCAATTCAGTTATGCAAGCTACACAACCAACCCCCTCCCAGTGAGCTGAGTAAACAGTTTACTGCCCTCAGAATGAGGGAAGGCTGAGTCAACCTTGATCCAGCTACTTGAGTCTGTCATATTCAGATCATGACTGCAGTGCTGCAGCTTAACCACTGTGCTACTAGGCTGTTTACCTCATCTATGGCCAGTTTCACTTTTAATAGCCTGGGTACCTACCATTAGAGATGGGCACGAAACGAACAATTTTTCATTTCTGTTATTCGTTTGACATTTCATTACATAATGAACCAACAAACGAAAATTGTGATGAAAATGAAATGAAACGAACAGAACCACGAAAATTGTGTTCGGTACGTTTCGTTTCCGTTACTGGCGGCGTGCAATGAAATGAGCTGTTTTAAATGTTAAAAAATGCCCTGGACATCCATAAAAACAGAGCGATAATTATTTATACTGTCTGATAATACCTACCGGGGGGGGGTTCCTTAAAACATGCATTTATATATTTTCTCAGATTGCTGTATTTTTTTCCTTTAGGGGGAGTTAGGGGACATTGACCCAAAATGGCTCCCAGATGCCTAATATTGATTTCTTGGGTACTAAAACACCCTGGACATCCATAAAAATGCAGCGATAATGCGATAATTATTTGAAATTATTACCTACCAGGGGCTAGGGGTCCTTAAAATGTTTGTTTTGTCTTCTCCCATCGTGATGTATTTTTCTTTTCCCTTTATGGATGACAAAATGGATGTCACCACTCTAGCCACAACATGGAGGCAAGTCATGTGATGGGATCATGTAAATTCTTGGACAACTTCAACCAATAGCATGCCCAGGTGGCAGACTGGGCAGGTCTGGCAGCCACAGAGGGCATAAAAAGCTCTGGCAGCCCCCGTCCTCCTTGCAGTCTCCAGTGGGAGTTAGGGTGGGATTGCTGTCTCTGCAACTCTAGCTTCAGTCCTGCAGCCTCCCTGTGTGCGTTTGTGCTGCGTACCTCTCAGTGAGTACCCTCCCCTGCCCCGCAGTGCAGTCACTCTGTGGTTGCCTTGCACCCTGGGCAACACCCACCGCTGCCTTTGCAGCCTCCCTGCGAACCTAGTCTATACTGTTTCTCTGCCAGCATCATTTTTTTTTAGTGTTTTCCCTCTGGTCTGGGGCATTGGGGGACACCCATGCACGGAAATGCTTTAAGAAATCGCGCAAAAAGTGGGTAGAAACGACAAATGAAAAAATGAAAAACGAAATGAAATTTTTCAAAAAAAATCGCAAAAAATGGAAACGAAATGAAACGGACCTCTGAACAACAAATGACAAACGAAATGCCATTTTTTTATTTGTGCCCATCTCTACTTACCATACTTTCAATCCTTCTTCCTCTCATTCCTTTGCTGACCCTTAACTCTCTTCATCTACGGAGAGGAGCAGGTGAGTTGGCAGCACTCAATTCTTCTAACTGTTCTTCCTCCCACTGATCAAAGCCAAACACTGCCCTGCCCACCAGAAATAAGTTGTTATTATGTCCTATCAAGCCACCCTCAACTGTGAATGTGCAATCTCCAAAATACCCTCTGCTTAACTGCCCTGCTCAGCATTGGGAAACTCAAGCCCATGGCTTCCTTTAATGGATCAGTCCATCTTGTATTGGGCCTTCCTCTTTTCCTGCTGCCTTCAGATTTTCCAAGCCTTATTGTCTTTTCCAGAAAAACCTGCCTTCTCATGATGTGCCCAAAGAAGGACAGCCTCTGTTTCAACATTTTTGCCTCCAAAGATAATAAGTAGCAGGCCCTTGTTCTGCTGAACATTACCAATGTTATTAAAGGCACAAAAATGGCATCATTCCAGGTCCCTAGAAAACTGAATCATTCCCCAAGTCTGGGATGAGTATGGTGTACAATTCTTACAAAGCCTGGCAAGGGAAAAGGCTTGAAAAGGCAAAGCTATTCAGACCACATTGAAAAATGCCCTTCGAAAGCAGGCCAAAGAGGGACAAAACCAGACCAGTTCTTTCCCCTGATGCCCAGACGGTGCGGAGGGTACGTTATGCTTGCAACAGAATTTACTCCCTCGGCATGGAAGTGCTCGGTGGATGGCCCAGTGGGCACAAAGGCATACACCAACTAGTGTTTTACAGCCCATGATCTTCAAGTTTGTTGCATACCACTGTAGCTTTCTTAGGCCATTGGGGGCAAGGCCAAGGGTGGAGCACCACGATAGCAACTTATGAGCCTTCTTGTTGCACAAGCTCTGTTCTTGAGCATCCTAGAATGCAGGACACATAAGGGCTCAAGCTACAGGAAGCCAAACTGGTCTAAGTGCCAGGGAAAATGTCTTAATTGTTAGAGCCATATGACAATGGACTAGGGATGGGCACAAAACGAAAAACCAAATGCTGTTTCGTCGTGTCGTTATGTAATAAAATGAAATGAAATGAAGAAGCAGCATTTTGTTACAGACAAAATGAAATGGTGTTTTTTCTTCATTGAAGCGAACCGTTTTGTTCCGTCTGTAAACCAGTCCCTTACCTGCTGGTGTCGCACTGCTGCTGAAGGCCCTGGCCGGCTGGGGAGGCTGAGCGCCCAGGTGGTAGACAACCCCACAGCTGCTGAAGGCCCTGGCCAGCCTGAGAGGGTGAGTGGCCTGGCGGTACGTCATGCCGCTGCTACTGTATGAAACAAAAGGAAAGAAAATGCAGGGGGAATGGAACGAAACGAACAGAACAAAATGCAATTATTCCGTTTTGTGCCCATCCCTAGAATGGACCCAGTGATCTCAGGAGGTGGTGACCTTTCCACTGCTGGAGACATTCAAGAGAAAAATTGGACAAATCCTCTGTCTTGCCAAATTTGATTGGATTCCTGTGGGTTGGTCTCAGTGGCCTCCTAGGTCTCATCCAGCTTCATTGTTTTATGTTGCTAACAGGATGATCTAAAAAACTTCATTTGTTGATAAATCCCTGTTCCTTTTGTGATTTCCAGCATTCGAAAATCAGAGCTTCATCTGCGCTTGGTTCTAAAGTAAGAGTCAAAAGATAATTTATTAGAACGTAAGGCCCTCGGATCTGAAAAGAT
The DNA here is from genome assembly GCA_023846285.1 of Phrynocephalus versicolor. Lineage (NCBI taxonomy): Eukaryota > Metazoa > Chordata > Lepidosauria > Squamata > Agamidae > Phrynocephalus > Phrynocephalus versicolor. The sequence goes on from JAHTLZ010000763.1 coordinate 3,930, forward strand.
TGATAAAATCAGAGCTATGTCATCTTCTCTCTTACCAAAGAACTGAATAAAGCTCTACATTTCTTCCCTAGACACACATGTTAACTTTAACCCAACTCCTGAAAAGTATTATGTATTCTGTTCAATGCTCAAAAAATGACAAAAAACATCTGTAACTTATAGAGCAAGGTGAAAAATTCACAAAGATTGAAAATAGAGCTTGATGATAGTTCTTGCATTCATAACACCAAAAAGCGAAATCTAATAATAGGTCTTATATAATTCAAGAGCCCTTCATGTATAACCCGGGGTGAGAATGAAGCTGCACCCCTTTGAACATTGCGAGTGAACGAAAATAAGAAAACTATGCCCAAGGCTAGGGATGCTGGTGAAGTTGGCCTGTTTAACATTTTAAACTGAACTGACTCAATTTGTACTTTGTGGACTGATATGGCAGGCTGGATGCAGTTCTGCTTCAGATTCTGAACATCTCTGGATTTTGCAGTGCAGTGACCAGCTCGAAAAATGGAATTCCAAGTCCATAAATTAGGGAAGGTTGCATAGCAAATAAAGCTACAGAAATACCTTGCTTTACGAGCATAATCTGTTCCGGAAACATACTTGTAAACCAAAACACTCTTAAATCAAAGCAAATTTTCCCATAAGAAATAATGGAAATTCAGATGATTCATTCTGAGGCCCCATAGACTGCATATTGTACACAAAAAAAGCCAAAACTCACAAAAGAAGTTGGCTAGATGACTCCACGTCCATATCATGGTCGGGGTACCTGGCTGCAGAATCTTCTCTGCTTGGTACTAACAACTGGATTTTACTCTGTGTTTTTAATATGACAATAATAAAGTGTAATTTGTAGCCATGTAAACAGTTGACTAGCTGCTCCATGACTATAAATGGTTCGAAAAAGAAGAAAGGATGTTGAAAACAAATTAAATGAAAATATAAAGAAAAATAAAACCCTAACTTGCACTCTCCTTTGGAAACATTCCAGGCTGGTGCAAGGGAGACCTCCATTCCTCTCTCCTCCCTCTGCTTTGGAGGATGCCTGAGACAGAACGTTCCAGACAATCAACCAAAATCCAGCAGGGGGAGGGAGGGAGAGAAAGCCACTTGTGATCATGTGACTTGCTCCAGTGCTTGTACGGTATATCTAGGCCAGTATTGGCAAACCTATGGCATGGGTACCAAAGGTGGCACTCAGAGCCTTTTCTGTGGGCACCCGACATACCCCTTCACCTTATTCAGGTTAAATTATTGGCACTTTGTGAAAAATAAGTGGGTTTTGAATCGCAGTTTAAGCACTTGCTCTCTAAAAGGTTTGCCATCACTGATCTAGACATGGCCTGCTACCTGGGACTGAACCCCAGGTTGTGAGCACAGTTTTAGCTGCAGTATAGGCATTTAACAACTATGACACAAAGTCTCACTGTATTAAAGTCCCCCAAGGTTCAGTACTGGGACCCCTGCTTTTCAACCTCTTCATAAGTGATCTAGAATGTGTCTAAAATGATCTAGAAGTTGGAGTAAATAGCAAGGTAGCCAAATTTGCCTATGACACAAAATTATACAGGGTAGTAAAAAATGAGAGAGATTGTGAGGAGCTCCAGAGGGCTCTTGTGACACTGGGGAAGTGGGCACACCAGTGGCAAATGAGCTTCAACATTAGTAAGTCCAGAGTGATGCATGTTGGGGCAAAAAAAAAAAACAAAAAACAAAACAACAACAACCCCAAAACAATTACATTTATAAACTGATGGGATCAGAACTCTCTGCAACAAACCAGGAAAGGGACCTTGGTGTCCTGGTGGACAACTCAATGAAGGCGTCAACCCAGTGAGGTGCAGCAGTGAAAAAAAAAAGCAAACTCAATGCTAGGGTTTATAAGGAAGGGTATAGAAAATAAGTCAGCAAGTGTCATTTTGCCTCTGGAACCAGGGCCGGCGCGTCCATTAAGGCGAACTAGGCAGTTGCTTAGGGCACCAAAATGGAGAGGGGGCGCTGGCCAGCCTGATGCCCCCCGCCAACCGCCTGCCCATCACCGTCTGCCCGCCGCCCCCCATGCCCATCGCCGCCCCCCCCATGCCTGTTGCCGTCCACCCCCCATGCCTGTTGCTGTCCCCCGTCATCCACCGCCCCCCTGCCACCCTGACCCCCCCGCCGCTGCCCACCATGCTGGATCAGCCCAAAGGCCCATCTAGTTCAGCTTCCTGTATCTCACAGTGGCCCCACCAGATGCATCTAAAGGTGTTCGCCAAGGCTGTGTTCTTGCTCCTTTGCTTTTCAATCTATATGTTAATGATATGGTGGTTAGGTTAACAGGTTTACAATTCTTCCCTGTCAGAGTAGGTGGAAAGGCTATATCAATATTACTTTATGCAGATGACACTCTGCTAATATCCCACACACAAATAGGCCTCAGAAGGCTCCTGAAACAATTTAGTAACTATTGTATAGAAAATTCTCTCAACATCAACTATGAGAAAACCAAAATTATGGTTTTCAGTAAAAGACCTCAAGTTCATAAATGGATGATGGATGGGAGAATACTGGAACAGGTAACCCATTTCAAATACTTAGGCGTGATGTTCCATCAGTCAGGCTCCTGGGCTTCACAGATTGACTTTGCAAAACAGAAATTTGAGAAGGCCATGTTTGGATTACCAAGATTCTGTAGGACCAAAGGAGGCCTCCTGATTCCTCCCACCTGCGAAATTTATAAAACCAAACTACTTCCCCAGATTTTGTACGGTGCTGAAGTATGGGGAATGGGAAACTTATACCCCCTTGAAGTAACCCAAAATAAATTTGCCCGTTTATTGTTGGCAGTACCCCCATCAACTCCTTCTGCACTAGTCAGATTAGAATTGGCATTAATGTCAATAACAACACTAATTAACAAATCAATAATTAATTATTGGCTGAAAATCTTGTTTATTACCCGCTCTGAATTTTTAACATCATCCTATGGGGAGATGAACTCTGGATCATGGAAATTTTTTGTACTGAATCTAGTGGCCAAACTTGGTTCTTCCCAAGAGCATGTGAGACACCTTGGATTGACAGCAGCTAAATGCTTACTAAAGCAAAGATTATCTGATCTCTGTGTTCAAACAGACATAGGTTCGCTCAGCACTCTAAAAACAGCCCTTTTTTTATAAGAACATTACACCCAAGCCTCTAAATCGCCCATCTTATTTTGCTGATTTGACGAACTTTGAACATAGAAAAGCATTTACTCGGGCTCGTCTTGATATGCTACCACTTGCCAATCTAAAGGGCCGTTATACACAATCCCCATACCATACGAGAGTCTGCTCTTGTGATAATAAATCCGTCGAGAACTTGGTACATGCTGTGCTTTATTGACCACTATTTGGAATCCATCGTGAAAGACTTTTGAAATTCATCTTAGAAAAATATCCTGGTAGATCGGACGAAGAAAAGCTCAAAATCTTACTCTGTGATAGAGATAAATTTGTTACGTTCCGAATTGCAAGGTTCTGTTCCATACTTATTAAAATGAAAGTTGTTTTAACTACTTCTAATAGTCAAATTGATATCTAGGTCTCTGTACCTCAGCCCCCTTTTTATCTATCTGTATTGTTATTTTATTGATATTTTTATTGTACTGTTTTTACTTGATGCACTTTGCAATGGCTCTGTGAGCCACACAATAAAATTTATATGATGACTTCACAAAGGGACCTCTGGTCCACCTCAGGATTCCTCGCTCTTGTGAATCTCACTACCAATTTAATTAAATCGCAGGGGTCAGGCTAAACAAAAGGATCCCTGCTTCACCTTAATTTTAATGTATGGATGACAAACCAATGGGGTGTAAACAAGTGAGACAGCAAACGGGCTCCACAGCAATTAAACAAAAAAACACACTAGAACCTTTCACAAAGAACGAAACATTCAGAGGAAGACCTGTTCTTAAGTGCTGTCAAGTGTTCTTCTTTACAGTTTTTTAGCTTGATATTTATTTGATCCTTTTTAGTGTTTGCATACTCACTGTTGTTAGCTTTAAATTCTGTCTTTTAATTATGTAAGCCTCCTTGGGTTCTTTTTACAGACAAAGGCAAAGTAAAAATATATTAAAGAAATTAAAATCAATATTGCCTTTTCCAGAGAAGTCTGCCTTCTGGTGATGTGCCCAAACTATGACAGCCTCAGTTTCAATATTTTTGCCACCAGAGATACTTCAGGCTTGATTTCATCTAAGGCCCACGTGTTTATCTATCTGGCAGTCTAAGGTATCCACAAAGCTCTCCTCCAGCACCATATTTCAAAAGATCCTTATTCGGAGACCACAGCAGGTACAAAATGCAGTGGCCAGACTGGTGGTGGGTGCGGGTAGATATGAGTGCATCACCCCAGTCTTGGGTCGTCTGCATTCACTGCCCGTTGTGTCTTGAATAAGGTTCAAGTTACTGTTTTTGATTTTCAAAAGCCTCCATAGCTTGGGACCTAAATTCCTGGCAGAGCGGATCTCCCAAAGGTCAACTGAGGCCCGACCCACGAGAACATCACAGGCATTCTTACTTCGGGTGGCCAAATATAGGGAAGCCTGGAAAACAGTGACCCGAAACCGGGCCTTCTCTGTGACTGCCCCCACACTTTGGAAGAAATTGCTAAGCGAGATCTGCCTAGATCAGTCCCTGCTGGCTTTCAAAAAAGCTCTTAAGACTCTGCTTTTTAGAGAGCCAGTTGGTGACCATTTATTTTTATTTTTATTTTTTAGTGGTCCTGGTCATAAGTCTGCCTGCAGAATATTAGTTTGTTTTGTTTCTCATTACTGTTTATGTGTTGTGACAATTGCTTATTTTATTGATTCTTGATTCTTCACGGTAGTTTTGATTGTAAATATGACTGTTGTGAACCACCCAGAGTTCCTTTGGAAGACGGGTGGTATAGAAATGTATAAATAAATAAATCTATTTTTACTATCTTTACTTTCTTTGCTGTCCAGCTTTCACACCCATAGTGTTCAGAAATACAAGTGTGTGGATGATCTTGGTCTTGGTTGCTGCCCTTCCAAGACTGAGTCTTTTGATTTCTTGACTATTGCCTCCACTTGGATTTACGATTGAACCAATGTGTACAAAATCTCTGATGATTTAATTTCTTCCACTTTCAATGGTAAAGTTGTATAGTTCTTCTGTACTTGTGATGTTAGTTTCCTTCACCCTCAACCGCAGTCCTCCTTTGGAACTTTCTTCTTTCACTTTCCCTATACATAGAAAGTATTTTTATAAAAGTGCTTTTAACGCTCATGATGTGCTCAGTCTCCATGCATGCCTTTGTATGTGTGGTCAAGGAACTGATCTGATCACTGACACTAAGAACTGTCCCTCCACTACACATTTTACACCCATTTGATAGCACTTTAATTACCACAGATTAGTTAGAGTTCCCTGCTCTGTAGTCTGCTGAAGTACTGGAATTCTCTGCTAAAGAGCTCTAGCCCTTATCCCAGAATTATAACAAAGAACAAGCAGATACTTCCAGGATTTTGGAGAATGAAGCAACGGCAATTAAGGGAAGCTCTGCTCCCCACTTGTTGGGGGAAGGGCACGTTTGCCCTCCCAGCCCCGGCTTGGGCATGCAACTTTCGCGCCCATCCGGGTCTTTTTGCCTGGGGACGGGAGCCTATAAGAAGGCCCCCGTCCTTCGCTGCCATGTTGTTGGCGGCGCGATCTTTTGGCCCCACCCTCCCCCCTATGCTTAGAGAATGAGTATATCTGGTCGCCTTTTGGGGCCTGATGGGAATTTTTGGTGGTTACTCTGATTGGCCGTGAGTAGCCATGCGTTTTCGCCCATCCCATTCTCTTCACTGCGGGGGTTGGCTCCCTTAATTTCGGCCACTAACTTGGCGGGTAGTGCAGCTGGTAACCGTATTCATGTGGAGAGCTAATTTCATGCCATTACGGCGCTTCACAGCCCTCGTTATCAGTCGATCCTCATTGGCTATGTCAGCGGACAAATTTAGCTATATATGACTGGAGGCCTCCCGAGGGCTGTGCTAGCTCCAGATTTAACTCGTTTACCTATTTGAATACAGAGCCTTTGGCTGTGGGAATTTCATCCCACCCTGTTACCAGCTTGCACTACGGTGTCAGGTCCCCTTTCAGTGAACCTGACTCTTCAGTTAAGAAGTTTAAAAAGTTAATAAAGTTCTGGCCCGTTTGTACCAAATCAGAAGTTGTCTCGCCTTTTTATTTCGGGGCTTGGGGGGCAAAGTGACACCAAGCTGCTATAGCTGTGTAGTGTGGATACAGCCAAGGTGATTCTAGGAAGGATCATTGACCTTTTCATAGGGTAGATGCCCCTTAGTAAAGATGTATCATTGTTCTTTTTGAAAATATGAGTAATGAGCATTGCAGATGCTATGAGACAGATGTAAGGCATGATAGGGTCTGTGTGTATTGAGGAATTAAGTTTCTGCGCCTAAAAACAAAACAACACCCCATGTTTTGCTTTACTGCAGCCCCACCTATCTTTCCCCATGACTGCCTTTCATTAGGATGTGGGGCGAGTTAAAATCTTGCCACATCCCACTCAGAATCCTTTGAAAATATCTTTTACGATTATTCTCAAAGGAGAGGCATAATGTGTTTTGGGGGAATGGGCCGGGGAGGCCATGTGTTTCTTCGTTTGGCGGAAAATCCATATTTCGTATAAAGGGGCAAAAAATGTAGGCAGCCTATGCTAGGGACATATGGGAATCGTTTAGAGGATTGTGTCCATTTACTGTTCAATAAAACATAAATGCTTACCATAGCAACCATAGAGAAATGTGGCATTATGCTTCCTCTGAGAGATGGGATGCAGCATGTAACAAAAGAAAAATTCTCTATTTTGAGGGCGGCAAACACATTAATACTTTTTGTTATGATTTTCCCCCGCCCCTCCCCTGCCCCACAAACACTGAAAGACTATTTCTTTCCAGAAAGCAATTACAGTGGACCCTTGTATAACAAACAGCTTGTATAACATAAAATTTGTACAATATAAAAGATTCCGGAGATAGGGGAAATTTGCTTAATAAAATCGCTTATGAGCCAAATCCATACAACATAAAAATGGGATTACTCCATATTCAATGCATTCCTATGGGAAACCTATGGGAAATTTGTCTAAAGGAAAATTTGCTTAACATAATTTAATTTGGAATGAATTAATTCCTTTATACAAGGTACCACTGTACTCTTAACTAGTAAATAGAACAATGACCCTCTAATAACGCAGTATGTTATGTTCTGTTTTGAGAGACCTTGTTTCGGGTAATCAAGGGAGACATTTGTTAAATGGACTGAGCATCACTGCATAGAAATGCTGCTCTCATGGTGACATACTTTAGACCTGTTCTTCTGCAGGTACCTTAGAGCTGTAAGGAGAGGCAAACTTGGGTCCAAATGGAATCCATGTGTTTACATGGTCCGGATCTGTTTCCATGCTGATGATCTCAGGTAGAATTCATTTCTGGGTACCTCAGAAGGCAGCCCTTTCAATGTGTATATTTACTTCCATTAAATAGCAGTATCTAACTGGAATTCATTCTCATAGCCGTAGTTACTGAATCTGTTACGACTGGTTTTTATTGTCTGGTATAAGGATAGGTGCTGGAGGACTTTTCTACCGCATTATGTTTATGAAGATTCTCAGTCGTCCAGGGAGTTGAGTCATGGCAAGAGGACTGAAAAGTTTCACTACTCATCCAAGTAGCTTCTTCAGACATTGAAAAGTTGGTGGGAGGCCTCCAATTTATAGTTCATCTTGGATTCACCCCAACTTTGTCTAAATAGGCTTGTTAGGTGGACAGTGGCTTGGGGTTGTCTGAAGGTTACCTTCGCCGGGCGAAGTCCCGGCCGAGGGTGCTTTGCCCTCACGCCAGGGAGGCGTCATGGGCAGCGCCGGTCACGTGGGGGGCCAGGGTATAAGAACCCGGAGCCCTCGGACCCTGGCCTCTTCCTTTGACGGCGCTGCCAACCGACAGGGCAGGAGCAGCGGCGAGGGACCCTGAAGCGGAGGAGCGGCGGCGAGGGACCCGAGGAGGAAGAGCGGCGGCGTGCAGAGAGGCGGCGTACGGGCTGCGGGGAAGCGCAGCCCGTTCGGTGAAGGGGACGCGCGGCGGCGGGCGGCTCCGGATTCGGAGCCCTTGGCTTGGGACCGTTGGCGGCGGGAAAGCTCGCCGGCGGTCAGCCGGCTGCGTGGCCTGGTCGGGGGTTGTTTAGCTGGGGACCTTCCCGGGGCGGCCCAGCGGCGGTGATCGGCCCAGCGAGGCCTTGAGTGGGGCGGGCGCCGGGAGGGCTCCGAGGGCCGTTGGAGGCTCCTACGGGTCCGGGAATAGCGGGGGTGAAGGGGGGAAGAGAGCGAAGGGGCGGCGGCCCTGGTCGGGTTGACCCTTCCCCTCCGTCCCGCCCGCCAGCGTGTGCCGCTTACCCGGGTGTAGGGACGCCCAGCAGAGGTGGTGGGAGCGCGGCCAGCGTTCCTGTTTGTGTCCCGGGTAGGGGGCGGCGGCTAGGCCCGGTTGACCAGCAGAGGGGCCGGCAGGGCTCGGGAAGCCGG
>JAHTLZ010000764.1:0-13420 GCA_023846285.1 Phrynocephalus versicolor
TTTTATAATGTGCAGTCAAACGTCTGGAAGAATTACTTATTGTTGTTTCCCACTGTTCATTCAGTCCAGCTTTCCCATTTTAAGGTAAATCTAGCTCTTCATTGACATGGTATTGTTCCTCAGTTTCTTTTCTAGTGAAAGTTACATTCTTCTCACCAATAGATTTTGCTTTTAGATTAATTTGCTTGTTCAGACAGAACAATAACTATCCTCATCTTAAAGTGTAGGTTTGATTTCACACCTGAAAATTGTGATAGTTATGGAAAAAGTTGCTTCTATTTACAGCTCCCACCATGGAAAATAAAATAAACATTCCTGCTCTGGATGCCGTTGTGACTCCTGATGATGTTCGTTATTTTACAAATGAGACCGATGACATTTCAAACCTGGAGGCAAGCGTACTCGAAAACCCTTATAATGTTCAGCTTTGGCTCAAATTGGCCTATAAATATCTGAATCAAAATGAAGGGTAGGTAATTCTTCCTATGCAAACAAATCAGTTGGACTTTTTGTTTAAGTCTTCTCACCTGTGCTGCTGTAATCCAGTTCATCAAAGGACCCTTTGTTTCTTTAGCTAAACTACAAGTGGGTTATTGTTTAAAAGCAATTGGGGAAAAAAGAGATTAGCTCTTTTACTGTGTGCACAGTAAGAGTAATAAAATGATATGATACTTTTAAGTTGGAATGCTTGACTTCAGCATGGATGTAGGAACAGGATTCATATGCTAAACAGAGTGAAGGATACAGTTCTGTGGATTTCTAAAGCAACAAGGGGAACTCAGGTCTTTCCTGTTCTTAAATAAATTGTTACTGTAAAGCAGTAAATCTCTGCCTTAACAAAGATGACAGTTCAGAAACTGTTTTTCACAAGAAACCTTATCTTTCCAGTAGGAAACTAGCAAGTGTTCTGAAAATATTGGCATCAAACCCTAGTTGTGGCACATTATCCACAAGTACCATGGGATTACTTTCTGAGTCCTTGATGCAGCAGTTTCCTCCTATTATAAAATCATTCATTTATTATAAATGTAGGAAAAGATTGATGGGGAGAATTTCTGAAAGTGACGCCTATCTATATGAAACTTAAGTTTGTATGGTTGAACTGAATATATGGAAAACAAATGTGCAGTATTTTCTTATTGAAGATCATCTTCAGAATGCTTGGATTCAGCTTTAAATGTTCTGGCCCGAGCACTAGAAAATAACAAAGAAAATGCTGAGATCTGGTGTCATTACCTCAAGCTGTTTTCAAAAAGAGGAACAAAAGAAGAAGTGCAAGAAATGTGTGAAACAGCAGTGGCATATGCTCCTACTTACAAGATCTGGTGGACTGTAAGTATGAATTGTGGAACATGTTGACAGTCACGATAAGGATATACCTGTTTTGTTTTGGGTTGCAACCCTTAGAATTCCTCAGGGCAGAATTCTGGGAGTTCCAGCACGCCCCATACCTACATGGCACATTTTGTTCACCCTGAAAAGGCTTTAGTCTTTGGAAGTTGGGTGGCATTGAAGCTTCAGTTCCTGCTACAGTGTTTTCTGAGAGAACACTGTTCCACTGCTCCCAGAGAAGCTCATGAGTAACAAACCAGGGCTCTCCCAGAACCATAGCTCATTGTGAAGTGCAAATTTAGGTATTCAGTCTGAACCGCTTTTAAAGTTCATCATGTGTACCCTCCCCACCTGATACTTGGGGACAAGAGGACCTTCAGGAATATACCATATTCAAATAGAGTAGAACTTTTTTGGATCTCCTTCCCATTGTCTTGCGTGCTTCTAGAATAGCATTTGATGCTACAGTGCAAAGAACCAATTTTTAAAAATCTAGAAGGTCTCTATGCACACATACATGTACTTCAGACACAACAGTGGAATTCTGTGGACCCTAAAGGTTAAACCCTAAAGTGTATTGAAATACATTGTTTAGTTCATTGCATTTCTTTGAAGGTGCTGCTGCAGTTCTTTGTATATTCCCAGAAAAACCTTCATTTGAGATACAGTGGTACCCTGAATTAAGAGCAGCTTGACTTAAGAGCAATTCGACTTAAGAGTGGAAAACTATTAGTGTTTTAACTGCTGCCTTACAAATTTTAGATATGGTCTGCTCAACTTTTTTTCATTTTTTGATTTTTACCTTATTTTTTCAAAATTTTTAGATAGGTACCCCGACTTTAGAGTAATTTGACTTAAGAGCATGCATTCGGAACAGATTAAATTCTTAAGTTGAGGTACCACTGAATATTGGATCAATCGAAGTGTATTTTTAATGCACTTTTGTGGTTTATTTGTGGTTCAGTAGCAGGTATCTATGTTGTTTTGTTTTTTAAATCTAAATAATAATTAAAACCCCCAAGATGGCTAACCACTACTTCATATTTAGTATTTCTTACTTTTTTGAGAAATAATATGAATGCTTCTAAAAATATTACATACATTTTAGTAGTTTATGTGCTTTTTATTATGTGAACAGAAAAGAGATACGTTGTAATCCTTTATTTTTCTCACTTAACTGTTTTCTAGTTCCTGAATCTGGAAAACTCCTTTGATGGGAAAGATTATGTTTGTGGGAGGATGCTGCAATTCCTAACAGAAACTCCAGAATGTGAAGAGAATTTAGAACTTCAGTCCTTTTATTTGCTGGAGATCTTGCTGTACAGAGTTCACTTAAGTCTCTTTGCTGGGAAGTATCAAAATGCAGTTGCATTATTCCAGGTACTGACAAATGTTCTAAGCCATGTTAATGGCAATTGCATTTTCATTCTGATGTTTTGGAGAATTTAGAATTGCTATATCTTGATAGACAATGCTGTCATTCCCAAATAAAAGGTATGTGCTTTTAAATGTCTTTTAACTGCAGTGGTGATTGTTAAATACAGTGGTACCTTGTATAAAGGAATTAATTTGTTCCAAATGAAATTATGTTAAGCAAATTTTCCTTTATACAAATTCCCATAGGAATGCATTGAAAATAGAGTGATCCCATTTTTATGTTGTACAGATTTGCCCCATAGACGATTATGTTAAGCAAATTTTCCCTATCTCCTGAATTTTTTATGTTGTACAAATTTTATGTTATACAAGCTGTATGTTATATAAGGGTCCCCTGTATAACCTTTTTACATTCAACAAGAAAATATGATAATGGATTCTCAGTTTAGAGATAAAATGTGTCTATGTGTGTGTGACTGTATTGATTTGAACTTAGCTACACAGTAAGTGATAAACATAAGTGGGGGTTCACCATTTCTGCAGCTAGGACATATGTAAAGCTTCGTTACTAGGAGATTGTTGATCCAACTAGAATTAACTTTTCCAGTACTTTCTGTCTGATTTGTAACTACAGAAGGAGACTCCTGAAGGTAGATTGGCATTGCCTAGGTCACTCTAGATGTTTTGGACCACAACTCCCACAGTCCTTTGTCATTGGCAATCTAGGCTTGGAATACTGGGAGTTATGGTCCAAAACATCTGGAGTGCCAAAGGTTCTCCACCATTGGTCTAGCTGGATCTCAGAAAAAAAGGTGCGATAGCATTCTGAAAACTTTTTTTAATGAAAGCATGGCCACCTTGCGTCCTTTTTCCAAGGAGAAAGCCGGGGTAAAAATACTCTTAAATAAAAATAAATGAATAAATATTTGCAGATTTTATAGTTTATAACTTTTTTTACTTTTGAGATGTATTCCTTGTCTGCTTTTGAAGTGCTTTTAGGGTGTCCCACATTAGATTGCAGAAACAAATAATCTATTTTGTTTGATTACTTATTTGTTGTTATATCTCTAGAATGTATTTTATGATAAAGCATTAATACTACAACACTAGCCTTAAGATTTCAAGGGCAGACATTATATATTTTCTGTTCCACAGAATGCTTTGAAATCAACAAATGACAGTGTTATAGTACAACACCTTACTATAAGTGACCGCTGCTTAGCTTGGCTATCCTACATACATCTGGTTGAATTTGGTAACCTGCCAGTCAAGTTCTATGATCCTGCCAATAGCAACCCTTCCAAAATAATGAAGAAGGAACCATTTTTAATACCCTGGGAAACAGTCGAAGATGTGAAAGCTAATCCGGATACATTGTTAGCTTTGTTTGAAGGTAATTCTACCCAAGTAAATTCATTGAGTATTTAATGGCTTCTATTGATTTTTGAAAATAGTTTAGAGCATACATGAGGAACTAAGGCAACAGTTATATGTATGTTCATTGGGAGTAAGTCCCGGTGAAAGGAAAACTTACTGAAGTAGTAATGCACCGCATTCTACGGTAAAGAGTGTTAGGGATCAGAACAGTCTTAGTTATTTCTTGAGCATGCTTTTAACTGAATCTCAATTCCATATATTGGGTGGGAAAGGTTGCATTTTGACTCCTTTCCTTTGCCGTTCTAAAGTATTGATGGGTGTATCTGCTCTTTTATTTTCATTTTAAAATGCTGGGGACCTGTGTTTTGTTCATGCAGTATAAACTGTGTATCCTTTAAGTGTATGGACATAAGGTCATAATAGACCATAAGATCGATATGGCCATTAAACCATTTATATGGGGGCGGGGAGGGGGTGGAATCCCTAAAAATAGAACAGTTATTTGGTTGTCTTTCCACTTGGGGACTTTGTGAACTGGATTTTGGCCTATTTAAATATGCATCTAAGTATTTTTAATTTGCTGGTAGCTACATGCTACATAATTTGTCAACACTATTTGTTAAAGTCGTTCAGTACTCTTTTAAAACTTAGCAAATATTTTATGTAATGATGTAAATCCTGATGCTTAGGGTAGTAAATAACTCTAGAGCTCCCCATTAACTTCCATTGATTCAAATCTCTCTCTTATTGTGCTAAATTAAGTAGCTGTTAGAATAAGCCCATTTGGATCAATGGGACTGAACAGAGAGGTTGGCTCACAGAAAGAGTGAGGTGAGCTGCAGTACTGCAAAAAAGCCTGAGTTTGATTGGAATGGGTTCACGTAGGCAGCTCAAGGTTGACTCAGCCTTCCATCCTTCTGAGGTTAGCAAGAGTACAACAGCTCACTGGGGTACCAAGTGTTCTTTGGATAATTATATTGTAAACTGCCCAGCGACTGCTCCGTCATCTTGAGGCAGTATATAAAGCGAAATCAATTCCCATTGAGTCAGTGAACCTACTTCAAGGCAGTTTCTTATGTTAAGCAACAGAATGATGGGCATTGAATTATAATGAGTTTTTTCTAACTAATGGGAACTGGAAAAAAACTTTGGTGAATAAGAAATGCTTGCACAGTCATCCTCCTGTAATCACACAGGAGAGCAGGATTCTGGGCAAAGTATTCAGAGCACCATGCTCTTTTGAAATATAAGGATGTTTAATTTCAGTTATTGAAGCAAAAATTCACATTAAAAACATTTAATATGAGTAGGATTTTTTTTTTAAAAAATGGAGGCACACCTTACTTTCATGGCTTAAAGTCAAATATAACATGGCTTTTGTGAAAATATTACATCTTTGATCTCTCAGATTGTATACTAGTGGTGTGATTTTCACTTCTTTCAACCATTTGATACTATTTTGTAGCCAATAGTTGATTTTTATCTAGGTAAGCAAATTCATTGGTGTAGAAGCAAGCTAAATTGAGAGAGGAAGTGGCCCTAATATCCAATTTTAGTTTTGCTTCTGTGCATTTTGCACATGGTTAAATGTTCTTTCAGAATAATCAGACGGATTACCAGCATGCTCCTGTTTTTAAGGTCATGGAATTAGCACATAGCTAATCCTTTTCAGGCACAACCTCCAAGGCTAAACTGGTAGCTACCATGTAAACTTACCTTATAGCAGAGGTTTGTGTTTGTCAACTCTAGCTTTTTTGTTTGTCTTTTTTTAGATGCCATTCAGTCATGTACCACTGGAGATACTTCAGCAGATAAAAGAATGGTCCACTGTCTTCCATTATACAGAAACATGATAGTTTTGCAAAAGCTATTGGAACGGTAAGGTTTGGTTGATGTTACGAAGTTTATGTTTTGTCCTATACTGTATACTTAAAGATAAAAATATAGTAGAGGGTCTTCATATTGAAAGAAGGAGTAGTCAGAGATAATATTTAAAGAGTAAAGTAGCTCTTGAATTGCTTTAATTTTTTCTTAGGTTCTTAAAGTAGTAGTCCATTTTATCTGTAAAATTGTTGAAGAAAGTGCTCTTTACTCTTCTGTTCAAGGTGGGAAGCTGCTATGGAACTTTGCAAATCACTCTTGAAGTTAAACCCTCTTGACTGCCAGCTTTTGGAAACTCTGGTTGGTTTGTTCTTGCGGACAGGTCAAATTGAAAGAGCTTGTGATGTATGGCTTACAGCATTTGAGAAGAACCCTCAAAATGCCCAGGTTTTCTACTATATGTGCAAATTCTTCATCATGCAGGTAAAACATCAGCAACGTGCTTCAAATGTTTTGTAACCCATTCAATCAAGGCAATCAAGGATATTTGGTATTTCAGGTGTTTAGGAATATCATTTGTTTTGTGTCTCCAAAATCCCAGATGACCAGTACTCTCTAAAATCCTGTATTATTAGCCATGCTGACTGAGGGCCTTTGGGAGTTCCATGTTCTGAACATCCAGGGACCAGCTTTTCCCCAGTCTTCAAGAGTTTGTCCAGTACCAAATGACAGACTCATTCAAAGTTTCAGTGTGTGTGCAAGAATATAGAGTTGACTGGATGTTCTGTCCAAACGTAATGCTGTTTGTGAAGCTATAAATCTGGAGTGTAGATCTGAACATGGTAGTTCACAGGATCAAAAACATTCTAAAAAACTACAGCAGGTGACTCCTGCGTTTTTGTGGTTTTTTTGCCCTTCTTAAATAAGATGAAATGAGGAGTCCAATCTAGAATGTTGCTGAAAAGTGAGTGTTCATACTTGCCTAATAAATATCATAAGCAAGTTTCCCTTTTCTGAATCACTGGATAAAATCCCGTTGAATTGCCTTGGTTTCAAGAGGATGTTAAAATTTCTTTAATGTTATCTTAAATTGTGCTGGATTAATTTTGGTAATGTCTAATATCACATTTATTATTTCATAACAGAATAGATCAGATAGTATTCCTCCCTTGTTGCAAGCCTTTGTTGCAGCATTTTTTGAGTCTGTACCTCAAGGAAGTAGTCCAGTGGATCTGTTACGGTGAGTCTGCTGAATAACCTATGCATTCCATGGTGCCATGACATAATTAACACAGAAATGGTTCTGCTATAGAAATGCTTCTACAGATCTTTATGTAACATGCTACTTGACAGATTTCTAAGATGTTTTGCCTATGTTCAGGATGGTTATTTCTTCAAAACTGACTACAGTGAAAGACAGTTTATAATTCTGAGATACTTAATATAGGTGATCTGCATATTGGTATAACAACACAAAAAGTGGTTAAAGGTAGACCCAGGTTGTTTGAATTTTATTCAGTCATGTCATTCTGCTAGTGAAAGAAAGCTCACATTGTCAGCTAACCCTTGCAGAAACCTAATTCTCTTCCATGCATAGTTCGCAAATCTAGTGCTCTGATTCCGTTTTTGCAGGTTAATTGCACATATATTTTAAGACTTTATTGTGTAGCTCTCCAAATACTGAGCTGCAACCCTCATGGAATAACCCTCCTCCTCCTCCTTATCATTAAGTAGTAGTAGTAGTCATTGTTGTCGTAGTCCTCCTCCTCCTCCTCCTCCTACTACTACTACTCCTACTACTACTACTACTACTACTACAGCTACTGGCAGAACAGTGTTACTTTTTGTGTATTACTTCTGCCATTTTGAAAAGCCCTGGAAAACAGCATGAGAGCATTATTTCTTAAACTTCTTCTCTCATAATACTTCATAATTGTAAATATTTTTTATAATGTTGCCATGGCCATATAGTAGGGACATGCTGGAAGACTAAAGTGATGCTGCAGGCTCGGAGATGCCTTTCTATGTCATCCAGGGCTTGCAAAATAAACTCCATGAACAACTACATTTTGGGGATGTACTGGGTCCACTTCCTACCATACATGAAATTTAAAGATCCAGTGGAGAGACCCATTGACATTAAAAATGTTTTATTTAAAAGTGTGCAGTTGCAGTAGGCAGACTCGTTTTTCCTCAGATTTTTCGTTCTTGTTAACTAAAGTGACTGATATTGTTTCTGTGGAGTGAAGATTGTCTCACTGAAAAAGGATTCTTTGTTCTAGATACTCTTTGAATTTTCCAATGCCAATTGAATTCACACCACCTTTGTATAAGGGGAGTTTTACAGAAGAGCTTTTAAATCAGCAGATCCCTTACTTGTGGCAAATATACTGGTGAGTTTTCCCAGAGGCTGAAAATACTTAAATATTACATAATATTCATGTTGAGGCTTAAATTGATTTCAGAAGGGGTACTTAACCTTTGTTTGTAGTAAAATAAATTTTAGAACTGTGGTAATTGTTACACTGACAACCTTCTTAGATGTTCCTAGTTTTTGCCATTTGGCTGTGTCCTTAGGATTCTGTTCTGCAGAGTTATGTTATGGACAAACATGTCTGGTTCCCAACATTTCTCTTGTCACATATGTAGCTCACTGTTCCTTTTGATGTTTAGGTTTGTGGCTTGGTATTAATGCAGGTTGGGAGTTTGTTAAAACTTGTTTAAGATATAACCAATAGTAGGGAAATTGCCATACAGTGTAATGAATAGTCTGCCAGCTTAGATGTCTCTCTATATTGGCTAGAACATTTACATTGTTGACTGCAGAATTCCCCCCTCCCCAATAAGCTATACTTACTCACTGCAAAAATACATTTAGAGTTAGTATAGCTACATTTCTTTTCTTCCATGTAGCCTCAGCTTTAGGCTCAAGGTCTCTTCCCTTTGGTTAGTTTTGACCAGTTTTCCACTTCTCTTTTACTTAACTGATTATTTATATCAGTGATGGCGAACCTTTTAGAGACCCGAGTACCCAAACTGCGATTCAAGACCCACTAATTTTTCGCAAAGTGCCAATACAGCCATTTAACCTGAATACAGGTGGCTGTGAAGGGGTGATGTCGGGTGCCCACAGAAAGGGCTTCAAGTGCCACTTTTGGCACCCATGCCATAGGTTCGTCAACACTGCCCTAGCTAGTAGAGGAATGTTTAGGGATGATTAGAAAACAATATTTGTTTGTTTAAAGCAGTGATTTCTGATTGTTGCCTAACAGCAAGCCAGACGTAGAGGAAAGTGCAACTAAATTCTGCAAAGGAGGAAGGCGCATGAATGCAAGACTTACCTTAGTTTTAGGACAGCTCATAGTGCATGGTCCTGGGCACATCTTGTACCCCTGGCATTTTCTTCTTTGCGGCTCTTTTCTTTGAAACTAGTTTTACAAATTTAATACTGTGGCTTCCTCCTTTTAGTTTATACCAGTCTCTTCATGGAAGTTCTGGAGATGCAACAGATGCTTATGAAGCAGCTCTGGGAGCAGTTATGCAAGAAGAAATAGTTCAACAAATTTGGATAGAGTAAGTTTAAATGGCAATATATTATATTACTAGAGTAAGCTTTTTAAAGGAGAATGGCAAGGTAAAATACATTAAATTGGTGGTGATGATGCATTTGAGTAGTTAACATCTAAGTTGCACTTCTGTTTTACAGGTACCTTATGTTCATGAATAGCAAAGTTGCCAGATCCAACAATCAAGTTCAAGAATTCAAGCTTTTTACTGATCTTGTAAATAGATGTCTTATTACAGTCCCCACCCGATACCCTATTCCATTTAGCACTGCTGATTACTGGACCAACTATGAATTTCATAACAAGGTACTGTATTTCTGCAACTAGGTTTGACATTTATGTGCACCAGCTAAGTATGTGCAATGTTAGGGACAAGATTTAAGATCTTCAGATCTCTTCAGGCAGGATATTATTAGTTTGGGGGAGAGGAGTATAATAAAAGGTTAAAGACATAAGGTCCTTATGGTCAGAATCCTAAAGTGGATTGGATGAAAAGATGCTGACTCAAATAGATTAGGCTGTAGTAACTGTCATTCAGGTTATATTTCAGACTGTTGGGATAAATAAAGTATGTACTGTAGTGGGTACTTCTTTAAAAGCAAAAACAAAATTTAGTCAGATGTCTCCAATCTATGGCAGCAATCAAACTTTGGTAAGAACAGAATGGAACTAAAAGCAGATACTAGTTTTTATACTAGTATTGCTGGAGACTCAGTTTGAGTGGTGCATGAAATTTCAAAAATATAGTTGGAATTGCTATCCAGATGGATTTTTGCAGTGCTGCTTGCTGTATGATGGCATTCAAAAGAGCCCATATTGACATCTGTGCCATTACTGCAAAATGCAGTTAAAATTACCTAACTGCATGAAAACTTGAAACTTCGCAGGTTATTTCCTTTTACTTGAGTTGTATCCCGAAGTCTCTGCATTCCAAAGCCTTGGAACGATTTTGCTCTACCATGCCCACTAATCCTGGACTTGCATTCAGGTAAGAAAATGCTGGTGGAAGCATTTCAAAATATCTCCCTTTCCCCTTTTTGCTGGCATGTTTCATTTGCTGTTTCTCTTTGTGTGTTTTTCCCCTTGGCATCCTGTAAGTAGCAGAGAAGAGATATTTAAAAATACACTGTTGAAGTGAATAGTTCAAAGGAAACGGAGCAGATGTGTAATTAGTATTTTATTTTCAGTTTACTGGAATGCATAGAAATAGAATTCTTATCAGTATTTACAGAGTCATTGTAGAGGAAGTTCAGTGGGATGCAAATACAGAGGGTGTGTTTTGCCTTCTAAAGATAAAGCATATCAATATAAAATGAATACTATAGCTCTGTGGACTTGCCCTTAGATGTTATTTGTTCCTTTTTTTATTTGTGCCTGGGTAGAAGTTCTGTGAGACACAGTGGGACTTTTTCTGGGGTAGCATGTATAAAATTCATAGTGGCTTAAATGGCTTGCTGTCATCACGGCAAATGTTCATCCCTGTTGCTGTCCTGTTTACCTAACCAGAAATTTTTCTCCAGCTCTGGTTGTAAGAAAACATGCCACTAAATGATGCCATTGTTCTTTCTTGTTCCTGCATGGCTTAGAAGACTTCATCAGACATCTTTTTGACTTAAGCATTTTTGATGAAACCAGAACTAAATGTCAGTCAAATGCTAAAACAAGCCAATTTCATACCTTTGGTTCAGGCTTTGGCTCATTAAACTCAAGTTGTGCTCCCTGCCCTGAGGGAAAGGAATAGTGGAAAAGCTAGGAGGTTTTACTCAAGACTTGTCAGATTCATAGTGGTAGCATTAGGCACACTTCACCATAAAGGAGTTCACTTAAAAGGATAACTATATTTCCTACAAAAGTGTTGGATCAAGAGTGTTTTGGTCTCTTCATGAGGTTGTTATTGCTAGTTATGAAATCCTCTAATATTTTTGCTGTTACTAGCTGTTATTGCTAGTGATGAAATCCTCTACTTATGTTTGTGTGTTTTTCTAATGGGAATTAAATTTATTAGTAATGTTATTGGATTATGGAATATTGATGATTAGCCTCAGAGGAAATAATGACAATTTTAAGTCCTAAGGTTAAAAATGGGGTCCTGTGTTAATGAATTGATTAGCTCTACCATTTTCTTGTGTGTGTTGGTACTGACTTCCCTAATGCTGGATTTTATAAAGTACTGTATGACTTTGTCGGATTACAACTTGTATGAGGAGCTGCTTTTAATGTGTACAGTGCAGTTTTCTGTACATTAGTAATCCCCCTCTCCATATCCAAAAAGGATTGGTTCCATGATCTCCTATGGATATCTGGAACCACAGATATTAGGGAACCCTGTATACAGCATACAGGTGGGTTGAACTAAGGCCACAAGAGGGCACCCTTGTATGTTGTATAGACCTACAACAAACACTGGGTAAGTGAAACCGCTGATATCATACTGTAGTTGTTCAATGTATTCCAGTGTACGTAAGACCCAAGTCAAACACAATTGCTTCTTCCTATAAGGGACTAAACATGGAGTACCCAAAACAGAAGCTTGCTGACATTGCTCTCCCATTTAGGACTGTTTGCAATCTGGACAGTCATCTTTTCTTGGGATTCCCAGATCACAGCCATGTCCAGATGTGCCTCTGACTACCTGAGGCTAATAGTCCCACTCCATCCCTACTAGATGAGGCTCCATCAGACTGGTGCAAATGGAGGTTATCTCTTGGATCAACTGTTGTAATTCTTTCTAGATGTCTTCCCTTGAGGCTGACTACTGAAGGTTCAGAATGCGGTAGCCAGACTGGAGCAAATTGGACCACATCACCCCTGTTTTGGCTTGCCTTCACTAGTTACCCATTTTGTTCTGAACATCAGGATTTTGATGTGCATGTATGGTGGCCTTCATAGTTTGGGACAATGCTGTTTGTTGGAGCATCTCCCCTCTGATGCCATCTGTCTGACCCACCAGATCCTCCAGGCTATCCTCTTCAACTCCAAGGGAGGCCTGGAAGTCCTCTATAAGGAGCTGGACTTTTCTTCGCAATGGCACTGATTCTATGGAATCAGCTGCTAGTGGACTTTCGCCTGGCCCCACCCGCGTAATGTTTGGAAGGCAGCTTAAAGCACTGATTTTCAGGGAGTTCTTCAGTAACAACCCTACCTGATGTTGTGCCTCCGTTTTTGCTCTCATTCAGAAAATCCCTTTATATGAAGTTTGTTTTTATGGTTTTATGTTTTTAAAGTTTCACACTTATTGGGTATTTGCACTCTCTTGTTGTGAACTGCCCAGAATAGTGCATTTTACCAATAGGGCAGTATATAAAGCTAATGAAGTGAAAGATTGTATAATCTAGTGCAGTAATTGCAGTTTCTTCATGTGAAGATTGCAAGCAGTGCTAATAATCATTGTGAACCAACAACTAAAGATCTTCAATCATATGCTAAAATTCACAGGTTTTCTAATGAGTACTTGTTTAATTCCTCAGTATCATGAGTTTGCTATGTTGTACATTTCATCCTTTCATTACATTTTGATCCACAACCAATTTTAAGAAAGAAGCAAATGAAAGATTTGTCTTAAGTGCAGAGAGAGTCAATGGAGCTAACAGTATGCTCATAACATTAGTGTTTTTTTTAAAACAGATTAATGATTTGTTTTCCTGCTGGAACTTTTAGAAATGTTTTGTACTCATTAACACTTTTATTCAGCAGTTAACTGCAGGTTTCCTTGTGCTCATTTGTCATTGCAGGCTGCTTCAACAATATTGGGAGGAGAGCAATGTTCAGATTCTGAAACTGCAAGCCAAGATGTTTACATATAATATCCCAACATGCCTGGCCATCTGGAAAATGTAATTCAACAGTCATACACCTGTTATCATAGATGATAATTTTTAAAAACAATGAGGTCTGCTTATAAAAAATGATACTGAAATAGCCTTCAAATTGGTTTTATGCTAGACAGG
>JAHTLZ010000766.1:0-12553 GCA_023846285.1 Phrynocephalus versicolor
GGGGGGAGGAGGAGGAGGGCAGTGGGAGCCAATCTTGGCACAGGGGTGCCCCTGCCCGCTGGAGGAAGCGGGAGCCGCGGCGAGGAGGGCATGCTCCGTTCATGTGGGGCTTTCGCAAGAGGCGTGTGTGCGTTTGTGTTATGTGACTAGGACTGTGTCTCTCTCTCTGTGTGTGTGGGCGTCCCTTGCCTCTCCAGCAGCGAGCGCGTGAGAGCGAAGAGGGGCGGGCGGGGGTTGGTGAGGGGTTTCGCCGCCGCCACTGCGGGGAGGGGAGGAAAGGGAGGGGCGCAGCGTTTTTTTTGGGGGGGGCGGAAGGCGGCGGCCGGTCCTGACCTTCGCCTCCGCTAGACGCGTTTGGAATCCCCACGCCCTCCCTCCCTCCCACCCCGAATGGCGAGAAACCGCCCGCCGTAGTTCTTTCTTCCTGTCGGCGGCTTGCCTCTCCCAGCAGGCGCACCTCGTCGCAGAAGGGGCCGGCGGACGCGCTCTCCGTTCGGCTCGCGGAGGTGCCTGCCTGCCCGCCGCTCTGGGGGCTCCTCTCAGACACGCGTGCCGCTCGCCTCTCATGGGTCACACGGTGTGTGTGTGTGTGTGTGTGTGTGTGTGTGTGTGTGTGTGTGTGTTCGCACCTGCTGTCTGTCCCTTAGCCGGGTTCAATGCAGGAAAACCCAGTTTGACTGGGAAGACACAGGCGGAGCAAAGCAAGCAAGCAAGCAAGCGGGCGCGGGATGGGGATGGGGAGGGGGTGTCAACTTCCGAAAAGTACCCCGGCTCTTTTGCTGCTGGGACGCCCAGCAAGTCTCCCGCCCCTGTTTGCAAAAAAAAAAGGGGGGGCGTCGAACTAACTGAGCCGCCTCCCAAAGACCCGGCTCCTCCCGAAGACCCTTCTCTCGCTCGCCCTTACCGTTCCCCGAAGCCTGGCAGAAGAGGGGGCTGGTGGCTAGCAGCACCCACGTGGCTACCTTCTCGCCGCCGGGTGGTGGGGGGGAGGGAATTCCCTGCGCCGGGTGGTGGGGGGGAGGGAATTCCCTGCTCGGGGTGGGGGGGAGGGAATTCCCTGCGCCATTGGAATGCATTGGAACGGATTAAATCCACTTCCAATGCATTCCTATGGGAAATTAGGGTTTGTATAACGAAAACCTTGTATAACGTAATTTAATTAGGAACGAATTAATTACGTTATACAAGGTACCACTGTATTGTATTCCATGTGTCTAATATATAGGAAGCTTCTTAGCACCTACTTAACTATCTCCCTTCTGACATTGAGAAGTGTTGTGAATGTCACAACATGGAATAAAAAATAAATCGCCAAATTGGATTTAACTAAATATATGACTTGATAGGGAAAGTAAGCTAGATAAGTTTAACATTGGAATTAATCTTGTTAGCCCATGCAGTCTCTTTCTGTACTCCTCTGTGGAGATGGGCACACAATGGAAAAAGAGTGTTTCGTTTTGTTACTAACAGTTTTTTAAAGTAGTTTCATAACAAAATGAAACAAAACACTATGCTCCCCTGAGTCTTTATAGGCCCTGTAAGCCCTCCAAAATTGGAGATGTTTGGGGATCAGGGGGCTGAGTTATTAACCTCTAAAGTTGGTGCTCCTAGGAAAAAAACTTTCTAATTGAGGAAGCCCATAATAGCCCCTCTGTGGGTGAGCGATTAGCGCCATGGCTTGGTTTCTCAACCCAAAACCAGTTAGAAAGATTTTTCCCCTAGGGACAGCCCCTTTTAACTCAGATCCCTGACCCCCAAACCTCTCCAAATTTGGGGGGCTTAGCCAGAATCACTTGAGGAAGCTCACCCTGCCATTTCCACCTGAAACATGGCTGTGATCCATATTTTTCAGTACATTATGATTTTGGATTCGGAATACAAGCTGTGGTGCTAACCGCTTTCCAAATTTCAAGGGCCAATCGCTTTCCAAATTACAGAGAAGAGCTTGAGCTCAACTGCCATTGATTCCTCTACAACGAATCGTTTTGTTTTGGAGGGAATAAATGGCATTTCATTATGAAACAAAATGCATCCTACCATTTTGTTAGGTAATGATGTATTTCATTACCTGACGAAATTATGAAACAGCATTTTGTTTTTTGTTTCATGCCAATCTCTACTCCTATGTAATTAGTGCACTTTATTATTCTTGCTCAGTTCTATATTATGATTATTCATAATTATTAAGCCGACTACGCACTTGACCTGGACTCAACATATATGTTCTTATTAAAGGTTCCCATGCTTAAAATGAAAATGGCAGTTATCTCTAGCTCAGTGATGGCCAAACTTTGGCCCTCCAGATGTTTGGGACTGCAACTCCCACAGTTCTTTGTTATTGGCAATACAGGCTTGGAATTCTGGGAGTTGTGGTCCAAAACATCTAGAAGGCCGAAGTTTGGCCACTACTGCTATAGCTGAACATGGAAGAAGGCTGCGTGCAAGAACACAACTGAACAAAAGCAGCAATTCTGCTTAAATGTTATTCGTTAAGTAGTTTGGTTCTTTTTGGAAGTGACTTCTTGGGAGTGTTGGGTCATCATGGAAGAGTGGAATGAAGATAATTGCAGAAAATAGTGGTCATTAGTTTACAGAGTGCTGCCACAATTATTTTACTGTGCAATGAGAGGCAGTATATTAGGGATGCATATCTGCAGTGATATTTCTGAACTGCTGAGACAGTGTGAGGATTTCCATGGCATGATTCATTGGAAACCCATCTGACTCACATTATATAAGTTTTTATTAAGTATGCCATTGTTAACAAGTAAAAATGAAATTTCATTCCTTAACTTCCATTTATGGGTGGGAAAAAGTGAGCGAGAGAGGTAGAATGTAGAACCAACTCTGAATTGACTTTGAAAAATACACATTTTGACAATTGTGAGTTCTCATCATGGAAACACCCTGCTGTACTCCCTAGATATCTGAATTCCAGATGCCTGAATAATTATTACTCTGCATCCATAGAAGTGACGGGTTTAGAATTCTATAAATTATGTATGCATCATATAATATACAGTATATAAAATAGATATACTGTGTAGGTAAATTGCTTTGGTGAACTTAGTCCTATACATATCTGCTCAAAACTGAGTCCCACTGAGTTCACCAACAATATTAACCCATTTCATTCCTGTGCTAGAAATATGTGATATTATTTTTCAAGAAACTATGTAGAGATTTCCTTTCCTTTTTCCCTTTCCCTTTTCTTTCTAACTCAGTTCTGGCATATACTGAGTAATCCCACTGGCAAAGAAGTATTTTATAATTGGTAACATGATAATAAAGACAAACTACAGCCAATTCTCCAGACATTGCTCCTTGGTAGGAGCTGAAGATAGGTATGTATGTTACATTGTTCATATCTTGACACTGAGATGCCAGGAGATGCCAACGTTTGATAGTAGCAGCAATTGAATATTTTTAAAGGGCAAATTAAGTTGATCTCACTTTGACTTACCGTATGTACTTGAAGATAAGTCGAGTTTTTAAGCCCTTATTTTTGGCCAAAAAAATTCCTTCGGCTTATGTTTGGGTGAATATGGTAGCCGGTTTCGGGAGGGCAGCGGAGGGCTAGTCCTAACCGTTCCACTGCCTTGGAAGCCCTCTCCATGGGGGGTTGTTGGTGGCTCTGGCGGCGCCAGGCTCTATGGGGGGGAAGAGAAGTAGTGATTTTTAAAACTTTCCTTCTCTCCCAAAGCAAGCACCAATGTCCACCATCAGCACTTGCTTTGGGAGAGAAAAAAAAGTTTTAAAAACCTGCCAGTTCTCTCTCCCCCCCCAAAATCGGGTGCATTGTGGGAGAAGTGGTGGAAGTTGGAAGTTGGAAGCCCCCTCCATGGGGGTTCGTCAGTGGCTGTGGCAGTGCCGGGCACTCGGAGGCCTCCCCACGGCCTTGGAAGCCGCTTCCGCCACCTCCTGCTGGAGGCCGCCTCAATGGTGAGGTGAGTACGACCCGCGACCCTGGCCCACTCACTGGGTCACTGAACGCGCAAGCCCAGTGTCAGGCGAGAAATATAAGGTGACCCGGATATAACCCCTTATACTGGAATAAATAAGTTTTACCAGTTTTTTGCGGTAAAAACCACCCTCGACTTATAGTCAGGTTGAGTTATACTCGAGTATATACAGTATTTTATTTCATAGACCTAACAGACTCAAGAAATCGAACTGGAAGAAGAAAAGGTGCAAGTGGTAAAGTTACATACAGTGTTATGTTATGTTATGTATTTATTTATTTATTCATACACTTTTATACTGCCCCTCTTCCAGAGGAACTCTGGGCGGTTTATAACGATAGATAGATAGATAGATAGATAGATAGATAGATAGATAGATAGATAGATAGATAGATAGGCATAAAATTATCACTAGTCAAATATCTCAATAAACTAAGCAATTATCACAGACACAAAAGAACAAATGGAAAGAAATAGACAAAACAAACTAATAATAACTATATTTATATTTATATTTATAGTTTTATATTATTTATAATAATTATTCATGTGAAACAAGATTTAAAGGTGTAATCGTTCGGTGAGCAGGACTAAAACAAACAAACCAATTGTAATTATTTTTGTGACCAAATGAAGAAATTATATTGAGGTGTGGGTGTGCATGTGCACACAGAGAAATTTGTGGCTCACCCCGTATCTATCTTCAGCAGTTAAAACTGTGCAAGCTATTTGTCACTTCTTCTCAGAACAAACTAAACTCCTCCTTCAGGTTCCTGGGGCTGTTAATCGTGAATCCTTCGTATAGCTAAGACTGAAGGCAAGGATAGATGATAGGCTACTAAACTAAGGAAAACATGCTAAATTTCTACCCTGTGCATTTCTTCATCAGACTGGGCATCTGATGATGATCAGCATGGAGTTGAAAACTAACTTATGTTTATTATCTTCTAGGGGGGTCTAATAAAGCTGTTTCCCACCTTTGGTTTCATATTATATACAAGGACCACACAGATTCCTCCCCAGCTTTTTAATAAAAGCTCAATTTTTATTCTTGAATGCCCTCGAACCTAAGCCGGTCAGTTGTCTGTAATTTCAAAGTCTAGAAAGGCCCTACATCTGAATATTCTGCTTAGTATGGAACGGCTGAAATATACATTATGCAGTCTAGTAGTGATCACTTTTTCCCATTGCATTCTGATGTGCAAAAGTAATCTATTGGTGTTTGTGAGGATCTGCTGATTGAAGCCAGTGGACTATCACGCAGTTGCAAATAATCTAACACAGAGGAAAAAGCAAATAACTAACTAAACTTTGTGAAATGTCTGTTTTTGATATTTTCTGGAAAGTGGTTGATAGTTACATTGTTCTTTTAAAGTGGAAGTAGGCGTAGCTTCTTCCAACAGTGCAGTTCTTCGTTTCAGGTGAGTTTCAGTAAATAGTGTATTTCCTGCTGTACTGATAGGCAATACAGAAGAAATACAGTGTACGCTCCCCCAGTTTGAGGAGGTATATCTGAGCTTGTCCTTGTACATTGAGGAAGGACAAGTCAGAATTTCTCCCCTTTATTTCCTCAAGTATTGGTACTTTTGGTTGCAATAAAGAATAGGGCATTAATGAAAAAGGAACTTCTGGGAAGGACCTTGTTTCCTTTTTGTTGACATATAAAATACTGGTAATACATATTTCAGATAAAACCTGTAGTATGGCTCAGTGAGCACAGTATACAGTGGTACCCCCGACTTAAGAGCAGCTTGACTTAAGAGCAATTCGACTTAAGAGCGGAAAACTGTTGACGTTTTAACTGCCACCTTACAAATTTTAGATATGTTTTGCTCCGCTTACAAACATTTTTTATTTTTTCATTTTTAACTTATTTTTTCAATTTTTTAGATAGCTACCCTGACTTAAGAGTAGTTCAACTTAAGAGCATGCATTCGGAACGGATTAAATTTGTAAGTCAAGGTACCACTGTACTGAGAAATATGGAAGCCTTCTGTGAATTTTTTTCTTAAAATACCCCAAAGTGAATAGCTACATCTTAAAATTACAATATTAAAATATGCTAGGTCACTTGCCTTGCCTTGCCTTGCCTTGCCTTGCCTTAGTAACATTTTCAATTTCCTAGGATATAGAGTTGTTTCCTCTCTTCTAGTGTCTGCAATCAGATAAAGTTTCCTATGGCAGCTGTGAAAATAATTGTATAAGCATTTAGCAAATAGTGCAATATTACACTTTGGATTAATATGGGATTAATTTTTAAAATAAAGAATCAATTACTATGGGGTTTCCTGTTAGCTCTTATTACAGGATTTTTGTTTAGGGCAGCTGGCTCATTTTGATACATTTGTCCAAAATAAATGATTAGATGAGCATGTCATTACTGGTGTAATGCTCTCTATAAAGTAAAATAAATGTATTTAAAACAAAACGGATGTGTTACTCTAATGCCTTTTACCATGTGACTCCTCCGATTGAGCCTTATCTACTGAATAGATATATCCATTGACAGTCTCCCGTCGTTTTTCTCCCCACTTCGTTTTTGTGGGTAGAGCAAGAGCTTGGACATTACGCGTAATAGATGTAAAGGTATTTGTCATTAATTCTTTTTTTTCCAACGGCAAGAGCTAAGTTATTGTATGGTTATTGCCATGTGGTCTTGCTAATGGGGGGAGTATTGACATAAATTCACATGCTGTTCTTTTTTGGGTTCCTTACGCTGTTGCCTCTGCTGTCTTACTATTGATATACTGACTAGATCAGTGTTGGCGAACCTATGGCACGGGTGCCAAAGGTGGCGCTTGGGGCCCTTTCTGTGGGCACCCGACATTGCCCTGACACAGTCACCTGTATTCAGGTTAAATGGCTGTTTTGACACTTTGCGAAAAATTAATGGGTTTTGAATCGTAGTCTGGGTGCTCAATTGCTAAAAGATTCACCATCACTGGACTAGATGGATGGTGGGGGACAGTGTAATGGAAGGAGGAGTATAAACAGGGCTAGGTCAGGAGAGGAAGGTAGAGGAAAGGTAGCCAGGTAGAATCCAAACAGAGGCTGATGAAAAAGAGTCAACAATCTGTTGCATCCAGTTTAAACAAACAAACAAATAAATGCAAAAAGTAACCATGGCATAAGAAACTTTCTGCAAGTAATTTATAACTAGCAACATTTCAGAAAAATAAAAATTATTTCTTTTGAAAAATGAAAATAAAATGGTAACTCACTTCTTGGATTGAAGCTATAATGTTAATGATGGGCCACTAACAAATATGGTAATGATGTGTGAAAGGAATTGTTTTATATGCTTTATATATTAAGAATTTAGAAATGTTCCTGCTCTTCTCCCGTTGGGAAGTATTCATGTCCTATGCTATCTGGAGACAGGATTACTTTAATGTGTTGATGTATAAATAGAACATAGGTGTCAAGTTTTACCCGGTGTTGGCTGAGACTGGAGGTGTAATGTGCGTGCATAAACACAAAGAAACAAAACCAGACATCCACACACTTGCCTCCTCTGCTCCCGCCACCAGCATCTAGCCAGGACCACCGCTCGGCACTATCAGAGTGCCCACATCCCCGCTTCCACCCCTAATGAGCCAATAAGGAGGTGGTGGAGGAGGAGGAGTGCAAACGAGCACTCAAAGGTGGGTGGGGGTGCAATGCGGCACAGGTTGGCTCTTGGCTGCTGCGAATGCTGGAAGACACTGCCGCTCACTCAGCCCCACTGCAAAGTAGCGCACGGGGAGGGGACGCGAAGGGAGGGTGGGAGGGAGGGTGGCGCCAATACCCAGGTGCACCTGGGCGCCTGGCCGAGGGGCTGCATTGGACGGGCGGGCAGGGAAGCGTCGCTATTGGATAACGCTGTCACTTTGGGCTCCAAGGGCTCCCTCTCTCCACCTCCCTCTTTCCGACCAGATGGAGGAGCAGCCCATGGAGCCCAAGCAGGGGAAGCTGGAGGCAGAGTCTTCTCCATCCATCCCAGATTACGGCCAGGACTGCTGGCCTGCTGCTCTGTCTCTACGACATATGCTGCTGCTGGGGTGGCGGGTCGGGTCGGGGATTCCCAAGGCGCTGCCTTTCTCAGGACCCCTAGCAGCAGCAGCCCCGTTGTGGAGGCGGAGCAGCCCCAGCCAGAATATGAGTAAAAAAGGGACATTTCCGGGAAACAGGATCATCCGGGAAGATGGCGGAAAAGAGCCATAAAAACCGGTAAATCCCGCCAAATGCGTGACACTTGACAGGTCTGAAATGGAATGATGTAGGAATAATTTCTGTGTCTAAAGTAGATAGTTCTACAGTAATGCGAACAAAATGTATGATTTTTTTTTTGTTAGATGTGTTGTTATGTCATATCTTAAGGAGAACAGAGTGGTAGAAGCAGAGAGGAGAAGCATAACTGTCAAAGGCTGCATGTAGTATATATTCTGTATTTTTCTTTCCCTAGGAACCTGAAGCACAATTATGATAGAAGATAAGGGCCCAAGAGTTGTAGACTACTTTGTAGTGGCAGGACTCACTGATACCTCAACTCTTCTGGATCAAGAAGTAAATCGTTCTGAAACGAAGTCAGGCGGTCCAAAGGCACCAATCACAGATCTTGCTGTCATCATCAAGTCAGCGGGCGAAACTGTTCCTGAGGGATACACCTGCGTGGAAGCAACTCCTACATTGCTTCAGGCCAACCTGAACTATGGAAGTCTTAAAAGCCCAGAGCTTTTTCTTTGCTACAAGAGGAGCAGGGACAAGCCGCCTCTTACTGACGTTGGGTGAGCTGCCTTTTTTTTTTAATGGGTCCTGAGCAGCAGAATTGGGAAATGAAAAAGGTCTCTGTGTTAAATTGCATTTCTGAGAAAGACTTGTTTTCTTCCTATTGATTCTGGAATTCTCCAGTGTATTTCATCCGGTACTGGAGGTATTTGAGATCAGTGCTAGTGCTGATTATACCAATCAAAACAACAAACTAATCTCTGGAGGGCCCAGGATCTGTTTCTCTAGTGTGTGGTATCAATTCTGCCATTTTTCTAGACAGTAAGCCACCTCCTCTTAAATCAATGAGGAATTTATTTCTTAGTAACATAAGACTGTACAAAAAGACAAAGGTCACAATACTGTTATGGTGTTTTTATTTCTTAAGAATTTCATGATTTTCTTGGGTAGGTGTCATGGGTGAGTGCCCAGGAGAGATTATATTAGTCATTTGATAGTGTTTACAAGTCTTAAATTGAGTATATTAAAGCATGATGTTCCATGAAATGTTCTGATGGACATACTCCATTGACTTCAATTTTAAACTTAGTAATTAACTAGAAGGGAAGCAATAGAGATTTTTATTTACCTTATTGTGCTCAACATTTCATGTAGTGGGGAATGTGTGTGTCCCCAGATGTGGCTGCAGTACAGATTATGTTGCCCTTCACTATTGCTGTGCTTGCTGTGGCTGGTGGATGTTATAGCTGAACAGTCTGTGGCCTGAAGTGTTCTTCGTCCCAGTGGTATTCCAAATCTGCATAGCTGTATGAATGGAAGGAGTGATTGGCATATGAGCTTTTAAAAAGATATTGGGACGATATATAGGACATCTGGAGTACCCCGTGCACCTTTGATGGCAAACATTAGTGCTACTTAGAAACAGTGGGCTAGGGTTGATGTTGGTGAATCACACAAGGCTGCCAACACTTATTGGTGTTTGGAAGCTACATTTTGGTTAATGATGCTGCGGAGATGACCAACTGACTATTCTTGGAATCTGGAGTACTAGCACTGTGGGTCTGCAGCAACAATTACATATTCGTGTCTAGCAAGATGAAAATGTGGTGTTATCTGTATTGTTCCATCTAAACACCTTATTTCCCAAATGCAATTTTTGCACAGTCTGGAACTGGAGTAGGGAATGTGATGTCTAGTGGTATGCAATGCCATGCTTTTGTACTACATCTCCTAGAATTAATCATTCCCCAAGCTGCTACCCACAAACATAAATCAGTCGAGCTTAGATTTTACCACTGGTTTATTTAATCAGACACTGACTCCATTTCCTTTCAGTTCCCACATCCTGCAGTGTGCTTCCTAGGAATCATGGTTCTTCAAGACGTGGCCTTTCTAGAGTCCTACGAGGAGCAAGATTACAGCTGTGTGTCCTCCATATTTAATTACAGTGTTACCTTGTATAAAGGAATTGATTTGTTCCAAATGAAATTATGTTAAGCAAATTTTCCTTTATACAAATTTCCCATAGGAATGCATTGAAAACGGAGTAATCCCTAATTGCAGCCATTTTTATGTTGTACGGATTCACCCCCTAGGCGATTCTGTAAAGCAAATTTCCCCTATCTCTGGAATTTTTTCTGTTGTACAGATTTTATGTTATACAAACCGTCCACTGTATTTATTTGTTAGATTTTTATACCGCCCATCTATCTGAAGGGCTACTCCATGTCAGAAGGAACAAGCATCCCGGTTTGTCTCATGATGGTGAGGCTGGTCGACACCAAGGATGTCGGGAGTTGTAATTCCATTGCCCAATTTATAGATGGCACCTTCCAAGGAATTATGGCTCCCAGGAAGCTCAGTGGCAGGAAGTGGGGAGTGGGAAGAAATAAAATCAGTGCCAGAGGTAAATAGCCCCCAGACCTTCCCTATATTTGCAAAATTTAGAGGTCTGCTTGTGATGGGTGGCTTCCATAATTCTGACTGGGGAGTTCTTGAAGAATTCTTGGAGTTGGAATCAAAATACAGTAATAGAGAAGAACATAAGAAGAGCCCTGCTGGATCAGGCCAAAGGCCCATCTAGTCCAGCTTCCTGAATCTCACAGTACCCCCACCAGATGCGTCCGGGAGTGCACGAGACTAGATATCTGTCTCCTGATACCACTCCCCTGCATCAGGCCCTTGAAGTACCTCAGTTTTAAGCCTGGAGATTACGCATCTCCATCATGGTTTGTAACCTGTGAGGGATTTTTCCTCCAGGAATCTGTACAATCCCCTTTTGAGGGCATTCAGGCTAGATGCTATCATCACATCCTGTGGCAGGGAGTTCCACAGACTAACAACACACTGTGTAAAAAAAAATTCTTTTGTCTGTTCTCATTCTCCCAGCCCTCAATTTGAGTGGATGTCCCCTAGTTCTCATGACAGAGTACACTCCAGCAGGAGTTCTCTGTGATGCTGCACACAGCAACTGCCAACAGTCCCGACCAGCCGTTTTAAAAAGATAAGGCTCTAACTGAAAAACACGTAACATTTGCTTTAAGATGGCCATGATTGTTCCCTTTGATAAGAGTTTTCTTTTTATGCCATTGTTTGTGGTGGAAAAAATACATGCCATCATAATCCATTTCACCTTCAGTATTTTCACTGCTTTGGTTAAAAAAATACTTCGGATATCTGTCAGCAGATAAGTCCACCTTTTTTGGTTCTCTTTCTAGCTATGAAGGGACCCATCACCACCACAAGTCTTGCGGCCTCTCTAAGACGAATAGGTTTTTACCATGAGTTTTTGTGGCTTGCAAGTTAGTTCTTCACATAGTGTGCATTTAAGAAAGTGGGCTCTAACCCATAAAGGCTAGTGCTATAAGACCTATTAACTTTCAAGGTTCAAGTACTGCTGTTTCTTTTTTGTTATGCTGAGGCAGACTAATCTGGCTAGCTGTCTGAAAACAATTGTAAAAAGTCACCGTTGCTATTTTAAAATATCTCATTATAAGTGTCCTTTTACACTTCCTAATAGAATCTAACCTACTTTAGAGAGCAGTTAGGAGGCGCATGGATTTGTCTTGATATTCTTCATTTGGGCAATCACTGTTCTGTGTTGGAAGAGGCTATCACTGAGAGGGGATGTAATTATATCATGCATTGACCTGTGACTCCATATTGTATGTGTGAAATGTTCATGTGTCAATTATTCCTTCTTGCCTCCAGAGTTTTATACGAAGGGAAGGAGCGTTTAATGCCAGGCTGTGAAGTGATCCAGGCTACTCCCTACGGCCGCTGTGCTAATGTCAATAACAGCTCAGCCACTTCCCAGCGCATCTTTATCACTTACCGGAGGGCTCTCCCAGTGCGACCCCAAAACTCCTTGGCTGTGACTGACATCTGCGTGATTGTGACCAGCAAAGGCGAAACCCCTCCTCATACTTTCTGCAAAGTTGATAAGAATCTCAATTGTGGCATGGTGAGAGTAACTTTTTTTTTTTGTCTCAAAACTTACAATACGCTACGTGGCAGAGTAGAAAAATGGATCTTCGTTTAAGGATCTGTTTCACTCCTAGGAGAAGCACTTAACCTTCAGTACTACTTGTGTCATTGTAATTTCCATCACTGTGTATTTCTTCCTTCCTCTGCCACTGCTGCTAGAATAATATCCGTGAGATACCCAAGCTCTTATTTTCCCCCAAAGAACAAGCTGGGGAGTTCACCGAGTGCTGAACTTTTCGGGGGAAATGCAGTTCCTGCAGCAGCCATGACTCTATAAATAAGAATTGGGTTGTCTGTGAAGATTCTCAGTCATCCAGGTGAGTTTATCTGGAAGTTGAGTCATGGCTACTGGACTTCTTTTTTGAGAGATAGAAACGTTTCGCTGTTCATCCAAACAG
>JAHTLZ010000767.1:0-11133 GCA_023846285.1 Phrynocephalus versicolor
ATAAGATTCTTTTTCAATTTTCCTTTGAGTTCAACGCAATCCTGACAAAACTGCAATTAACAGCTAGTGAAAGGAAGGTTTTTCTAAAAAGGAAAATAAATAAATAAAGATATTCATAGCATCTAATTTATCATTGCAATTCCATTGTACTGTTTTAGCTTTCAGGCACCATATCCCTTCTAGTTTATATTATGGGTCATATTCAAATGCTGAAATATACAAGAACAGGATTACAGAAAAACAACCACCTCTGGAATCCTACATTCGGTTTCTGAGGAACAAATTGGATTGAATTCACTCAGGCATTCGTAAACTCGTAAGATAGCACTGAAAGAATAAATACATCAAATTTCTAAACCGAAGGTGTCCAGTGAGACTAGTCTCAAGCTCACAGCTTCTCTCTTAAAACCTGTCCCTTTCCAATCTCAGAGAAGCACTGAGAATTCTTTTGAAAAGTCTGCCCACTCTTTTAAGAGATATCTAGCATGACCTCTTCTGCTTCCTTGCATTTTTCTCTCTCAAGATCAAGTCCAGGTACGGAAAGATGTTTGTACAGTTCATTCTGTGGGGAACTGACTCTTTCTCCTTATGGGAGCTCTGCTTCTAATGGTGTCTTGTCTGTCAGCAGAAGGGGCTATAGTAAGACATCACTGCCCTTGGTGGCTCCCTGGAGCAGCAGTGCTCATTTTTGACAAAGAACTGCAGCCATAAGTTTCCAGGAAGGGCTTGAGGGCAGCAGACATGTCCTTGTTGGCCACATTTGTGTCTGGAGAGTGGTGGGACTCCTATTTACATTTTAGTGATTTTTTTTCTGTCAGTTGTCTACCAATATCTATTGTCTTTTTTTATTTAGGCTCTTTCTGTTCTCTGTGTTGCGTGTTGTGTCGTTACAGTCATGACCGACTCTTCATGACCCCATGTCCATGGAGTTTTCTTGGCAGGAATACTGGAATGGTTTGCGAGTTCCTACTGCCCATCTTTAAAAACATGTTCAGGGTTTTGAACATGAAAACACAACCATAATGAACAAAAAGGGAAACTGAGGGAGCAGGAATGTTGAACCTTTTGCCTTTCCCCTGATGTTTTGAACATCAGCTTCCATGAAGGACAACCTACATAGCCAACAGTAAATGATTACTGGAACTGAAAGAAATCTAGATGAGAAATCTAAGAGATCTAAGTCCAGTAAAAGAGCATAGTATTTTGTTTCTATTATATTTAATAACAACATTCTAAAATTAAAAAGACCAGTTTATACTTGTGTGTTACCAGTACTAGTCTTTGTGCCACAGACTTGGACTACAATCAAACCCATAATGAAGCAGCTCACAAAATGCCAAATAGCAGTGGATTGGCAAATGCTATGTATCAGACTAATGCAGGAAATCTGGCTATTTAACAAAGGACAAAAATGATAGAGGTAAATGAACAAATAGCATAATTAAAAGGAGGTGGTGGGCCATGACGAGACAAGTGGAATGGGAGAAATAAATGCTATCATGGCAGTTTGGGATCAGAAGAAGTTGTAGAAAGAGACCACAAACTAGGTGGGTGGATAATTTTAGAAGATCAACAGGACTGTTCTGGTTCAAAGTAGTGGAAAAGAGAAACGTATAGAAGCAAAGGTGAGAGGCCTATATCCAACATGGGATATCAGTGAGCTAATAAAGAAGATACTTAATGTCAATGCCCTGTATAATTATACTGAGCTTTTCAAACAGTTGTTTGGGATCAAGGCAACAAGAGCACAAAGTCATCTTCTGCCTGTGAGTTTCAAAGATCATCCAACATGTGAGTTTAAAATGTGAAACTGTACGTGTTCAGAGTACTATTCCTTTTTAATCAACATTTGTAAGCAGATTTGTTTGGTTAAGAAGGAGAGAGGCTGGTGGTTGTAAAAAAGCATGGATGAGTTCATGGCAGGGCCTTTGCAACTCAAGCAATACTCAGGCCATCTAAAGAAGATTTATTTTTGATATTTATGAGACTATTAAGCCTGGGGTTCAAAAGTTCTTTGCTGTACCACTGCATTGTTTTGATGCTGTACCTGGCACTCCTATTATTCTAAATAAATGTTACTTGGCATATTAGAATCACACAAGTAAATAAAATTATGCTTTAATTGGGTTGTGGGCTGGAGAATGGGGTGGAGGTGTGGGTTGTAAAAGGATATTAAGAAAAGTTCCATAAGGATCCTCATCAACATTTCCTTTGGTGCTTTCTGCTCAGTTTGCTCAGTGCAGATGCCTGGTGCACAACTCAACGTTGAAACAAAGGTTAATGGGGAGATAGGGATGTGAGCAAATAACATTGGGGAGCAGCAACAGGGAACTGGACTATCACTGAAATGAGTCAAATAATCTGTATGTGTAGAATATGCGACTTTTGTGTATCATCAAAAGCAGGCGATGCATCAGGAATGGCCACATTTGTTTCAGATGGACATCTGGAGGCCACTTGTGGACAGCTCCATAGTCATAATCAACTAGTGAATTAGCACGAAGGACTTTATAGATGCAGAACGCACGTCCAGGAACAAGTCACGACATGCTAACATGTGGAAGCATGCATGGCCTACGAAACTGATGTAGCAGTCAAGGGCAGCATCTCCGACTTGAGAACATTTTCAACTGAGCTCCAAGGAGCCACATAGGACTGGGATTGTTAACCATTCCCATTCTCTGCAACACTGCACCCACACCACTCAAACATCTCCAACATATTGATTAATATATGTTACATGCTATATAAACAATAATGCAATTTTGTTCTCATTATTTTATATACCAGTGTTCCACAATCTAGGACCCTCCATGTTTGTTAGAGAGACTATAACTCCCATCATTCACAGAATTCAAGCCACTGGCTTATTGGATAGGAACAACAAGCACTGTGGTCCCAACACATTTGGAAGTCACCGCATTTGAGAAAGCTGGCATGGGTAGCATTGTATGGAGTCCTGTATCATAGTCTTCTCTGTGATACAGTATTTATCAAAGTGAATGGAATAAAGAACCACCAACTTGAAACCCTACATCTGAGCATCCCAAGAAGCGTTAGACCAAGCTAAGTTTTAACAAGGACAGGCCCTGCTCAGTACCTGTGCAGTCACTCTTCTATTGACACATTTCACTCTAATGAGATGATCCAACGGTAGAGCGCATTCTCTTAGCCCCACAGTTTTCACCACTAACAAGAAGCATTTCAGCCGGAAGCATTTGAAGGGAACACATCTATTTTGTGTTTGCACTGGTGAAGCAAGATATATAATTCAAGATAGTTGGAATATATACGAAACATTGCTGGGCCACTTACTATCTTACAAGTATTAGTTAGAAGTGAGGAACACATATAGGCCCCTGTATCATCGTGTCTGCCCTTCCCTCCACGCACACGGCACATGAACCTGGGAACCTAATACATCTTGAAAGCAGCCACTAAAAACAAGCCAGATCCTGACCTACACAGCGAAAGACAGGCCATTGGGAGGTTAAGGGAAAACAATGTCTCTTATCTTATAATTCGTATGATGATCGTTCAGCCTTTCCGTGGTGATGAGAAATGGTTGTGGTGAAATTCAACACTGCCACTCAGCAAAAGCAACTGTCGTGATTTCAGTTGCCTTTGCAGTAACACTCGTGCATTGCCGCTGTTATAAACTTCCCAACTATCAAAAGGCATCACCTAGATCTCAGGACAATTAGGACAGAACCACAGACAGATGCTATGAGTACTGATTTACTCCCATACATCTCTTCTGATCAGTACCAAGGATTCGCCGTATGTTTTCCCCCAGTCGCTGTGCACAGCGGGCATTCCTTTCACCTTAGCAAAGCATACATTACAAGCCCAACACACAAAAGGGTACTGATCATCAGCTGTATGTATCATGTCATTAGCCAGTGGTTATTTAGGGAGAACAGATACAAGCAACCAATAGATGCAATTACTTCTTTTTCAAAAGGAAACCAGGACAGATCTTGTGGAAACCTGTTCATCATATTATTGAACAGTTTAACTTGCACCAATTGTTGCTAGAACGGAAAATATTACCAGGGTATTGTTGGGGATGTGCAGCTGAGGAGATGACAGCTTGCTGCAAGATGTACTGTAATATCATACGAGCAACCCGAACAAACCGTCATAGTTAGCATTTTCCATCTAAGCTGTTCCTAGACATTTCAAATGCTGGATTTCCAAATAAGCTTTATCAAACGCCCTCTAATTAAGTACATCTTTCCCCCTCCCCCATAGACTTCATCAAGAGGAAAAGGTCTCAGTATGAAAGCAGGAAAATAATCACACTTCCAGGACCTTTCCCACGTTTGACATTACCGGTGCTGGGTAGAAAAAGCTGTCATTTGGCATTAGGGGTAAGTAAACAGGTAATCTAAGATTCTCAGCTCAAAATAACACCGAAAGACAACATGCAAGTATTGGGGGGAGGGTTTCCAGTCTTACTTCTAAAGTCATTATTGATTTTGCTAAGACAAGAAGTTTCCAGCTTTCCTAACAAACAGGCATCAAACAGTCGAAGAACAGCCTTATACAATTGTCCTGTCTATTCACGTCTGGATGGAGGGAAGGGAACATGAAGGGCTGTGATGCACAATACCTGTCATAACTCCATCGGCTGTAAGACATAGTCCTGCCGCTACTCACACCATCCATCCCCTGTAGCTTGTTTCTCGCTTGTACTCCCCTGCTGTCTCCCTGGGTGTCTTATGAGAAGAAAGGACGACAGACTGGCTTTGAAATATATATATTTTAAAAATTCTCTGTAAACTTGTCTCTGAAAACTGGGACAAATAGGAAGGATGCTGTACGAGATCTCTTAGGCACTGAAACATGCGACCAGAATCAAATGCACAGCAAACCAATTTAGTGGAGGATCACAATTGAAGGAATGTACCACTGCCTTTTCAAGAGCAGGGGATTCTTCCTCAGCCGTGATTCACACCTTCTGTGCCAATACATGGAACATACATTTCAACTGATCATTTCACTCTCTCTGTGTAGGTGGCAGACAATAGGATTAAGCTAGTCTGTTTTCAAGCTGTTGCATAAAATGCTGCAACAGTTGATCCCAGGGATTCATCTCCTACTCCAGTATTCCTTTGTTATTTATTTTTGTATCCACAGATACAGCTCCATCTCATTTACATCACTTTCCTCTGACCAATAGCATAGTCCTTGGATCTTTCAAACCCTACCTTCGGGTGGACTGGCAATAACCAAATCCTCTGCCGACAGCTGAAATCAGCCACAAACAGCTTTGCAACTTGCCCTGTGGCTTAAGTGCAGGAAAGTCTCTGTGTTTTGAACAGCGGCATATCTAATCTTGTTCTTGTGCTTGGAATAGTAAAAGGAAATTTAAAAAAGAACTAGTCTGAAAAGCCCAAGACAGTAAACTGGGGAGTGCAATCAAAAGCAACACTTGCCTGTGCTATAAAACAAACAAACAAACAAATGAGGCAACATGTTGTTAAAATAAAGAGATATGCATCACCCAAAACAGGGCACTGAGGTGCATAAGATTTGCCTATGCTGATTTATGTGTATAGATTCAAATTGAGAAATAACTGTCATGTTTTAAATCAGGAGCGGGGAACCTTTGGCCCTCCAGATGTTTTGGACCACTACTCCCACGGTCCTTTATCACTGGCAGTCTAAAACATCTGGAGGGCTGAAGGTTCCCCACCCTTGTTTTAAATAGGGATAAAATACCAGAATCCTGTTGAGTTTAAACAGTAAAAGCCCCAAATTTGCATAATCTGTATGTACCAATATGCTGGATCTTTGCCACACACTCAGATATATTCATCTTACACATGAATATATCTGAGTTTTGTGCTCAGGTAGATGGTTGGAAAACAGATTCTTTGTGAATCTGTAAAGACCTTAAAGTTGTCCAAAGACACCGTGGGCATCCGGGCAGGATGGCATTACATTCCCTGCCAACCATCTCTTCTGATTATCTTTATACAGTCATGGTTGGCCCAACATTTTGGCAACCTGACAGCAAGGGACATATCTATGACGACCCATGGGGTACACTCTCCAAAGTTGGCCAAGTTATTTTGACATATGATGCAGACAAATCCTGCAAGTTCCTCCCCACTTCCTTTCCAAGACAAATATCAGACACATGAATTAAATAGCTAATCATCCATGTTTCTTGGTGATAATCAAGATTTCAGCCCGGGAAAGTTCCTTTTTTTAAGATGACTTCCTAAATGTCCCTGCCATGAACACTCTGAGGACTGTGGGAGGAGCAGAATTTAGGGATTGCAATCTCTCCCACCCCCGTTAAAAAAACATTTCAGAGCTGTGCCAAAATCTGATGCCTCGTTGCTTACAGGGCCAGCACTGCTGGTTATTTCATTTCCCTCAAGAAATTAAGTATGGCTTGACATCACTCCAAATGCATGGGATCCTTCCTTCTATGTGACCAAATATGGTTTGTTTGCTGAAACATTTCTAGTCCACTGTATATCACACAATCTCAAGGCAGGTTTCAGAAATAAAAATAAAACTTAGAATCAAATTGTTTAAAACACGAAATTTAAAGCATGTAAACATTAAAACCATTGCATTAAAACCTGAACAGACAACAATCCTCCACCCCCCAGGTTTGTTTTCCATGGCTTCAGAGACTAGGACCCGGGGCAATGGTTTCAAACTACAGGCAAAGAGATTCCATTTGAACATTAGGAAGAACTTAATGACAGTTAGAGCTGTTTGGCAGTGGAATATGCTGCCACAAAGGGTGGTGGAGTCTCCTTCTTTGGAGGTTTTTAAGCAGAGGCTGGATGGCCATCTGTCGGAAATATTGTGATGGGGTTCCTGCATGGCAGGGGGTTGGACTAGGTGGCCCATGAGGTCTCTTCCAACTCTATGATTCTATGATTCTATGACTCTGAGAATTGCATACGTTTTGCCTTGGTGCTGAAATGATGACCGATGTTAGCACCAATCAAGCCTCCAAGTATATTATGTACAGTAGAGTATATGATAAAATATGATATCCAGTCACCTGTGTGCCTATTCTAAACAGACCCCTTCTTCTGGAAGTGAATAGCCATTCAGTTCATTGTGCACTGTAGCCTCTCGATCAGTCACACTGGAGTTCTTTCCACAGTAGGGCCCTTGAGTGCTGCTTCAAAAGTCTACAAGAAATGGGATTAAAACTTTGGTTGCACAGGATACTTGATATATCTGTGCATGTTATAAATCTTTACAAAAACTGTGCAATGATGACAGGCACAATAATCCCCTTGGAGGAATCCCCTCCCCCCTACCACTACTGAGGAGTAGAACTGGTAAAGAAATTGGAGTTCCTTAAATATCTCCGCCAACCAGCCTGAGACTTCAATGATTGGTTCGGTTTGCCAGGAGGTGCATATATCCCTCACCTCTCCACTCCCTCCGCCTCTTCCATCTGGGCTGCTAGCTAGCTAGCTAGCTTGCTTGCTCTTCTTTGTCTTTCCCTCCCCAGTAGGAAGTCTTCTTCAGGGGGGCAAGAATGACGCCTCCTTTCCACCTCCTCCACAGGCATCAGTTTCTCCTCTTCTGGTTTTCCCTTTCCTGCCTTTTTGTCCAAAATGGAGTTTCCTTCAGTCCCTTCTTCCCCAGATTTTCCCTTGCCTCCTACCTGTGGGGAATGGTTGATAGCTGATGGTGTTTCCCCTTTTCAGGGAACAGGGGACGGCACATGGCTAGGAGGTTTTTTCTTCCCATTCCCAACCTCATAGACACTTTTGGGGCATATTTACGTTGGAACAAATTCATTCATTCATTCATTCATTCAATTTCTATACCATCATCTGACTGGTGGTCACTCTGGATGGTTCACAGCAGTGATAATAACACAAAATAATAATAATAATAATAATAATAATAATAATAATAATAATAATAATAATAATAATAATAATAATAATAATAAAATCAAAAGTTGAAGCTAAAATTAAAATAGCATTCCATTTGAACGCAGGCAGGCATTAATTATGACCGGCTGATACTCAGAGAAGCTATTCAGATAGATCGCTTTGAAAAGTGTCCAAATGAAGGAAATGTGTATCTTTGAAATGCATAACTACAATCTTGGCACTAGTGCCTG
This sequence comes from Phrynocephalus versicolor, assembly GCA_023846285.1. Taxonomy (NCBI): domain Eukaryota; kingdom Metazoa; phylum Chordata; class Lepidosauria; order Squamata; family Agamidae; genus Phrynocephalus; species Phrynocephalus versicolor. The sequence continues at coordinate 8,123 of JAHTLZ010000767.1, forward strand.
TTCAAAATCTATTCCCTGTGCCTGAAAAGGCAAGAGTTGGAGCTGGGAGTTTATCCATGTAGATTCTACAGCCAGTGATGGACCGAGAACTGGATGAAGCAAGAATCCAGGGACAAAAGTAGTTTCTTTTTTATGGTGGTACCTATTTATCTACTTGCATTTACATGTTCTCAAATTGCTCACTCCACTGCGTGGCACCTGGGATTCGAACCGCTGAGCTGCCAACTTTGCAGCCAAATCACTTGTTTGAACCATGTTATGCAAAGGATCCAAGTGCATGTGGAAATTAGTTCAGGTATTGCTGGAAGTGCAAATGTGGGGTTGAAACGTTCTCTGTAATGCTTCCTTTTGTGATGTTAAAAAGAAAAGCAACAACAGGATAGAAAATTGTGCAATCATTATAATCGCCGAGGTGTGATAATATACACTCTTCCTGTATTTAAAATCATTTTAATCTTCTTACAATACTAGTTGGCCATGCATTGACTTAAGATACTAAGAATGTTATGGCTGTGTACTTGGAGATGCAATAATGACCATCTGGGGGTTTATTATTTATTATTTATTAATAATAAATAATAAATAATCTTCCTGAAGGAACTCCGGGTAGTATACAACAATCACAGAAAACAATTAAAATATTAAATTAAATTAAATTTGAAAAACTGCACTATATCTTTTGGAAGGGGACGGTGTGTGCTAAATAGGGCTACATGGGGTTGGATACAGGTCTGAGATGTTTTTGTGTGTGACCATAGCATCCAAATGGCATACTGGCCTTCGGGCAATCCTATTTGGTCAGGCTTTGGTCAAGCTGCTTCCACTGGGAATTTCCCAGACTCTGAAGTGCACAAGAAGACAGAGAGGGCAGAGAAAGTGAAAAGAATGTTAGATGGTGTGTTATTGCTGTACTGTTGTGCTGGAACACTTATACAAATGATTTTCAAAATAGAAAACTTCCTCCCAGAAATGGAAGGAGATATGAGGGAACAATGAGAGGGTGCATTCCTTGTTTTTAGGGTTCGGTCAAAACCTGCCCACAACTGATTCCACTGCCAAGTTCACTTCCATTTTAGCCAAAACTAAGCTTATGACCATGTAAAATTCTAGCCTTTCTCTCTACTACCCTGTCCTCTCCTTTTTTTCTATTGGTAGAATCTGAAAGAGGTGGGAAATGTACGGCTGAATATATGGTATAGATGTCATGTGTAGAACATAGATGGACAGATATTCACTGTTCACTGGCATCATGGGAAATGACACCACCACCCAACAGTATCATAAGCTAAACCCCCTTTTTCCTCGTGGCAAGAGTGTTTAGTTAAGGAGACTGTAATTGATGAAAGCCGAAGACACAATCTATGCCAGTCCTAGAGGAACCCTGGAACTCCTCATGCCCTTTGTTATTATTTCACATGGGATCCCAGAATTAGTCCTACAAAGTCCTACTGCAAATAAAGGCTATCATAGGGCAAAAGAATTGATAGTTCTACCGTGCCTAACCCAACCACTCCATTGTTACTCTGCATGGAAATCCAGTATTCTAAATATTGGTCTAATATTTCAGCATGTTTACACCATGTCTGTGATACCAATTATTTATTTATTTATTTATTTATTTATTTATTTATTTATTTATTTATTTATTTATTTATTACATTTATACCCCACCCATCTTCCCATAGGAACTCTGGGCGGCTTACAGTAATAAATGAAACAAATAGAGAACAACAAAACAAGCAACGAATAATACCATAAACACAACAGTTCTAACGGTTAAAACAGTTTGGCACCCTGACAGTTCGTACAGGCCCTACAACGAGGGAACTTGGTAGGAACAAAATATGGATGGCGGAAGGAAAAAAAAACCTACACAAGCTCGCCAAAGGCCTCCCGGAAAAGCAGAGTTTTTAACGCTTTGCGGAAGGCCAGCAGGGACTCTGCAGAGCGCACTTCGCTTGGGAGACTATTCCACATTGAAGGGGCTGCCACCGAGAAGGCCCGGTTGCATGTGGAAGTTTTCCAGGCCTCTCAAGGAGTGGCAACCCGAAGCGAGTGCGCTCGCGACTGCCGGACTGGACAGGCCGAGGTTGATTGCTGGACGATTCGCTCTGACAGGTAGTCCGGGCCCAGGCCATGGAGGGTTTATAAACTAAAACCAAGACCTTGGGTGTTTTCAGTACAAAAAATAAAAAATTAAACTGAGAGGCACAAGAAGCCCCAGTATCGGCACAGAGGCTTGGTAAACAAGTAATGCAGGCAGGCCTTATTAACCGTTTTCTTTGCAATGACGCATCCTTTGCTCAGTAAGACCAATGCACTTTAGATCTGCTAATGGAAATGTCAGAGTTCTGTTCACCCATTTGCCCGGTGCCTGCAGACTCTTTATTGCTTGCAAAAAAGCAGGCGAAATGGCTACAATTTGGATCTCTCTAGGCATCATTAGGAGCATCATGGATGCTAATCTGATCTGTTTTCCTCACTGGGTGACGCATCTCCCCTAAAGCATATTCAGGAGAGGAGATTAAGGAAAGTGCTAGTTCACTCTGCTGATTTCCAAAAGCAATTGATACCCCTTTTTGGAAAATTTCAGTAATGACTGACTTTATATATACACACACAAGCACTCAGCATGCAGAGGGCTGAAATTAGAATTATCTTATGAAAAAAAAATCTAAGGAAGAGAAAGGGAAGCTAAATGCACTAACGATCAGTAAGTGAAAGGAGAGAATGTACGAGTGCAGTTCCATGAACTCTTTGACAGATGAACAACTTCTTGCAGTGAAGCATCACGATATGTGTGTGGGGGTATGTGATGGTAATAGTGGGGAGAAGCTAGATCAGGATCTGCTCACAGACGGGAATGTGAAAATCTAGTCTGTTTTGTAGGCCAGAATCCTACTGGCAATTTGCCCTTGTGCTAGGAAAATCTTGTGACATCTTGGCAACAAAGGGCCATTTACTAATGAGTGTTGATTGTATCCCTTGTGCATCTCATATCTCATTAACTG
>JAHTLZ010000768.1:0-14511 GCA_023846285.1 Phrynocephalus versicolor
ATTCTCTAACAGTGCACATCAAATAAAGACTCAAATCTTGAATACCTTATGAAGTTAAGTTCTATTGAGCGCAGATGTTTCCATATCTGAGAAAGTAGTGCATGATGGGAACTGAGGAGCACGTGCTTGGCAAGAACCCAGGAATTATAGTTCCTATCCTACCTCACTTTAAGATCAAGCAATCATCCATGATATATATATCTGAACCAAATTCTGCCACACATCATCCAAAAGGAAGATCTGCTCACAGAAGACTTCTGAGGTCTAAACTGCCCAAGTTTGCTGCAGCTACTCACAGATCTGTAATGGGCCAGGCCTCAAAAAGGCTGCTGTAACGTGTGTGTGTAATTACAATCTCTTGCATTTGCCTTGATTCGACTGAATACCAGGCAATATCATGAAAGATAAAAGCCGGCAACATAGCATTCTCTGTATGTGGATGCAGGATGACGCTGGTGGGTTTGTTTGATGAAGTTTAATCATAACATTCCTCTATGGGCCAGATCACACATCATTGATACTAATGCCATCATGAGATACTGCGCAGAGAGACATATATTCACATTGTTTAGATTCATGACAGTATCAGTCTCTGTTCTTGGCAAGAAAAGGAAGAAGAAATCTGATGTGTGTTATAATGGGAGACCCTATCAGCAGTACAATAGGTTTAGGGAACACAGAGGCATAATGCTAAATTCCCACAACCAGCACTGTGTTAGGGAACAATTTGCCGGGACTAGGCTTGCAGGCACACAAGTCACAGGGGACTACACTTATTTCAGACCATTGTCCAATAACTAAGTATGCATCCTTGTACACAGGATGCACAATCTACCTATGTAAGCCCACAATGCTTTACTATGCAAATGCTGCATAATACTTCAAGAACCTTTTGCCGTAAGGAGATGTGTAAATGTTCTAAATTAAAAAAAACCAAGAAGCTATATTTTCAAACTAACAACTTATTCCCCTGAGCATTGGTCAAAATAAGGCCTGGTGCTGACTGCAGATTGCTTAAGCAGCCATGGGAGGGTGACTTGAGTGTTGTGGTGGGGAAATGGAAAAATCAGGTGGGTGGTGGAAATGCAGTAGAGCATTGCCGAGAATGGCATGGATGACTGACTGAAATACTGAACAACAGGAACTCAGCGTGCCGCAACAACATTTCAAGGGTACTCCCAAACATTAAAAGGAATGTTGAAACAGAAGAATCTTGTACAGGTTTACACCTCAATGAATGCACAAGCAATAAAACATGTCACAGGAACCAAACTCGGGAGGGGGGGAGAGGCTATTAGTAAGACTTAGCTACCTGACATGTTATTGTTTGTAAGCAAACACCATAGTAATCCATCTTACTCTTAATTCGGCAGTTTTTGTGGTGAATTATGAACTTGGCATGAATCTTAAAAAAAAATTTTAATAGCAACTAACCACGTGTGACTCCGTTATTTTTGCCACAAACTTACACTGTATCTTTTGACATGACAGATGATGTTTTAGATCAGCGGTTCTGAACCTGTGGGTCCCCAGAGGCTCCTGGACTGCAGCTCCCAGAAGACTTCATCACTAGCTGAGTTGGCCAAGATTTCTGGAAGTTGCAGTCCAGGAACTTCTGGGAACCCGCAAGTTGAGAACCACTGATCCTGATAAATTAAAACGTTGCTAACACTTGAATTTAACTTCACCGGCCAGTGTATATATAGTCTACTTGCAAAATGCAAACCATTTGTTGGGAACTGGCAAGCCACTCCAGTATTCCTGCCAAGAAAACTCCATAGACATGGGGTCACAGAGAGTCGGTCATGACTGTAACGACACAAAACACACACACACAACTGCACAATATTGAATTGGTTTCTAAAAACATAATCTCTTTCCAATTTTGTAATGGCCTATGCCCTACACTAGTGATGGCGCACCTTTTAGAGACCGAGTGCCCAAACTGCAATTCAAAACCCATTAAATTTTCGCAAAATGCCAATACAGCAATTTAACCTGAATACAGGTGGCTGTAAAGGGGCGATGTTGGGTGCCCACAGAAAGGGCTCCGAGTGCCACCTTTGGCACCCATGCCATAGGTTTGCCAACACTGCCCTACACACACCCTTCTATCATGGGAACAGCAGCTTTCAAACACTCATTAAGAAGAGAAGGAACATTACGGAGATAAATTGGGGGACTGGCAGTTCAACCCTATCTTCTGTTCCTCAGCCAAGGTCTGGACCAATGAAACAGGACATATGTGCATGGCTTTGCCCTGTCTGCCCTTTGCAAAACCCCTCACTTTCTCCATTCCACTTCCGAGAGGGCAATATGTACCCTGCATGGACTCCGCATTCAGTCTGGTGCTCACCCACAGTTCCCAAGGGGACTGCTGCCCCATGTGGTTTTGCAAAAATGCAGAAATTGATAAATTTGCTAGGCTTAAAGCTTCCTCGCCTTTGAGAAATTGACAAATTTGCTAGCCTTAAATACTTTTCACCTTCAAGGTGATCATTTCCCGCTTCCAACATCAAATGTTCTCCCCACATGCCCAGTTTAAAAGCAAATTTGTACTCTTAGAAGCACTGATTTGTGTGCCATGCTGAAGGGCATGGTGCACAAGGGGGGAACCGATAAATCTAGCAGAGGAACATAGCTCCACAGGGAACTGCGCCAGCACAAGACTCACTGCCTATCTGTGAGTGATTCCCCCTCTCCCCCTGTAGCCTTGGCTCCCACAAACCCTCTGAATGGGTTTTTTGGTGGTGTAAGGCAGTGGTGGTGAACCTTAGGCACTCCAGATGTTCTGGACCACAACTCCCACAATCCTTTGTCAATGGCAACCTAGGATCAGAATTCTGGGAGTTGTGGTCCAAAACATCTGGGGTGCCAAAGGTTCGCCACCACTGGTATAAGGCTTCAAAGGGGAGAGAAGAGGAAGACAAGGAGATTTCAAGAGCTGCTTTCTGATCACACCCCTGGATAGAAAGCACCCACCTGGATACACTGTCCTTTGCCCCCAAGGCTTCTCACAAAGAGAGCTTAGAAGAATGTCATACCTGTTTTCCGAAGCACATTTTCTTGAGACTGGGCAAGTCTTATCACACCAGCAACTGTATCCCTTATTATCTGTTCTTCACTCTGCAACAGCTGGACAACACACTTCCAGAGGAGTATCGTATCAGGAAGACCTGCATGTTTATAAAAAGGGGGTTTAAGACGAAATAAGACATATAGTTGGAAATAACCAACCTTATATGCAGCAAGCTAAGGTCCCCATCAGAAGACTTTCTGTAAATCTCAAGTCCCGAGAATATGGTCTCTTTGGGTTTCAGTTTAATGGCAAAAGTCACTTACACTGTGATACACAGGGTGAATAGAAGCACATTTTAAACACAGTCTAATACTATAATGCTGCTATTTGTTACACATGCCCTTTTGCAGGGCAGGTATCGACACTGAGTAACAAGCCTATAAATGGTGATGTACAGGAACCCTTTGATTATCTCAGCCATAAACAACATCATCATCTGTTGTCTTCTGGAAGGCAGACCAGAGATTCTCTCCTCAACTGAGTTCCTCACCTCAACTGAGCCATGAAAAAGTCTAAATAGATTCTATTTTTGTAGGGGTTTTTAAGTGAACATGCTTATTTTGAGGAACAACTTTTGTAAGGTGCAAACATTTAAACCATTTCCTCATCTATTTCTAAAAATCTGAACTAATCTTCTCATATAACAGGTTACGGGACAATCTTCCCTAATTTTCAGTCATATTTGTGCTCTTTATATGGGCAGTTACCATATTTTCTCCTCTGTTCCCCTTCCTGGTCTTTCCTTGATCTTCCAATTTAAATTGGTATGTAGTAACTTTTGCCTTGTTTGGACTGACTATGAAGAAAACATTTTATTGGTAAGTGTTTGATTATTTTCGCAAACTTATTATTTGGAGTAAATTGCTGCTATCTTTGTAACTTCTATTAATATTCTATTGTTCCTGTGGTTACATTTTCACATTTTCACATACAGTCATTCCATGTACTGTATTCAATTATGTTAACATCTTACATGTTTTACCCAATTTTGAATTTAATTTCTGGCTATTTTCGAGTTAACTTGCAGGTTACAAGCCATGATGGGGACACGTGTTATCTCCAGGCTTAAAAGGAGGGTACCTCAAAGTGCCAGATGCAAGGCAGTGGTATCAGGAGCCAGGTATCTAATTGTCTCATGTGCTCCCAAAGGCATCTGGTGAAATACAAGAAGCTGGACTAGATGGGCCCTTGGCTTGATCCAGCAGGGCTACTCTTATGTTCTTTTAACTCACTAGAATGAAAATAGAATCTGTTTTCACTACTGTTCCAACGCACAGCACACCCCTGCACGTTCTGCATACAGACTGACCTACTCTCAATGGAGAGGTGATCTCCCACACAGATGAACTACTCTGTCATAAATCAATGGTTCTTTCCCATGCAACATATGCACAACTTCTTAAGAGTCATGGGTCAAATCCTGTTGTTTAATGTAGCAAATTACACTAGTGTAGGCCTAGTGAAGCACTAGGGACACTGGTAAGTCAACTCCTCTGTAAGTTTCATTGATTCAAATGGGCCAACTCTAACTGCAACTTACTACAGAGTAGTAAGTTTAAATTATTGCAACTTAAGAAAGAGTTGACTCACAACACACACACACACACACACATTGATTCAGTGGGCCTAGACAAGGGTGATTTACTACACTAAACAACAGGACTTCGACAATTAACTCTTCCTGCTTCCATCAACTATCATATACAGTACATCTGCATCTCCTGCTATTGCTGTTTTGTCTGTTTATCTGATTAGCTTAATCTATTGGCTGTTATTGTAATTTGCTGTTTTTTAATTTGTTGTAAACCGCCCGGAGTTCCCCTCCAGGAAGACGGGCGGTATATAAGTTCCATAATAAATAAATAAAACAAAAACAAGTACAAATTCTGCCCATTTTGGTATAGGCATTTAGAATGTAATTTATTCTCATACTTAAATCAACAGAAGTCAGGAAGGCTTAACTTTGGCTTATATGTACTGACAGTTCTTAATTCAGAATAATTATTTACCCAAGAAAAGCTTCTGGCTGATCAGGAAAATGGGAGTAACGCTCACAAGAACGTCTGCGGCAGCCAGTCTGAGATCTGTTTCCTGCTCATCTCCGCAACACGAAGTGACTAGATCAACCCACTCTTTTATCAATCGTTTCATGTCCTAAAAGATAGTTAAAAGTGACGTCAGAAATCTGAAGCATCTTGTTTGTGAACTCTTAGAATTATCCAGTGAACACTGAGAATGAAGATTACATAGACTTTGTGCTTAGAATCACTTATAACTTTGCGTTTATACCTCTCCTTGTATGATTGCACTGACAATATGTTTTCAATGTTTAGTTTCCATCCCTCATAACTTTAGATGGTCTAGCTTATATGATAACATTGACTGACTTCATAAATACATTGGTGTTTTCAATGTTAGTTCCATCCCTCATAATGGAATTTTTATCTGTTTCTTTAACTACTCACATTCTCTTTTAGCTTTAATGTTGCCACTTAATGCTGTAAGATGCCCCTCAATTCCCTGCTCTTAAACTTGAATGTCTTAAATGTACTGAGCTGTATATTGTACCTCACTATTGTAAGCCACCTTGAGTCCTTTTCCAAGGAGAAAGATGGGGTAAAAATACTCAGCAACAACAACACGGTTCAATCAGCATACTGAAATTTGTTTGTAGTATATCATTTTAGCATTTCAGAAAGATATACTCTATTTTTCATTCTATAAGATGCACCTGACCATAAGACGCACCTAGTTTTTAGAGGAGGAAAGCAAGAAAAAATGTTTAGGCTAAGTCAATGTTTCAAGACGGGGGAATCCTGGCTGCAAAAGGGGAGGGCAGAGGCTCCATGGAGGAGCCCTTCTTGCGAACGAGGTGATTTTTGACTGGGGAATCCAGGCTGCAAAAGGGGTGGCTTGCAAACGAGGTTATTGGGACTGGGAAATTTTGGCTGCAGAAGGGGAGGGTTGGGGAGAGGCCCCTGGAGGAAGCCTCTTTGCAAATGAGGTGATTGGAACTGTAGAATCTTGGTTGCAGCAGGGGACGGGAGAGGCTCCGTGCAGGTAACTTCTCTCTAAATAAAAATCTGTGATACACATGTAGCAGGGACTACTGTATTCACTCTATAAGACATACAGACATTTCCCCTTACTTTTGAGTGGGGAGTGCGTCTTATAGAGTGAAAATATGGAATACAAAATATGTTATACAGCGCTATGGTTTCCACAAAATACATTCTATACAGAAAAGGAAACCCCTGTATTTTTGATTGAAAGTCAACACTGGAGTTGTCCAGATGCTCTTCCTTTTGTGGCCTGCATCATTACACCAGGCTCTGCATGTGTAAAGAAAAAAACTCTACTTGTCCATTAAAAGAAAGCAAGTCCTGTAAGATCAACTAGGAACTTTTTTTCCTGAATTATAGCAAATCTGACACAAACAATGGCAAACTAAATTCCTTACCTCCTGCCCGTTCTGTACAAGATGGATGAGCAATTTTGAGGCAAGCTTAAGGGATACACTTTGAATTTCAATGCTGAAGAAATAAAATAAAAATAATTACGCCGACACACAAAGTTAAATGTTAAATTGCTGTAACGTTGATCTCTTAATCAACTGGCAATAAGTATAGCAGTAAAATACCTCTTTGCCACTTGTTATAAATCTTTTACTTTGTTAACTGAAGCCAGGATGTAATCTAACCTAGCTGCGGTTGCTCTCCACCTGAATATACAACCAAATGAAGAATTGTTTTGCTTTGGCATGAAGAGGTTGTGCCTTAAGGACATAAAACTGTATAAAGGTACATCAAGTCCTGGTTGTGGTCAAGAGGTTCATAAAAACTACTCTGTAAACCGTCCATAAAACATCGATGCAAGTATAGATTTTTAGAGTATGGGAGTGAATGAAGGCATTTCTAATGGTTGTCCCCTGCTTCTTGGATCTGTTTTAGACCTCAGAGCACCAATTACTGCCTCTGTTTATAAGTGCTGCTCTGAAAATATTGAATATGTTGAGGAAAATATATATACAGTCATTATGATTAACAGCCCATGGCCAAGGTTGAAAAATACGGACACAATGCTTTACCATTTATAGAGCAGGAATGAGAAATCTTTGGCGTGCCAGCTCTTTCATCTTATAATTCACAACAAAGGTTTAATTCACAGAAACCAGGAAGTAAAACAAACAAACAAACTGGGGCTTGGCCGACACTCTTTCCCCCCTCTCCACCTGCATTCTACTCCTCCCAGCTTGTGGCAGCACATTTTAAAATGGATCTTCGCCCAGCCCGCAAGGATTCAAAAGCAAGCAATGGTGGCACATCACCACTGCTGCTTCCTTTCCAAGCGCCATAGGCTGGTCGAAGATAAATAATACTTCATACAACAAATGGAAGTCAGAAATTCCCAGAAATTGCATTCATCTTACAAAGTTTTCATTATAAGGGACATTAGTCTTATGAGGTATTACTGTGCTAGGCTGACTAACTAGTGGTTTTTTACTCTCTTTTATACAAGTAACATTACACACATGCCAATAGCATCTTAAGCGCTAACTGCCAAATCTGCATAACACTCTGGGAAGGAAGCAAACTGACCCCCCTCCAAGTCAAGGGATATTGTTGAAGTATTAAGAGTCTTTATGAGGATACTTTGGTATGTCCTCTGGTGAGATAAGCATGGAAGTGTCAGTTCCTAACTCAGCCCTTTCTTTTAAGTCAGCAGGGAAAGCTTTTCTTTGAAGTGGTCAATAACAGGAGGCAAGCTGAAGGTATGAATTGTTCTTTTTCACACTGGCCTCTGCCTGTTTGGCAAGTTTCAAAGCACTAACATGTTTCCAGCAACTAAATTCCATATTTCATATCCCCTAGGCTAGGTTCTCAGTTTCTTCACAGCACACAATAATTATTATTTAAAATATATAAAACAAGAGACCATACCTTTCAGAAGTATCTGAAATATCCATAACCCACTTGAAAAAATCTCTTGGATTCATGTTAATCGTATCTTCTATTTTTGGAAGCACATTGCGGAAGTCCATACAGTATAAAGCTTCTAATACCTATTACAGCAAGAAAAAAGTCAGTTTTTTTGGTCCTAACTAGATCATTCAATCTGAAATAATTGTGGGGAAGGGGCTATGCAGCATAGCATCACCTTGCAAAAACATTCTGGTTGCTTTTCCTTTAGAGCTACCCTGAGGAGCATCTCTTCCAAACCAGAGAGTAGACATAGCAATCTTTTTCCTCCTTCTTCCCCATGTTTAGAATTCACTTGATTCAACCACTTCAGGGTTGCATCTAAAACCAATAAACGTACTTCACAGAAGTCAGAACATAGCAATTGTGCAACTGACAAACAAGAATCTGCTCTTTTCACTTTGGCAATGGAACAGCTGCTTGGAATTCCAGAATCTGCGGTCAGTAAATACACAGAGATGAAGAGTTTGGTGAGGCTTTGGAGATATTGAGCAAGTCCTGGCACTGCAGTAGAATGGTAGTTGCCCGTTGCTAGTTCAGAATTTGAGACAACAGTCCTTATTTTCTCCAAAAACATAAGGAACTTGGTTCCTGAAATAAAATGGGATAGATGGTGAGATGAGGAAGGTAAAAGAAAGATGTTCTTTGGTTACTGAAATACTGAAAGTGCAACTCAGCCAAACTTAATCACATTTAAACTTCATGCATTTCAACAGGAAAACATACATGCTGCATATGAACATAGGGACATAAGAAATTGATATAATTTAACAAAATTATAATTATAATAAATCTGTCAAGCCTGCTTTGATTTGAATTCCTACATTGAGTAGGGAGTTGGATTTGGATGCCCTTTTAGGCCTCTTCCAACATCATTCTATGATTCCATGGAAAAAATACTACAAGCACTCATTTTCCTTCTCTCCTTGGTCATCTGATTAGGGAGAGGAAAACTACAGAAACAATTGCTGAAATCATGTTGTTTAGAATGGTAAGTGGCATCAGAATTGGCCCAGTGGGAATCAGTAGGGATTTGATGTTACCAGTTTCATTGATTCAGATAGGCCTACTCTATTTGTGACTTTCTATGCTAAGAGACAGGATTTCAACTTATGATTTCAAAAATCTCTAGATTTATTTATGTTTGAATAATCTCAGGTCACCAACAAATGCTCCTGAACTTCCTTCACACTTGACGATATTCTTTAAAAACTCATTTCCAATAAAAATAAACACACACACCCCGAAACGAGTGCCGAAAAATATTTCCTGATTTCCATTTACTTACTTGTTTTTCTGCCTAACTTAAACCAAACTCCTTCCCTTGGCCAATGTCATAATTTTTATTAAAATGATACACACATTAATTTCCAAAGTAAATGTCTGGCTCTGCCCGTCACTTGAATTAAAGAGGCACTTCTGTTTATAGACAAAACTAGGCTGCTGGAAGGACTAGCTTATTGGACAGTTTTCTCGAGTGAGGAAAAATGCAACAGCAAAAGAAGAGGAGGTAAAAATTCGTGAGTTTTTGGGGTACTATACAGACTGAAAATTTGGACCTGACCAGAAGTTATAGTTTTTCTACAGAAAAATGACACAGACCTAAAACTGTGGTGGCTGATTTCTAAATGCAGAACCTCAAGAACAAAACAGGATGTTGCTGGTCAGCAACTCTGCAAAAATTATGTTGAGATACTGTAGGATGTCTAATGACGAAAGCAGGAGGATGAATGAAAGGGATTCTGGTTAATCAGAACTCATGTTCTTATTGATCATCATAAGGCCAATCCCTCCTTACCATTGTATCTATGAAGACCTTTTAAAATGGCTTCCTTGGAAACTCCAAGCAGTTCAGACTAAGGAAGGGCAGTGCTAATTAAAGAACAGAAGACCACTGTGGAGACGTTGCCACCATGATCTCAGCAATTATGAGGTATGGAAATCCCCAAGAATAAGATCTGCTGTGGTGCCTCAAAAAGACTAAGATGCTATTGGTCAGGCAGTCTGAAAAAGAGAAACTAAAGGGGCCCTAATTAATATAACAAAGAGTCTTGTAGAAACTCAAAGGCTACAACCTAAATGCAAATATCAGAACCAAGCAGACAAGACACAATGAATCAGTGAAACATACAGTAGTGTTAACTTAAAAGTCTCCCACTGATGCCATGGGTTCACTTTGGTTGGAACTAACAATTCAGTTAGTTCCCAACACATTTTATTTGACATGAAATCCTTATTTATTTATTCTTTATCCCTTTGTCAGATGCAGTCAGTTGCATGATTCCATGGGATGGAGTCCATCAAAGAGAAGAAGGACTAGTTTTAGGATGGCATATACTATTATCTACCTACACTAAGTTAGCTAGAGAAATTTTGTGAATGAAATGATTGCTCACAAACACTGTGAGTCTCAAGTGTTCAGAGCAGCTTGATACACACCTCAAATTCAGGAAGCATTTATCGACAGTAATCTAAAGAGATTCCATTAGCTGTTTTTCAAATAAAGAGAGTGTTATCTATGAAAACTGTATAACAGTGGGTTCCCCTATCTGTGTGGAATTGGTTCCACACAACAGCGAAAGACAGTGAAAAATGCAGATTATAATGAATGCTATGTAGAGATGGGCACAAAAGAGACTGTTTTTAATTTTTAATTCATTTAAACATTTAATTCATTTAATTTTTAATTCATTTTGTTATTCGTTTCATTACAAAACAGAACGAATAATGAACAGACCATCAAAGAAAAACGAAACAAAAAATTCTGTTTCGTTCACTCCAGTTTTTGTTTTCCCACAGGAACGCATTGAAAAAAAATGCAAAAATTAAAAAAAAACACTGAGCAGTGGGCCCACTCCACAGATGATAGGGGCTTTGTTTTAAAAAGCCCCAATCAGCTGTAGCTTGGCCGGCTGCTCGGCGTTTTTTAATGTTTTTTAATTTTAAATTTAATTTTTTTTTGCTGCAAGCGCCCAGTAGGGGGCCCACACTACAGCCGATTGGGGCTTTATTTTTTAAAAGCCCGAATCCCAACTTTTTATTTGGCATATTCTTTAGTAAGTCCTAGCTGTCAGACATGCATTCTTCTGGGATAGTGAAGAGTATAAGCAGGCGAGTTCAGTGTGGCACCTCTCCTACCACTTACTACGCATGCTCAGTTCACAGGGAGCTGAACTGCTCCCTTGATGTCTTATTTATTTATTTATTTATTTATTTATTTATTTATTTATTTATTTATTTATTTTCTATGCACAGATTTTTCCTCCAGTACGATACCTGCTTCTTTTTCTCACTGGTGCTGCTCTCATTGTGATACTGTCAGCATTTACCGCTAATGTTTCAAATCAGGAGTGACCACAATATAATTAAAACAGGCTCTTCTTCCTTACGAGTGCCATGTGATGTACTCTAGCATGCATATTATTCAGACTAAGGCTGTAAGCCTATATACACTTGTCTAGACATAACAGCAACTGAGCCTTACTTCTGAATAACCTTCTTTTTAGGGTTGCAATATAAAGCATATTTACTTTCCAGTTCTTGATATAAGCCACAAGCACGGGTTGTCAGTTTTATTTGTATCATTTTATTACGGCAAAACGCAGATAAGTTGATAAACAAAAATGGGCAAATAAAAATAAGGAGGGGGGCGATAAAACATATTCCAGGATAGCGCAATTATTTTAAGTGTGACATTTACATGTACATAAACAGGAAACTCTCTTTTCAAGAGAAAATCCATTGCAGTTGGAAAAGAATACAAGCCAAATTTGTTATCATGCATTGAGAACTACTATTCTTCTGTTAGGTCCAAAGCACTTTCCAGAGACTTTGATATTAAACTAAGATATTTGTGCCTAGTTATATTTAGTGTACGGCAAATGAAATCATTCCAACAAAGAAGTACTTTGATCCAAGAGTATATTCTATTTTTATCTGCTATCTGTTCTTTTTCAACAAAATCCAGAGACATTTCTAAATTAAAAATTCTCTAGGCATTCAGTATATAAAAATGATCTAAACACAGGTGACATGTTTTGCTTGCATAGCAACAGATGGCTTGTGTTCAGCATATTTGGTGTAGTTTCAGTAGTGTGCACTCTAATGAAGTAGGGAGATTTCTGTATGGTGTATTCCGGGGAACACAGAAGGAGCTCCCCTCCTCCAAAGAGCGGAACGGAATGGGAAGTACATTCAGACATCCCTTGGGCAATGGTGTGTAGCAAATCCTTCACTTTCAGATACATTGCAGTGAATAGCACTGAGCCTACCCATGTCATCAGTACTGACCTTCCAGATAATGGCTGAAGTCAAGAAAAAGCTTCTGTACATATCTCAAACTCTGACTGATTCTGGTCAAAAATGGCATAATTGTCTTGACATGTTACTGTATTTTTCTGTCTATAAGATGCCCCCATGTATAGGACGACCCCCAATTTTCCAGCTTGAAATAGCAGTTTCTATACTGTGTAGTTCTCTCATTGGCTTATTTCCACGTATAAGAGGACCCTAAATGTTTAGTCTAACAGTTTTAGTAAAAAAAAAAAAGTCTTATACATACAGTAATTGGTTCTTGATGTACCCCAGGCCTGCAAAACGTGTCGACTGCGGGCGACTTGTAGCACGCAGGCTGCTAAGAAGTCGTCTGCCAAGTCCCCACCTGCCTCCCCAAATGGGGGCGCTCCTCCTCTTCCACCAGCGCTGTAGAGCTGGGTGGGTGGGGGGGGCGAACAGGCGCTCCTCTTCCTCCACCGTCAGCCCCACAGAGCTTGGTGGGTCATGGGGGGGGCAAGTGGGTGCTCCTTCTCTGCCACCAGCACTGTGGAGCTTGGGGGGGCGGAGCAGTTGTGAGGACTGTGTGTGTGTGTGCATGCTTGAAAAGGAGCCCACGGGGACATGCCTTGGCAAAAGGAGCCCCGCGGGCTGTTCAAAGTTGGACAGTCCTGATGTAGCCTATATATCATGGGCATCCTGCATTGTAAATTGTTCAAAGCTTAGAAAGAAAGAAAGAAAGAAAGAAAGAAAGAAAGAAAGAAAGAAAGAAAGAAAGAAAGAAAGAAAGAAAGAAAGAAAGAAAGAGGATGCATCCTGGTGACCAGGTCACAAAATGAAGACGGAAGAATACTAATATGCTGTCTACTACATATTAATTTTTAAAAAATATTTTTACCCTGCATTTATCTTTAAAAAAGACCCACGATGGCTTACATCATTAAAAGACTAAAAACAGTAAATAGGAGACAGAAAGCCAACTATGCCCTCCTATCCTCAAGGGAAGAGAGGTACCACCTTTCTTGCCTCTGATATGAGCCTCTTTGATAACCTGAGATTTGTGAAAAAAATGGGAAGTGGATGAGTTCAATAGCATCCCCTCAGTGATGCTTCTTCAAATTTATCTTCCTTTGGCCTGAAGTTCTTTCTGAAGTTTGGAAAATCATGAAAGGAAATCCAGTCATTGACTTCATGTATAATGTCCAGTTATGGACCAAATTTTGGTTCTCTTCTAAAGAAACCCATCGTTTGCTGTCCCATACTGTCCAACTGCATGGGATTTAGTTTAGCTTAATTCAGTTTGCCTGTTCTGTTTGTTTGTTTCCTTGCTTGTTTTCACCCTGCCTTTCTAATTTAAAAAAAAAAGGAACTGGCAGCTCACATCATTCAGAAAGATAATATCTGAAAGCTGAAAATGGTAAGTTATAAAGATATTTTAAAAGAATTAAATAAAAATATTAAATGTTAGAATAAATATTACTAAAACAAATTTAAAAGCAACAAACACACAAAACCCTCTTAGCCAGTCTCTAAGGGAAACCCTGCCAGAACAGAAAGGTCTTCACCAGCTTACAGAAGGACAACAAAGATGGCACCAGCTTGGCCTTTCGAGGGAAGGAGTTTCAGAGTGTGCATCTGTGAGGTTGGTGGGACTGAGAGAAAGGCCACTCTTGGTGATCTTAACACCAGGGATGGCTTACAACAGGGCACGTGAGTTTGGGGATAGCTTGGCTCCAAGCTGTTTAGGGCTTTATAGGTTAAATCCAGCACTTTGTGCCTAGAAATGGATTGGCAGCCAATGGAGCCACAGTAGCGGGATAGGGGGTGGGGGTGATGGGATCACAGCCCCAGTTTTTAAAAGCAAAGGAAAAAGAAAAGTGTGCCACTTATATACCACCCCACAGCATTTAAAGTGCTCTCTGGGCAGCTTAGAAGTAATGTGTAGGCTACACATTGCTCCCCCTACCCCACTTACAGCAAGTGTAGTACTCATTTTACCAAACTCGGAAGGATGGAAGGCTGAATGAACCTTGAGCCTGCAACCAGGATTTGAACCCTAGGTCATAGATGCAGTACAGCAGTTTAACAATACGTCTGTGAAGATTCTCAGTCATCCAGGTGCGTTTAACTGGGAGTTGAGTCATGGCTACTGGACTTCTTTTTGAGAGATAGAAACGTTTC
>JAHTLZ010000770.1:1070-11234 GCA_023846285.1 Phrynocephalus versicolor
ACACGGGCAGCGCGGATAAGGGTTCACTGCCAAAATTACAAACTGCCTGACCCAAGATACCCCCCACCTTATATCTGCCCAAAAAAGGAAACCACCCCCCAAACTTTAAATATTTCGTGTTATTCCATTAGTTGCTGAGATTCTTGGCTGCAAAAAAATATTTTTAACCAGTATTTTAGGAGTCCAAGGTTCTACCTATGTACTGGTTTGGTACAGCTGAGCAGGTTTTATGCGGACATTTAGAAACCGCTGTATCGAAAAGCAGATATGGCTATGCTCTCCTTTCAGCAGATCAGGAATGTTCCATATTACTGATTATAAGAGCAGCTATTGAAAAAACTTTTCAAACAAACAGTCCGGGTCTTCATCAATTCCTGAACGTTGTAACTTTATTGTGATAACCATTAAATGCAATAATACAAATTATAACAGTAACACCGAACTATGAAAACAAATAAACATCCCCAATTATGACCAACAGTTGCAGTGGTACATTCCAAGATTGTTCGTAATGGTCAGTCCTGAGCCATGAACTTTTCACCTTTTGCTGGCCATCAGGCTCCAAACAATACAGCCTCACTATCTGCCGGCAGGTGCTGGCCTACTTGGAGCCTTCCAATTTAAAACTCCACCCATTTTCCTCCAGGAACAATGGCCAACTCATTGCACTAGCTGGAAAATGTTTCCATTCCTGACCTTCACCCAACGTTGCTGGGTAGAACTGATCAATCTGGAGGTACTTTGCATGAGCTCAGCAAATTGCAGAGATAACTGTTCATGCTAAGTAAAAGTATTCATAAACAAATGCATTGTAAAATTTATTAGTATTCCTTGCAATAGGACAAATGCATCTTTTTTAAACACAACCCCAGGTACAGTATTGCAGTAACTTAAGTTAGCAATGTAAAAGGCCAGATAAACATACTCCTAGGCACCTGGCAAGTGAACTCTACGTTGACCCTAAATCCTATTGGTTAAAATTAGTTTCATTTTCCAGAGAAATGTGCAGGATCCCTAGGCCAAACCTTATAAGAACCCCTCAAGTTTTCCCAGACACCCGTGGAGAGTCAGGAGTTACTTAGAGAGCAGTTGAGCAGTTGATAAATTATTGTTCAGGTCTGAAAAATTCAAGGCCTTTGCTGTGGAGATGGAGGGAGGTAGGGGCCGCTACTGGACGGAGGCTGAGGTGTCCAGTCTGCTTGATTTTTTTATTGAGAACGAAATGGGCCCAGTTCTGTTTCATCTGCACCCCAGAAGAAACCAGCAGGCTTTCAGGCAGGCTGCCAGAGAGTTGGCAAGGCTAAACTATGCGAGAAATCCTACGCAAATAAGATCAAAATTTAAAACGATAAGACAGAACTTCAATAGAGCACTTTTTTATTTTGGAGAGGATGCTGAAGAGGGACAGCAATCCGCTTTTTGGCATCAACTGTTGCAGCTCTGGATTCAAGCAGGAAGGCCCGATCCTCGTCATCTTTTTCCTTTGGGTAAGTCATATAAACTGTCTTTTAAAAACATTAGTATTTA
This sequence comes from Phrynocephalus versicolor, assembly GCA_023846285.1. Lineage (NCBI taxonomy): Eukaryota > Metazoa > Chordata > Lepidosauria > Squamata > Agamidae > Phrynocephalus > Phrynocephalus versicolor. The sequence continues at coordinate 2,598 of JAHTLZ010000770.1, forward strand.
AGGCTTAAGAACAATGTGTTAAACTACCTAAAAGTGTAACGTGAAAACTGTCAGGGGCACATATTTTATGGTTTTAAGGCAAAGTTTGATGTAATGGTGCTGAAAATAAAGATTACCTTACATTAGAGCAGTTAAAAATTTTAAAAGATTGTTTGCTCACAATAAATAGCTGAAGTGAAAATTTAAAACCATTTTCTTTAAAATTGGTGCCCTGTAGTAAATGTTTTGCATTAAGAAGAAAAAAGTACACCAAAGCTTTACAAATCATATCTTGAAATCAAAGTTCTGGCAAGGATATCTTAGACTACAATAAAGCATGCTTGCACTGATCTAGCATTCTTCAAATGTGTAACTGCAGGGCTGTTTGCACCATAAAACTATTTTCCACTTATGTCTCAATAGGAGCTGGACCAGGAAGGAGGCATGGCAACAGGGGTGGTGATCTCAGGCCTCAAAGGCAGCCGAACAGAAGGGAAGCAGTGGAGCAGCAGGCCAATGACTCTGATGAAGACCAGGAACAGGCCATGGCTCAGGATTTACAACCACCAGTGGAGCAAGAGGGTCCAGGCAATGCAAATCAAGGTGCAGGTCGAGAAGAACAGCCAGTGCAGAATGTTCCAGGCAACGTGCAGGAACAGCAGGTGGAGCATGAAGGTGTGTGAGAGTCATTTGTGGGCTTCACTAAGGTGTGTACACATACAAAAATGTTCTTTAGCAATAAATACCTATAAATTTCTTACTTTCAGAGTTACAAGAGGATCAACCGCTGGACATTATGCTGCAACCAGTAACCCGCGCTGAACATCAGAACTGGGTGGCTGCTCTTCAACAGGCGGTGGAGAGAATAGCCGCTCTAGAAGAAATAGTGCTCCCCGGAAACAGAGGAGGAGCTCCAGCCAGGAGAAGGCGCCGAAGGCGATGAAGACTTATTTTTTTTATGGACAATTAAGGCGATGAACACTTTCTTTTTTATGGCCAAATGTTCCTTGAAGCACGTGTTACAGGACTGATTTAGTGCCAAGCACCGTCCCGGGGTTTATTCTATTTTGCCTCACTGCTAATGTACAACCAATATTGACAAGTTTTATTTACATATTACCTCCTAAGAAAATATTAGGGCAGCTTGCTTTGAGTTTTCTATAGTTCTTGTTTGTGCACTTTAAACAATTTTCCTACTCAATAGGGTATTTAGTGATGCACTTTAAATGTTGTTCTTGTTATACTGGTAAGTATCTAAACTTACCTAAATCTTATGTGTGCCTGTATGGTTTATTTTTAAAAGCCATTAATTCAAATAGCAGTATTTTGTTATAAAGGTTTTTGATTTCAAAGACATACTTTACAAGGGGTACTGTTGTTTAACTTTTCCATTAAAAACTGTTTTTTTAAGTACTCCAAATAAAAGTAAAGTGCACATAACTATACTTTACCTATTGAGTGGATAGAAATAAAAAGTTTCTTAAGAAATCATCTCTGTCTCTGTTACTTCTGTTGTCTGGGTTAGTTTATTATGGGTGAGTGAAGGGGGAGAATACCCAGTGATTTAAAATAACCTAGAAATGCATTCCTTACAGAGCATACAACTGCAGTGTAAATATCAGAGAAAGGCTTGATAAATCCAGCTAAAAACACACACAATAGTTAATATTTGCTTGATTAGTGGTGTACTGCTGATTTTGGTTTTACTGTAACTGAACTTGCTTTAAATGTGAAGCAATTCAGCAGTTTTCAATTAAAAACCAGGGTCTGGGTATTCTGTCCCTACTCCCAAATATGGCCTGTTATTGTATTTCCTCTAAGTAGAAGAAGTAATCAACTAGGGTGAAAATATTTTCTTCTTGATACGTCTTCTTTTTGGTGGGGTTAGCTTTCTGGACTCAATGTTCTCAGTAGCACTTTCCTGCTTAACAATCAGGTACGGTGACACTGGGAACTCAGGTTCTACTGCTCCCTGTTTCTGAGTACTAGTCATTGGGCTATTTTTGTGGCCCTGCAGCATTTTTTTCCCTGGTTTACTTCCCAGAACTGTTGCTCCATTTTTTGGTTTACCAAGGGAAACATGGGCAGCTGCTGACCTAGAGGGCAGGAGTGATACTGAGCATTCAGTGTCACTCTCCAGCTCGGAGGCAGTACCTGACCCTGTGGTCCCAGTTGAATCTCCATCAGAATCACTGTTGTCTACATTATCAGTGTTTGGGGAACCATTGGAGATCATGATTTTAGATTGGTTTTTAGTGTGTTGACCTTTATGGGAGGCTTCTCCTTCCATGTAAACCTTTTTTTTTGTCCCTGAAGTTGTTAAAAATTGGGTCAGTCTAGCAAGAGAATCTGAAGCCACCCTTAGATTATCAATAACCTGTTTCTGGAACATCATATCCTGGTGGTTCCAAGCATTTAGTGTAGACTCTTTCCTGTCATCCGAAGCCTTAACCCAGTCCACAAAACCCGTAAGTGTGTTGTCCAGGCGTGCTGCTGCTGTAGATCTCTGCTTCCTTTTCCGTAGTAATGCAAGCCTGGTTGCTGGGTCAAGCGTGGCTTCATAGTTTGTTGTTTCCACTGTGTCTGAAGTTAATAAGGAGAAATTTAAAAATAATTTTTAAGCAGTGTCTACATTAAGGGGTATGTCAAAATCACTGTTGACTGCATAAAGGTTTATCCAGAAACATAATAATTCACAAACATTAAAACAAACATCAATTACTATTTAAAAATATAGATGTTTATAATTCCATCATGTAAATGCATTGAATGTAATTGTTGCGTTTACAGAGTAAAAACAAAAGCTGTTTGCTCCAGAATATAAAGTACTGGAGTTTTAATAGCTCAGTGTTTTATTACTTACCAAATCGTTTAGTTTAGAAAAATTACTTTCATGCACTAGATTGGTTAATAAAGGTTATTTTTTATTGTTAGGTTTAAGTTCTCAAAATCAGAGATGAACATACCTTTTCTACCACGCCGTTCAGTTAATATTGCTTGTGGACTCTGGGAAGAAGAACAGCCAGATGTGGATGGTTCACAACCGTCTGTAGATTGGTAGTCTGAAAATCACATAATTTATTTAAACGGCAGTACTTTACATTATTGATGTTGAACTTACACTACTATGGTCTGTAAGGTAATCATTTACACGGTTACCCTAATAATCCGACAACTGTACGTTTGCTAAACATGGCCTTCCTGCATAACTTTTAAAGTCTTCCTTACCAATTGCTGAAGCTTCCGAAGCCACGTAGCTTTGGTTCATGCCTTCACTGTCTTCGAAGAGGGACTGTGATCCGGCATTATCGCTAACACCAGGCATTGCCTCCGTGGTTGCTGCATGTGAGAAGAGAAGTTTAACTTGCTATATTTCCCTCGCGTTGCAACACAGCAGAAGGCAAAGGACAGGAAGCAGTCTTTTAGTTTCCGGAGCACATAATGGTTAAGGTTCCATGATTGGTTACTAGTGAGGCATGTCCCGCCCCTCCTAATTTTTTGCCCGAATCAATGAAAGTTTAAATTTCTGGTAAAATAAAGTGATTGCCCTCCGTTCAGAACCGCAACACTTACAAAAGGATGCATATCCTTTCAACTAAGCAAACGCCATTTTTAATAAAGAAAAAAGTCTATTCTACTTTCTGCTCAAATCTCAACTGTTAATCGATGCATCGAATATCTCTTGGAAGCGGAGATACAGTATATCATTAGCACAATACATTACGGATACTTTTAATTACATATATAATCTCTGAAATAATAAAGAGATACCGATACATCGATGCAGTGCTGCAATGTTTGTTATTAAAAAAAAGAATTCAATATATGAGAGGGAAATTAAACGCATCCTCCCTTTAATCTGAGTGATTTAAAACTCATCCCGTTCCTTCGTTGTTTCGGTTTATCGAAGGACACAACGTGTTCTAAAAACAAATGACTGTACTGTTGAATAGCAGTAGAGTTACTATTAATAACATTATATTTATCTATTAAATACAGTAAACGTGACGTACTGTACGATACATAATAAATGGTACATAGTCAATGCTTACCAGTGCTCCCGCTGGACTCGCTCTCGGTTGTCCGCAAGGGGTGAATTGAGGTGTCCGTTCGGAAAATATTTGCCATTTCTTCGTACCAAATAAATTTGGCACGCCCCGCTCCAGAAGTACTGTTTTGAATTACAGCCTGTTTGTACAGTTTCCGAAGCGATTTGCATTTAGTTCTACATTCCGTGCCTGATCTAAAAAATCCAATTTTCCGTAGTTCTTTTGAAATCACCTCATAGATTTCAATATTCCTTTTGAGGGAAGACAAGGCATATTTTATCTCTGCCTCACCCCAAACCTTAATTAAGGCTGAAGTCTCCTCATTTCCCCAAATAACCCCTCTCTTAATTTTGGATTGAACAGAACTGGCTGTGCAATTCTCTGAATTGTCCTCAGAATCCATCCCTATAGCTCCCTTATGGAATTTTTTTTTCCTAGGAAAAGCCTTCTGTTTGAATGGACACCAGCAACTAAACTCACTTGCCTGTATGCTAACTTCCTTCCCTTGCACCTTTTGGCTCCCTTTATTAGCATTTCAACAGAAAGGTGATCTCAATTTGGGAAGGGGGATGGGTGATTGATTACAAAGGGGCCCCCTGCCCTGTGTCTCAGCTGGCTAGGATGTGGTGCAGAAATGTTTCATTAACTTTCGTTTTGCCTATACAAAGTACTGCTGACTTAATCGAAGGAAGTTTGTAATTTGCTGGTATATATGCCATAGCACAGCAAGTAAATTTTCCCATCTTATCCCTTTTGGTATCATGGTGGTCTGGGAATGAAAACCGACCTAATGTATTAATGCAAAGTATGTGAATGACACTGTGTTCTGCTGTTAGTTATGGCTCTAAACTGCAGAAAACAGCAGCATTTACAGTTTTTTTCTGCAGGTATGAGGGAGCATTGTGAGGATGGTGAGCATGTGATCAATTTTTCCCGCATTATGCAAGGCAGCTGTTACTAAACAGACTCTGATGCTACAGTTTGCACTTGTGAGCATAATAGTCTTATAAAAAGTATGAAAATGGTACTGTTAACACAGAGAAAATCATGTGTAATGTACTGTCCCTAAGTTTTAGCTTGGAAGGGGCCTCCTTTCTTGTTTCAAATCTTCAAGGAAATTTTTTTTTGGAAACGTTTTACCACGAGCCTGTAATACAGGCTGCATTGCCTACAAAGTTTTATTTTAGCAGGAATATTTTGCGTAGCATGATTATTTATTTTAAAAGTATGATCCTGATATTCTCATAATGCTCCTCTGATTACAGGAATCTGACTTTGTTAAGTGCAATGACTGTTGTTCACACTGTTAACCCAAAGGAATTAATAGTATTGTGCAGTTAGTGTAAAGAATAATGCACTTTAAAACCAAGAAATTCATTGTAATGCATTATTAACTGATTTCTTCATCAAAATCTAACAGCAAAGGATAAAAAGTATGCGATTAGGTTCCTTATGTGGCTACAGACAACAAAAACAGTTTATTTTTGCCTTTCCTTCAGAGCCATTAGGCCATAAAATGCTTGTAGAGGGAACTGTAATTTGATACTTCCTTCTTAAGTCTACTCTGGCAGCAGTACTCTGCATATCAAGAGGGAGGTGTTATAAGAAAACAACATCGGAATGTTGTTTTCTTAAAAGGGGGGCCTCTCTGAAAGGCATGTCTTCTAAAGTACATTATCAGACAGACAACCGGGCAGATAAACTGTTAGTCAAGGCATTATTTGTTTTTGGATTGTATGCGTTCAGAAACAGCTATTAATTTAGTCAAGTGCCTTGGTTTTTTGCAAGGTATATTACTGGTCATTTTATGATCTTGAAGCAAATACCCCTGTCAGGCATTCTTTTGCATAGCCGGTGTAGTAGTTTGCAAAACCTACTAGTGTATTGCACTTAAGTTAAAGGAAAATAATGCAAATTAAATAGAAACATTTATTAACCGAAGGAATTAAACAGGAATAACCCATACTGTAAAGCCGCACAATTCTACTCCAAATGAAAGTGTAAAATAAAATAGTAAAGTAGAGTAGATGAACTTGTTATTTTGCGCCCATGTCACTTCACATGGGTAAACAGGTACTCCGCTATAGCATTCCGCACGGCCTCAGCCTCTGCACGTGCAGTTCCAGACCTCTGGTAGTCATTTATTTCACAATCATCCAGTGGTTCAGGTGGGGGTATGGAATGTTGTTCTTCATCAAGAATGTCATGGTTTTCACGTTCACATATGTTGTGTAGAATCACAGCAGAGGCAATAATTGAATTCACGTTCTCTATGTGAGCCTCAATCCTAACAGACAAACGTCTAAATCTGGCCTTCAACCGCCCAAATGCTCTCTCCACGACGCATCTTGAGCGATTAAAAACCTTATTGAAGTGGCGCTCCCTGTCATTTCTAGTAACAGCAAAGGGCTTCATTAGCCACTTACACAATGGATAGGCACCATCCCCTAATATAATGGGAGGTATTGACACCCCTGCATAGTGGAACATAGGACTGCCAGGTATTAGGGTGCCTTCCTCCATCCGACTAAAAAGCATAGATGATCTGAACACATGGGCATCATGATTAACACCTGAATGACCAGTCAACATAGAGAAAAAAATTCCCTCTCCGTCGCAAGCAGCCTGAAGCAATACAGAATGAAATGATTTCCTGTTAAAGTAAGCCGGCCCCTGCAATTTTGGGGGGCTTATCGGAATGTGCGTTCCGTCGATACAACCTATAGCATGTGGGAACCCGAAGATTTTCATAGATGATGTCATCTGTAGAAACAGAGAAAAAAAACACAAAGAATCATTAGTTTCCTAATGAGTAAAGGCGCTGGTACAGAATACAAGTAAAGACTGGGATGACCGAAAGCAGCTTACCTTATTGAACTCAGGCAGGCGTACCTCTTCCTTAAGAAGAACGTGTTCCATTGCAAGGCAAACCTCGATTGCAATGCTTGCAACAGTAGAACTTCCTTTCTGGAATACTAGAGCGATGGTTCTGTAGCAAGAACGGCTTGCCAAAAAGTACACGCCGATTGCCACTCTCTCTTCCACTGGGACAGCTGAGCGCATAACTGTGTCCCTGCGCATCAGAAACGGACGCAGCTTATCGGCCACCCAGAAAAGTGTTCTTCTAGTCATACGGAAGTTTTCTAACCACTGGCGATCGTCCCAAAGCTGAAGAACCGTGTCGTGAAACCACTGAGAACGTCCTGGGTAACACCAGAAAAGCTTCTCTCGAGGCGAGCTTTTTATCCAAGCCGAAGTAACCCATATCAAAGCGTTGCATGCCCTCAACGCCTCTCCAAAAAGCACTCGGCGTCGGAAAACTCGTCTTCCCTTTCTCAGAAATAACAAAGCTACAGTGCTCAACAAAGTATTGACATTGTGCAACACAGCAATAATGTATGGACTATACCTATGGAGTTTCTGCAGGCGGGCTGAAGAACGCGATGGAGGCATGATACCGGGAGAATGGCAGAAAGAAGGCGGAAGAGGCTTGGTGTATACTCTAGGGAGTAAGGAGGGGGTTACTCCAGTGTCCTGGAGGACCTTTGAAAGAAGAAGTACAATCGTTGTGCGATGGCCCACCTAGTGACCATGATGGGGAACAGCAGTTTTAGGAGGCCGCCAATGGAAATTATAATATAAATAATAATTATGAAGCAAAGAGTCACACATTTACAGCGCTTCGCCGTAACTGACAGCCAAGTATCGATGCATCGATACACCTTTTTTTTTTTAAAAAAAAAAGCGGAGATCGCGGGAAACGGGCAAAGAACATGAGTGTCTGGATGCGAATGGAGCTCGTGAGGTCATTCTCGATTCGCACGGAAAAGCTGCCCGCGTGAGTACATAGAAAAAGGGGTGGGGGCGAAGGGAGACCACGTGATCGCCTTCGAATTCAAAGCGAAGGCAATGACGCTCCGAAGCGAGGAGCCTCGTGAAGTGACGGCCAAAGTGAAACTGCCGTTCCTGAAAAACTTCTTTAAGAAACACAACTTCATTAGTTTTAATGCATCGTTTTATCGCTTGTTGATGAGGCAAATGAAACAACATTACAGTAATTTTGTTTTCAGAATTTTTGCTCTCTTTTTTTGACCTTAAGGCCTCTGCAGGCAGCCCATAAAACACTGAGATAATTTTTGTCCAGACTACTTACCAGCTCAGGAGGCACACACCCATTATTTGTGCATCTGAGCTTTCCTGCCTAAATGTAGAATTTAGTGTTGGCTCATTTTTCTAACGTCTTAAACTCCAATTCTGGGTACAATCCTAAGTAGCCAAAATGACTGATGATTTAAAGAAGCCTTTAGTCCATCACCCTTTTTGATGGGCTAGAGACTTTTAAAAAGCTGCCTAGATGCCCTAAGCACCTCTGATCTCGCCTAATTTCAGAAGCTAAGCAAGGCCAGCCTTGGTTAGTACTTGGATGGGAGACCACCAGGGAATACCAGGTGCTGTAGGTGCCTGGAGTAGGAACTGGCAAACCACTCCAGCACTCCTGCCAAGAAAACTCCATGGACATGGGGTCACGAAGAGTCAGTCATGACTGTAATGACAGAACACAGAACAGAGACTTTTTAAAATGTCCCGCCACCAGCACAATCGCTGAGGC
>JAHTLZ010000771.1:0-10284 GCA_023846285.1 Phrynocephalus versicolor
TGGACAAACTATCCAGGTCAATGAATTTGAACCCTCAGCATTTTAGAAGTTGGGTTTTCAGTTCACTAGTCTTCAGGTGATTTTTTTGCTGATTTTAGGTTAGCAAGTTCTTTTTTTTTTTTCTGAGAAGCCCCAGATCTTTAACACTTGCATGGCACTACTTCTCAATGCTTAGTTATATTAATGTATTAATGCTATTGAATTTATCTCCATAAAGCTGGGGAAGAATGTCCTTTCAATCCACATGGAAATAATTTCCCAATATTTACAAATGTGGTGGTATTTGAGATGGAAAGCACCCAAAATTCAAATTTTTAAAACAATGTAGTTGAAAAAGATTCTGTTCAGTTCATAACACTTGGGAGTTGGTTGTCCTCTTCCTGCACCATGGGGCACCAGAAGCAAATCTGACAGATTTTTCCGTTTCCAGTGATAACCAAATTTATTACAGGGATTGGTTTGACACTAAATTTAGAATGCTGATCTAAACTCAGATTGGAAAAAAAATCACATCACATGAACATGTTGAAATGGTACGACATTCAATTTGGCCCAAACTTGGAAGAGCAAATATGTGATTTCTGACATAAGTGTGCTTCCAGAACACGGTAGTGGGTCAAGAAAAGCAACAATGGAAATCATGTTGAAATAGAACATAATGAGAGACAAATTCTCAGAAATAATTAGCCTGTTGTGTGCAATTCTGTAGCTTTCATGTAAATCAATCAAGAGTACAACCTGTTATATACTGCACAAGCGTATTCTTTAGATCAGTAGTTCTCAACCTGGGGGTCCTCAGATGTTCCTGGGCTGCAACTCCCAGAAATCCTGGCCAGCTCAAGCTAGTGATGAAGAATTCTGGGAGTTGCAGTCCAGGAAAATCTGGGGACCCAGAGGTTGAGAACCACTGCTTTAGATGATGAAATAAATATGTTATTTGCCAACTGGAAGAACTTCCTGATGAATTTTGATGGCTTGTGACTGTCTATAATCAGATTCACTTGGCTGAAGAAAGCAGTTTGGTCATCTGAACTTGGGTGCAAAACCAATCTTTAACTGCAGGGGGGCTACAGCGAGGAAGTGTTCTAGAGCAGTGATTCCCAACCTTAGATCTCAAGGCATTCTGAGACTACAATTCCCAGAAGCTGAACTTCTATCTGTGCTGGGCAGGATTTCTGGATGTTTGCAGTTCAAGGACATCTGAGGGCCTGTGGTTGAGAACCACTCTTCTAAATCAACCAAAATATAGAAAGGGTAGTGTTACTGCAGATGAATTACTATTACTTTTAATTTGGAAAAAAACATTATCATGTTAATAAGTAGCAATATCTTAGTGACCCTTAATTTTAAAAAAGGAAATCCCACACAATTAAAATAATTAATAACAGGGGGGAAATGGCAAACCCCCTAGAAGTGTATCCCCCAAAGTCACAAAAAGAGCACGAAACATTAATCATTGTCAAATTATTAATGTTGTTGATGTTATATATATAATTACAACAATTATAGTAATTATGATGTTTAAAACCATTAGCTCTTTAATTCATGACAAATTACACGTTAAAATTAATTCCTTCCTCTGGAGGAAATGGCCTGTGTTAAGACAATAAATATTTGTCCACTTGATTCTCTCCTCTTTTGATATTAATTTTTAAACTTTCTCCATAGACACCTCAGATCTCCCAATCTTTTTAGAAGCAGATCTTAAAAGCTCCCTCTCCCACTGCCACCCACTTCTTGTGTAAGTAAATCTCTTAGAACCCTCCAGCCAGCTTTCCCCTACCCCCAGCCTTAATGTCCCATTCTCTGCTTACAGAGCTAACCGCGGAGCTTGTGTGAATGCTATCTGCTTTGATGTAGTCAAAATTATGTTTGTTTGTCACACACCATTTGTTTCAAGTGGCCTTGTAACTCATCCAAATGTATGCACTTGTATATGAATATTTTGAAGAATTTTATGTACTTGAACTAGTGAGAAAACATGAACTTGGGGAACAACAGAGGGCTCTGACCTGTGATGGGATATTGAAATTCCCAACAAGTGCTGTTCAACTTCCACTTTTCAGCCTAAGATCCCACTGGTTTCTTTCTTTCCCTCTGGCCCTGGAAGTGAGGCAATTGAGATGGATAAGATTCTACTCCTATTGCTACTATGCCCTATCCCCATCATCTCATATGGTGGCACAATTTTTGCACACATAGGCAGGCAGTCAATGGGTTGGGTGCTACAGCTACCTCAAATCAAAGAAAATGAAAATTTAAATGCTGTCTAAAAATTAGCTATCTCAAATTTCTTTAACATTGATCCCTCACAAATGGCGGCCTAGCAGAGGGACAGGAGAATTTCCTCCTACATCCACCATGAACAGAGTTCTCATCTGAGATTGAACTTTTCATTTACATTTGACTTACCTGCTCCTTTTGCTTTGAGCTTCAACATTCTTCAAGTTTTAGCTTAACTTTTGTTTTCCCAGTAAATCAGTGCTTTCTTTCATTTCAGCGTTGTAAATCCATGAAGGACTGAAGCAACATCTGACACTTTGAAGAGCCCCAATTTCATCTGAGGGCCACTTTGGGCTCTCTTGTTTCACTTCAGACTGGATCATGAATGAACATACAGAACCACTTTTCTGCATTTACTAAGCAACATCCAAATCTGAAACTCATGCTTATCTCCTGCTTTCAGATGCTTCCTTAAATATATCAAAGAGTAACAGTACAATCACCAGAATATTTTAAAGTTTATTTATTTATTTATTTATTAAATTTATATACCACTCCATCTAGCTACATGGCTACTCTGAGCGGTTTACAAACTGAACAGAAATCAAAACCATAAACAGTAAAATCCAATATAATAGCAGAGTACAGCAAAGCAATAATTAGGAAAGAAAAAGCTGCTTCCTAAATATTTTGCTCCCTAAAGGACCATCCAGTGCACACTTGCTTTCGTTTGCCAGGAGCTAACTTGTTCACCAAGATGTGCTCACCAGGCTCCACAGAAAGTCACTGATAAACCAACGGGATACTTGGGTGCTGTCCAGGTTGATAGTTTGCGCAATGTCAGTTCCATAATGGGTTCCTTTGATTACCGATGGCTCACAAGAGTAGTCCCAATCAATTTGGCACATCTCGTAATAAAGATGAATAAGATACCTTGTTGATGTGGAAGCGTCGGCTTCTTTAGCCTCATTGCTCTCTTGCTGTTTGATTTCTTCTTTCAGGGCCTCTAATTCTTTCCTTAATTCATTGGTTCTGGTCTTCAGGGTGGTCTTTTATTTCCTTGCCTGGTGCAAGTCATCAATTTTCTGTAGCCTTTGGAGCCTCGCCTTCAGCTCTTCTTCCTTGTCAGAAAGTTTCTGGGCAACTTCCTCCTCCGTAGTCATAAGCTCTCTGACCAGCTGTTTTGTGGTTTTCTGCGTCTCCAGCAGTTTGTTGATCATCTGTTCCTGTTTAGCCAGGCTGTCCTTCAGCATCTCCACTGCTTTGCCTTCTGCCATTAGTTTGAGCAACTCCTTACTCAACTCCTTACTCAACTTCTCCATATTTTGCATCTTTTCATTGAAGGCAGCCATTGCTGCTTGATGTGCCATTCTGTTTCCGTTGCCTATAATTCTGCGATTCTGCGATTATTCTCTTTCCGCCTTAAGCGCGCATGGACCACACTAGGCAAGAGGGCTGTCTTAAATACAGCACGGCAGCCCCTTGTCTGAAATGTAGCCCAGGAGCTGATGATCAACAGACCTGGCTGAAACAATGGGTGGGGAAACCAATAATGGGAACCAGAACTTGCTCATTTGGTTGAATTTGTCTGTTCTTCTTTCACAGTTGCACATTAGAATAATACACACAAGAGGTATGCCGCAGGAGGATGATTCAAATAACACTGGTTGATAACAGAAAAATCAATGTGCATAAATTAAATTTCATCCCTCTATAGTATCTAATGCAAGTTTATGAATTATATCTGCTTAGCTAGGTTTTACTCTAACACCTCTTTTGGGGTAGGATAAGGAAGGTGGAGAGTTAGATCCATGGACTAGTAACTGTCCTCTATAGCTATATAAGTAAGACTCATCAATTCAAAATACTGGAACTTTTACAATAGTAGGGACAATGATACCCTAGCTACCATCCTTAGACTTCTCTGTTCCTGTGCAAGTCTCCCTAGCACCTGGGCATGTAGAGATGAATATGAATATTCTTAATAGCAGTATGTTTGGGTGAGGTATTCATGATATAATTTTGGGACAGCTGGATTTGGAATGAGCAAGGACAACTAGAAATAGGCACAAAACAAAAACGAAACACTGTTTCATCATTTCATGGGCTACCTAACTAAATGGTAGGATGCATTTCATCGTGTTTTGTGATGAAACACCATTACCCCCCTCTAGGATGAAACAAGTCATCCTAGACGAAATTGCAGGGGAGCAATTCTAGGTAAGCCCCTCCCCCAAATTTGGAAAGGTTTGGGGGTCAGGGGGCTGAGTTATTAAGGTCCAGATGGGTGCCCCTAGGAAAAAATCTTTCTAATTGAGCAAGAAGCTTGCCCGCGGCTTGGCTTCCAAATCCAATTAGAAAGATTTTTTCCTAGGTAGCCCCTTTGGACCTTAATATCTCAGTCTCCTGAGCTCCAAACATTTCCAAATTTAGGGGGTTTACAGGGAAGAGCTTGAGGAAGCCCTCCTGCCATTTAGTGCCTCTAGGGCCCAGGGGAGCATAGTGTTTCACTTTGTAACAAAACTACTTTAAAAATTCTTTACAAACAAAACAAAACTACTAAAGAAATAAAATGAAATGCTATTTTTCTGTTTTGAGCCCATATCTAAGGACAACCCATTAGCTTTCTAACATCCTGTTCCTGGTGGAGAAGAAGTCTTCCATAATTGGTTTGTACATTATTATTAAAATAACAGTATAAGTTATTTAGCTCCTTTTGAGCATATAAGGCTAGAGACTATCCGGTAACTTCGGTTTGGAGATCTCTCCCTCTTATCGTATTAACTTTTTAACTATTTAACTTTTATTCTTTTAATCTTCAAAGAACTTTACTATTTTATTATTTAAACATCAGCCTTGTGGCTGGAAAACTGACTGTGAGAAGCTACTCCCAGCTACTCCGGGCTCCTTACCTTATCTTTTACAACTTACTTTGGCCTTCACTGCTTCGCTGGAAGAAACAAACGTCGTGTACCCACCTGCTGCAGCTGCTAGTTGAAGAGTCTGGCTGAAGTTTTGCTGGAGGTTGTTGGATACTCTATCCACATAATTGGAGCAGGAAATTATGGGCTGGTCGACCCTTCCCGATGAAGGAAGAGTAGAGGAAAGATAGGAAGATTGAAAAGCTAAATGGGCGTTTTTGCTGCTCACCATCTTGCCTGGACACACCCAAGGAAACAATAACAATAACAACAGCAGACAAGGGGGTCGAGAGGCTAAAGTACTCTTTGCTGGACTATCAGGCTGAATAGTTGAGCTTCACAACACTGTTGTACCAGCAAAAGTTTTGTAAAGTAGGTTTCCAATGGTCACTAAAATTGGATGCTAAGGTTTAAAAATCCAACAAAATCCCCCCCAACAAAATACTTGAAGGCATCTTTGCAACTGTATTATCATTTTATACAAACATGATAAGGATGGAATACAAAGTATGAACGTCTGCCCCAGTGAAGCAAAAATAAGGTCTAAAATAAGATTGTGTTGGAGAAACACTGTTATTACCGCATGGAGCAATGTCCTTTCCCCTTTTATAACCGTGATGAAATATTGCTGCTCAAAAAGCTCCAAATGGGTTGTGTTTTTGCATTTTCAGCACAAAAATACACTGGAAATATTGCATGTTACACTGCATGTATTACACTACATATTACACTGCAAATATTACATATTACACAGCATTAAATATTACATATTACACTGCATTACACATGTGTTAGACAGATTTTTTAACAGAACAAAGCATGTCTGCGTACACATGTTGAAAAGAGCCTGTTTCATGCACCTAAGTACGTTTTTTTAAATGAAATAAATAATGCGAACGCCCATGTTTTATAATGTGCAAAATTTGTGTGTGTGTAACAGATCATAGATTTTGTAAATGTTTTGCTTTCGGGATAAGATAGTTGCCTCCTTAGTTTGAGGAAGGACAGTTTTGGTAAGCTTGGCTTGAAAGGCAAATAAAAAAAGGAAAATGTTCTCATACATCCCACGCTGTGTGAAGAAAACAGTGAACCTCAGAGGTATAAATAGTCCCTTTTGCTTTAAGGGTGGCATCTGAATCCTGGGCTCCTATAGAAAGTCTCTGCAAAGATTCTCAAAAGGTGAAGACTACCACCTTCTGTGTGATCAACTGCATTGCAATTCAACTGGGTGAATGTGCAGATAAGTATTCCAAGTAGGGAAGGAACAGAAATATGTTTGTATGAAGATGGCCCCTCCCCCACTGATCTCTTGTTTAGTGTTTTGCTCCCACCACCATTTTCTCTTGTGCTTTGCTCTACACCACCATTTTCCTCTTGTTACTGTTTATATCTCCCTTTGAAATTGGCCAGATGAATTTCCCCCAGATGAATTGCCCCCACCAAACTGATCTGATTTAGTGGAACTGGGATGGCATCACTAGATAGGTTCCAAACTACAACCATTCCACTGAATATAAAGAAAGTCGTTTGAGAGTGAGAGCAGTGCTTCCTGCAGGAATTGCATGGGGTTGGCTTCTGTGGGCTATGGGCAACAGTGTGGCTCGAGCCATAAGCTAGAAGCTATGGAGCCATGACCGTAGTCATTTGAATGAAAAGAACAAGCCTGTGTTCAAGACTTAGAAGCAAGCCGGAAGTCGAGATCACAGACCAAGCAAGGAGTAAAGAACACACCAACAGACAGAGCCTAGGAGTAAGCCAGTAGTCATGACCAAAGGATAATGAAAGCATACAGAATGCAGCAGACCTCAGACTGGTACACAGTGGGTGCTGTAATGTATGGTATCTATTGTTTGTTAGAAATAAATTAAAATGTTCTTCATTTGTTTACCAAAATATTCAATATGAAAAAAAAGGTTTTTTTTTCCTCAAGGAAGGCTGAGCTGGAGTAGGGCACCATTGTTTTCTGTTTTATGCCCAGCAAAATAATCAGCCTGGATAGATAGGAGCCAATCAGATGTCAAGGGTACTAAAATATCCATGCAGAGGTAACAACATATAGTTCCACAATCTCATCATATGTGCTACTCACTCACAAATCCAAAGGATCATAATTCAAGTCTCTAAAACCACATGGGTAATCACACCAAGTACAAATCACATACTGAATGGAATGGTGTCAATAATCTCAAAAGTAATCAGATTTGGTTATATGATCATATCCTCAAGAACAAATGATGTCGCCAGCAGAGGAATGGAGCTCATTGTCAACAAGCACACAACATGTTTCTGAAAGGAAACAAGAAAGGGGGAAATATTCCACGCTGAAAAAAAATATATGTCCCAGAAAAAAACGTGAGTATGTTTTATTCAGTCTTTCCTAAAATACGGCTTGTATGAATAACTGGAAGTGAGGAAATTCAGTTCTTCAAAACCAAAGCAAACGTCTGGTTTAATGATCCTGTGATATCATGCTTCTGTGTCCATGATTCAAAACAGCAGGATTCAAACCATGCTTCACAATAGCATGCTGGCATTGCCAGCAGGAAAAAGGATGTTATGCTTTACATAGCAAAGGACAGCCCAAGCATAACACCAATGACAGCAATCAATATGATCAGCACGTTACCCTCTTGTGCTCACTACCGTTCACAAAAGAAATACCAAGCAAGGGAATATCTCAGAACCTGACTTCTTTTCTCACTAGTTAACTACTTCTCACTCACGTATAAAGCAACTTTTTTTTTTTAAAGTGTGAATGGTAAGTCAACAAATGTTTCTGGTTAAGGGAGAAATCTCAATGGCGAATCATATTATGCCATGAGGAAAAAATCACCAGGAATGAGAAATGATGCAAATACAGTACTTGCTACATCCCTTATTAAATATTAAATCATTCCCTCCTTCTGTAAATTATTGGATTCATTACTGGAGAACACCATCTACAAAATTCTAAGATGAGGTATTCACTCCCCATTCCAGGCCATAAGTTGTCCTGATCTTGGGGGATTTGACATGACAAATATTAATGCAACATACAATTCATGTTTGTGTGTGTAGAGCTAGGGTTTGGAGCATCCGGGGACAAAGTCTGTTTTTGCACCCCCTCCTGCCCCCAACTGCTTCTCACACATCAAGCAAGGGGTGCCCAACCCTGGGGGAACAACGGGGGAGGGGGAGAAGGGTCCCTCTTTCTCATACCCTCTTTGGGGGTCTCCCGGACAAGGCTCTCCTGTGCAAACTGCACAGCGTGTGGATAGCACCAAGCAGGTGATATTTTTCCCCAAGCATCACCACCGTAGCATGTTTCCCCCTCCTCCTTTCCCCTGGCTAAGGCTTGGTGATCATTAGCCTGGGGAAAGGAGGAGAGGGAAGCAGGGAATGGGATTTTTTCCCAAGCTGCACCTCTGTCACATGCTTCCCTCTCCTCCTTTCCCCGGGCTAATGATTGACAAGCCTTAGCAGGGAAGGAGGGAAGGAGGAGGGGAAGCAATTCACGGAGGTGCTGCTTGGGGGGGGATGCTTGCTTCCCTCTCTTCCTTTCCCCTGACTAAGGATCCCCAAGACTTAGCGGGGCAAAAGGAGGACTGCTGGTGGATGGCACATGGCTTCCTCCTTCTGCTCCCCCTCCAGGTATCCCCAGATTGCTGTGTGCCCTGCGGCAAATGCACTCTACCGCCCCTCCCTAGTTATGCCCGTGGTACAGAGGTGTGTTTGTGTGTGTATTTATGTGTTAAAATTTTCAAAATGGTTAATGGCAGAAAAGGTGAAACGGCCTGAATTAAATCTGCTAAAATATAAAAACAATATTAAATTTTCAGCCAGTTTTCCTTTTTCTGTCTGATCCCCGAGCATCGCAGGTTTTGTTTGTTTTACAAAATTCACAGCAAGTTACTAAAAATACCTGGTGAAGCATCTGGATTGATTGCAGCTAATACAGCTGTATAGCAAGCTAAGGCCCAAAGTGACCTCCATTTTTTGAGTAGCCTGTTAATATTTAACAAGCCTCTTGGAGTTATTTCATTAGGATCCACTTCAGTGAACTCAAATTCCACATCCTTACCAACTCCTTCATTAATTATGAATTTGTCCCAGGAAATATGTGAATATAATGTTATTTCCTCCCCTTCCCCAAAGAATGTGAACCTAATTATCAGTCTAAGAGTACAGCCCCCCTTCAATATCCTGATAATTTCAATGCAGCCTTCTGACTTTTTGGATTTGGCATAAATAAAGTCCCTTGGCTGCCACCTTTAACTTAAAATGACAACATATATATGTACTAATGGAAATCTCATTTGCCTTGGATTTTGGCCATACCTTTGTTCATTTTGCCAACTATAGAGTGGGTTCCAAAGAAACTGTGCACAGCACAAGGAATTCAGAAGAAGGAAGTGCCTCAGAAAATCAAATGGCAACCTGTTGTTCTTAAGGATGCTCAGAGTCTTTCCAGGCTCCATGTCATTAACTGATAGTAGGAAAACCCTAATCAGTCATTCAATGAAATGATACATCTTAACTGCTGAGTAAAGGGAACAAGCTGGCTACTACCCTTCTATGCTGGCTCTAAGCTATGGTAGTGAGCTACATCTACAGAAGAGGCCAGTTTCTAACTACAAAATAGGTCTGCATCATGTGGAACTCACTCTTTTTTGGTTTATGATAGTTTGTAAAACCCACACAGATAGAGATGGCTCTCCCCTTCAGATCTTGCTCCCCACATACTATAAGACAAGAAAAGGGTCTATAGTGCTTCCTCTACTTAGAGTTAAGACCAATCCTTTTAGTGAATGCAGGAATAGGACTGAAACACAGACTTCATGTAAAGCAGGACTGTACATGTTTTTAATCATCGCTAGTGCACTGGCAATATAACAGTTCACAATGCCTTTATTCTGTTTTGTTTTTGTGTTTTCTTAAAAATGGATTTTTACAGTCCCAGAGTTTACATTCTCCTTACAAATGCTTCTTATCTGAATGTATTGATGTATAATGACACAAATTCTACCATAATATCTGCTTGCAAAAAGAAAACATACCCATTAATGATCTGTATTCCTGCCTTTCAGTATTTTGCACTGTTCTGTCTCTGTCTCTATTATTATTATTATTATTATTATTATTATTATTATTATTATTATTA
>JAHTLZ010000772.1:333-11743 GCA_023846285.1 Phrynocephalus versicolor
TCCAGGTTTCCTCAGAATGAGGCCATCACTCTATCAACTCTATCATCGAGGGTATGATAACAAATTTAGTGACATATATATACTCTTGATACTTAGAAGTTAGTCTGACAGATTTCAGTATGATACCCCACCAAAGTATGGATAGAATTATGTTCTTCTTTGAAACAACTTCATTGAACTGGATCTGTTACTACGCAGTATAGCTCAGAAATGCAGGTAGCAAGCAAGAATTTTGTAAGAAAGTTGTAATTCTTCAGAAATAACCAATAATCACATCCCAGAAGAGTTGTAGAGAAATAGTGAAAAAAGACTAAATAACAGGAATTGTGTTAGTAATGTATCTTATGGTTTGACTACAAATACATAGTTTGTATTTGGGGCATGTTATGCTACTACTCTGGAAACATCTCTGTCAAGTAAGTACCTTGTGCTTCTCTGAACACTTTTACTGTACTTTTCCATTTTAGCGCTATGTCAGATGAACAATGCACTTTCACAAATTGTTATATCAGTTTGGTGCCATGTCACTTGGAAGTTCTTTTTAAAAAGAGGGAAGATAGTGGTGTTATGACACAGGAGAGTGAGTGACCTGTGATTCTGCTAACAATTTCATGATTTGAAGTGTGGTTTGTACTCTTGCCTCCAAAATTGCCCAGAATAATTGCATATTCCATGTAAATGATAGCAGCAAATTAACTGCCAAAGCGAACTTCAAATCAAACCAAAATAGACAAATTTTCTAATCACTTCTTTTCTTATCACTTCTCAATTCTTGAAGGCAAACTAATTAGAATTATCTTTGAAATTAATGCAAATGCACACATTGTTTTATTTATTTGTTGATTTTTTTGTTTATTCTCTGCCTTTCTCCTTAAAAAGAACCCAAGGCAGCTTACATAATTAAAATGCAATATTTAAAGCTAAAAACAATGAGTATACAAAGGTGGGTTACATAATTAAAAATACAATATTTAAAGTTTTTTTAAAAAAACTCAAAGAAAATATAAAGGCAGCTTACATCATTAAAATACAATATTTAAAGGTAAAAAAGAAGAAGCAGAGAAATGCTTAAATAGGATCAAGCAAATTCCACTCTGGGAAATAGTAAACAAAAGCTATACTAAAACCACACTCAAAGCCGTAAGGAATAAAAATCAATTTTAAAATCCCATTTAGGTACCCAGGACAGCTTGTATGAAGAGAAAGGTTTTTGTCTGCATGCAGAAGTACAGCAAAGATGGGGACAGCAAAGCCTCCTGTGGAATGGAGTTCCAAGTATTATATTACTGAATGCCACCAGTATAACAAAGAGTTGTGTCTAAATCTAGGAAGCTTCTGTTCAGATCCCAGCCAAAAAGCTCTCTAAATAGAATTGAATGAGAATATTTGGCTGGGAAATCTCATTATTTGAAGAACTGGAGGAGGACACTTAAATTATACAAAGGCACTGTTTTTAGGGGGCAAAACAAAATTCTTTTACCTCAACAGCTGAATGAGCAGTAATACAGTCATGACCCTGTATTTCTATAAATTATTCTATAATTTCTCACTTTACAGCTATACATATAAACTATTATACATCAATGTATTGTAATTATCATTCTTTGTCCTCATTCATGGATTTGGTGGGGTTGTGTTTTTTTAATGACGATGCCTCAACAATTTCTCTATACTGTATTTGATAAAATTAAAAAATTGTGTAACCAAAAACCACAGAGATTGACAGAAAACCAAGTGCTTGGAGCATTTTTAAAGGTTTATTATATACATCTATTTGTCTTAAGATAGTACAAATCTTTATTATTATTTTAAAATATATTCTGAATAAAACAGCTTCTTTGAAAGCTGCTTAATTGATCTAATTTCCCAGGAACGTAGGAATGTGCATAATTTAGTGCCGACAAAGAAGAGTCTATGCTCTTCTAAACAATTGTCCCAAATCCTCCTGTGGTAGCTACATAAAATGGCCCAAGTTAATAAATCACCATGGCCACTAGTATCAACCCCATGCAGAGCCATACAGTTCAGCATGCAACTGTGAATGTTGACTTTTTGACCTGGGCTAATTTGTCTCCAAAACGTATGCCATTTGGGTTATGCCAGTGTAACTAAGGCCGTTACTTCACGAGGCTCCTCGCTTCGGAGCGTCATTGCCTTCGATCTGAATTCGAAGGCGATCACGTGGTTTCCCTTCGCCCCCACCCCCTTTCCTATGTACTCACGCGGGCAGCTCTTCTGTTCGAATCTAGAATGACCTCACGAGCTCCATTCGCATCCAAACACTCATGTTCTTTGCCCGTTTCCCGCGATCTCCGCTTTTTTTAAAAAAAAAGGAAACGGTGTATCGATGCATCGATGCTTGGCTGTCAGTTACGGCGAAGCGCTGTAAATGTGTGACTCTTTGCTTCATAATTATTACTTATATTATAATTTCCATTGGGGGGGCTCCTACAACTGCTGTTCCCCATCATGGTCACTAGGTGGGCTATCGCACAACGATTGTACTTCTTCGTTCAAAGGTCCTCCAGGACACTGGAGTAACCCCCTCCTTAGTCCCTAGAGTAGACACCAAGCCTCTTCCGCCTTCTTTCTGCTATTCTCCCGGTACCATGCCTCCATCGCGTTCTTCTGCCCGCCTGCAGAAACTCCATAGGTATACTCCATACATTATTGCTGTGTTGCACAATGTCAACTCTTTGTTGAGCACTGTAGCTTTGTTACTTCTGAGAAAGGGAAGACGCGTTTTCCGACGCAGAGTGCTATTTGGCGAGGCGTTGAGGGCATGCAACGCTTTGATATGGGTTACTTCGGCTTGGATGAGAACCTCGCCTCGAGAGAAGCTTTTCTGGTGTTACCCAGGACGTTCTCAGTGGTTTCACGACACGGTGCTTCAGCTTTGGGACGATCGCCAGTGGTTACAAAACTTCCGTATGACTAGAAGAACACTTTTTTGGGTGGCAGACAAGCTGCGTCCGTTTCTGATGCGCAGGGACACAGTTATGCGCTCAGCTGTCCCAGTGGAAGAGAGAGTGGCAATCGGCGTGTATTTCTTGGCAAGCCGTTCTTGCTACAGAACCATCGCTCTAGTATTCCAGAAAGGAAGCTCAACTGTTGCAAGCATTGCAATCGAGGTTTGCCTTGCAATGGAACACGTTCTTCTTAAGGAAGAGGTCCGCCTGCCTGACTTCAATAAGGTAACCTGCTTTCGGTCATCCCAGTCTTCACTTGTGTTCTGAACCAGCGCCTTTACGGTTTAGGGAATTAATGATTCTTTATTTTTTTTCTCTGTTTCTACAGATGACATCATCTATGAAAATCTTCGGGTTCCCACATGCTATAGGTTGTATCGACGGAACGCACATTCCGATAAGCCCCCCGAAATTGCAGGGGCCTGCTTACTTTAACAGGAAATCATTTCATTCTGTATTGCTTCAGGCTGCTTGCGACGGAGAGGGAATTTTTTTCTCTATGTTGACTGGTCATTCAGGTGTTAATCATGATGCCCATGTGTTCAGATCATCTATGCTTTTTAGTCGGATGGAGGAAGGAACCCTAATACCTGGCAGTCCTATGTTCCACTATGCAGGGGTGTCAATACCTCCCATTATATTAGGTGATGGTGCCTATCCATTGTGTAAGTGGCTAATGAAGCCCTTTGCTGTTACTAGAAATGACAGGGAGCGCCACTTCAATAAGGTTTTTAATCGCTCAAGATGCGTCGTGGAGAGAGCATTTGGGCGCTTGAAGGCCAGATTCAGACGTCTGTCTGTTAGGATAGAGGCTCACATAGAGAACGTTAATTCAATTATTGCCTCTGCTGTGATTCTACACAATATATGTGAACGAGAAAACCATGACATACTTGATGATGAACAACATTCCATACCCCCACCTGAACCACAGGAGGAGTGTGAAATAAATGACTACCACAGATCTGGAACTGCACGTGCAGAGGCTGAGGCGGTTCGTAATGCTATTGCGGAGTACCTGTTTACCCATGTGAAGTGACATGGGCGCAAAATAATAAGTTCATGTACTCTACCTCACTATTTTATGTTACACTTTCATTTGCAGTAGAATTGTGAGGCTTTACAGTATTGGTTACTCCTGTAAAATTCCTTCCGTTAATAAATGTTTCTATTTGATTTGCAGTACTTTCCTTTAACTTAAGTGCGAAACACCAGTAGGTTTGGCAAACTACTACACCGGCTATGCAAAAGAATGCCTGACAGGGGTATTTGCTTCAAGATTATACAATAAGCAGTAATAAACCTTGCAAAAAATCAAGTCACTGTACTAAATTGATAGCAGTTTCTGAACGCATACCATCGAAAAACATATAATGCCTTGACTAAGGGTTCATCTGCCCTGTTGTATGTCACTTTAGAAAACATGCCTTTCAGAGAGGCCCCCCTTATAAGAAAACATTCCGATGTTGTATTCTTGTAACACCTCCCTCTTCATATGCAGAGTACTGCTGCCAGAGTAAACTTAAGAAGGAAGTATCAAATTACAGTTCCCACTGCAAGCATTTTATGGCCTAATGGCTCTGAAGGAAAGCCAAAAATAAACTGTTTGTGTTGCCTTTAGCCACCTAAGGAAACTAATCGCATATTTTTTATCCATTGCTTTTAACTTTTAGAGGAATAAATCAGTTTATAATGCATTACAATGAATTTCTTGGTTTTAAAGTGTATTATTCTTTATACTTAACGCACAATACTACCAATTGCTTTGGGTTAACAGAACACAGTGTCATTCGCATACTTTGCTTTAATATATTAGTTCGGTACTCATTCCTAGACCACCATGATACCAAGACGGAAAAGTTTTGAAAATTAACTTGCTGTGCTATGGCAAATAAACCAGCAAGTAACAAACTTGCTTCCATTAAGTCAGCAGTACTTTGCATAGGCAAGGCAAAAAGAAAGTTAATGAAACATTTCGGCACCACATCCTAGCCAGCTGAGACACAGGACAGGGGGCCCCTTTGTAATCAATCACCCATCCCCCTTACCAAATTGAGATCACCTTTCTGTTGAAATGCTAATAAAGGGAGCCAAAAGGTGCAAGGGAAGAAAGTTAGCACTCAGGCAACTGAGTGCAGTTGCTGGTGTCCTTTCAAACAGAAGGCTTTTCCTAGAAAAATAATTTAACAAGGCAGCTATAGGGATGGATTCTGAGGACAATTCAGAGAATTGCACAGCCAGTTCTGTTCAATCCAAAATTAAGAGAGGGGTTATTTGGGGAAACGAGGAGACTGCAGCCTTAATCAAGGTTTGGGGTGAGGCCGAGATAAAATATGCTTTGTCTTCCCTCAAAAGGAATATTGAAATCTATGAGGTGATTTCAAAAGAATTACGAAAGATTGGATTTTTTAGATCTGGAACGGAATGTAGAACTAAATGCAAATCGCTTCGAAAACTGTACAAACAGGCTGTAGTTCAAAACAGTACTTCTGGAGCTGGGCGTGCAAAATTTATTTGGTACGAAGAAATGGCAAACATTTTTCGGACAGACTCCTCAATTCACCCATTGCGGACAACCGAGAGCGAGTCCAGCGGGAGCATTGGTAAGCATTGACAATGTACCATTTAATATATACCGTAAAATACGTCACGTTCACTGTATTTCACAGAGAAATATTATGTTATTAATTGTAACTCTATTAATATACCCAAGTACAGTAGTTTGGTTTCAGAACACGTTTTGTGCTTCGATAAACCGAAACACCGAGGGAACGGGTTGACTTGTAAATCTTTCAAATATATGGAGGGATGAGTTAATTTTCCCTCTCATATATTGATTTCTTTTTTGGATAAATAAACATTGAAACACTGCATCGATGTACCGGTATTTCTTTATTATAACGGAGATTACATATGTAATTAAAAGTATCCGAATTGTAATAATATACCTAGGTACAGACATTTGTTTTCAGAACTCGTTGTGTCCTTCGATAAACCGAAGCAACGAGTGAACGGGATGACTTGTAAATCTTTCAGATTTATGGACGGATGCGTTTAATTTCCCTCTTATATATTGATTTCGAATTTTGATTAACAAACATTGAAACGCTGCATCGATGTTTCGGTATTTCTTTATTATTACGGAGATTACATATGTAATTAAAAGTATCCGATTTGTAATTTACTTATGATATATTGTATCTCCGCTTCCCAGAGATATTCGATGCATCGAAAAACGGCCGAGATAAAAGCAGGAAGTAAAATAGACATGTTTCTCTTTATTATAAATGCAGTTTGCTGTGCTGTAAGATTATGAATCCATTTTGAATTGTACCGGTTCTAAACTTTCCTTGAATCGGGCAAAAAATAAGGAGGGGCGGGACATGCCTCTGAAGTACCCAATCATGTAACCTTAACAATTATGTGCTCCGGAAACTAAAAGACTGCTTCCTGTACTTTGCATTATGGTGTGTAGCAACGCGAGGGAAGTACAGCAACTTATGTTCCTCTTCTCACATGCAGCAACCACGGAGGCAATGCCTGGAGTTAGCGATAATGGCGGATCACAGTCCCTCTTCGATGAGAGTGAAGGCATGAACCAAAGCTACGTGGCTTCGGAAGCCTCAGCAATGGGTGAGGAACACTTTAAAAGTTATGCTAGCAGGCCAGGCCATGTTTTCAAAACGTCTACTAGTCGGATTATCAGGAATAACATGTAAATCATATCCTTACAGACCATATAAATGTAATTTAAACAGAAACTGCCTTTTAAATAAATTATTTTAATTTCAGAATACCAATCAACAGACGGTTGTGAACCATCCACATCTGGCTGTTCTTCTTCCCAGAGTCCCCAAACAATATTACCTGAACGGCTTGGTAAAAAAGGTATGTTCATTTCTGATTTAGAGAATTAAAGCCTAACTAAATTAATTTTAAACTAAATTAATTTTAATACTGGAGCAAGCAGCCGTGGGGATTACTCTGTAAATACTACTGTTACATTCAAAGACTTTAAATGCTGGAATTATTAACATCTCTAATTTAAAATAGGTTTTTTTTTATTATCATTAAATCAATTTGTTAATGGATAATTTTGTACACTGGTTAATAATTAATTTAAAATTGTCCTTATTAAATACAGACTCAGTGGAAACAACAAACTATGAAGCCACGCTTGATCCAGCAACAAGGCTTGCATTACTAAGGAAAAGGAAGCAGAGATCTACAGCAGCAGCACGCCTGGACAACACACTTACTGGTTTTGTGGACTGGGTTAAGGCTTCGGATGATAGAAAGGAATCTACACTAAATTCTTGGAACCACCAGGATATGATGTTCCAGAAACAGGTTATTGACAATCTAAGGGTGGCTTCAGATTCTCTTGCTAAACTAACCCAATTTTTAACAACTCAAGGGACAAAAAAAAAGGTTAACATGGAAGTAGAATCATTCCTTAATGATCAACACACTAAGAACCAGACTGAAATCCTGCTCTCTAATGGTTCCCCAAACACTGATAATGTAGAGGACAGTGATTCTGATGGTGATACAACGGGGACCAGTGGCTCAGGATCTGCCTCTGAACAGGAGAGTGATACTGAATGCTCAGTATCACTCCTGCCCTCTAGGTCTTCAGCTTCCCTTGTTTCTTTTGGTAAACCAAAAAGTGGAGCA
The DNA here is from genome assembly GCA_023846285.1 of Phrynocephalus versicolor. Lineage (NCBI taxonomy): Eukaryota > Metazoa > Chordata > Lepidosauria > Squamata > Agamidae > Phrynocephalus > Phrynocephalus versicolor. The sequence continues at coordinate 7,980 of JAHTLZ010000772.1, forward strand.
ACAGCTCAGGGAAGCAAACCAGGGGAAAAAATGCTGCAGGGCCACAAAAAAAGACCAATGACTAGTACTCAGAAACAGGGAGCAGTTGAACCACAATTCCCTGTGTCACCGTATTTGATTCTAAAGCAGGAAAGTGGTACTGAAAGCATTGTGCCCAGAAAATTAACCACACCAAAAAGAAGACGTATCAAGAAGAAAATATTTTCACCCTAGTTGATTACTTATTCTATTTTGAGTAAATATATGAACATGCCAAGGTTGGGAGTAGGGACAGAATACACAGATCATGAATTTTAAAGGGAAAACTGATGAACTGCTTCACATTTTAAGCAAACTCAGTTACATTTAAAAGCAATAACTGCAGTGAAACACTAATCTACCTCAGTAAGGAATGATTTTCAAGGAAATTTTAATTCACTGGGTATTCCCCCCCTCAACTCACCAATACAAAAATAACCCAGACTGCATAAGAAACAGAAACATAGACGATTCTTTAAGAAACTTTTTTATTTCTATCCACTGAATAGGCAAAGTATAGGTATGTTCACTGTTCTGTTATTTAGATTACTGTAAAGTTACATTTATGAGAGAAGGACCTGCCCTCTACCACTTGTACCAATGAATGCTGTTCTCCTGTGTAGGTAACACTGGACTGTGGTCTTTTACAAGACAACAAGACTAGTACTTTAACAGCACAGAAAAGCTATAAAGTACTTTTTATGTAGTGGCTATTAGCAGAAATAATGTGCATTGCTAATGAGATTGCTCAACAGATGCCAATATACATGCAAACTATACCATAAGAGACTAGGATTTTCAGTGGTTTTCTGTTTCCAGGTTAAAGGATTTACGTGTGAGGCTTCATATTCTTCTGCCTCATACCTACAGAAACCTTTTTTAAAAAATATAACCAGAACAGCATTTTAATTGCTTCTATTACTAACGTATTGTGTATTAAAATTGCTCAAAGTGCACAAAGCAGAACAACAGAAAACTAAAAGTATTCATCCCTAATATTTTCTTAGGAGATTATTTATAAATAAAACTTGTAAATATTGGTAACACAGTAACATTTAGGCAGAAAAGGATAACCCAAGGGAACGTTGCAGGGTACCACATCAGTCCTTTAACACGTGAGTCAATGGAATATTTTGGCATAGGAGAACCAGTGTACATCCCCTAAATTGTCCAATAACAACAAAAAAAGGCTTCATCGCCTTCGGCGTCTTCTCCTGGCTGGAGCTGCTCCTCTGTTTCCTGCAAGCACGATTTCTTCGAGAGCGGCTATTCTCTCTATTGCCTCTTGAAGAGCAGCAACCCAGTTCTGATGTTCTGCGCGGGTCACTGGTTGCTGCATAATGTCCAGCGGTTGATCCTCTTGTAGTTCTGAAAAGAAGAAAATGATATTTATTTTTTGTAAATTACCGGTCTAGTATGTGTACACACCTTTGTGCAGTCCACAAATGACTGTTACACACCTTCATCCTCAACCTGCTGTTGCTGAACGTTGCCTGGAACATTCTCCAATCCCTGTTCTTCGTGACCTGCACCTTGATTTGCTTGCCCTTGACCCTCTTGCACCACTGGAGGTTGGAAATCATGAGCCATTGCCTGTTCCTCTTCCTCATCTGTGTCATTGGCCTGCTGCTCCAATTCTTCCCTTCTGTTTGGCTGCCTTGGAGGCCTTACAGCACCACCCCTGTTGCCATGCCTCCTTCCTGGTCCAGCTCCTATTGAGACATAAGTGGGAAATAGTTTTATATTTCTATTGTTCACTGCAAGTCTAAGATGTCCCTGTCAGAAGTTTTATTTCTATATATCTTTTCTAAAGCTTTGGTGTACATTTTTTTTATGCAGGACATTTACTAGCGGATACCAGTTTTAAAGGAAATGGTTTTAAATGGCACTTCAGGTATTTATTGTGATCAGACCATCTTTTAATACTTTAGCTAGCTTTGTTCTATGCAGATCTAGAGTTTCAGCATAATTACATCAAAATTTGACTGTAAACCAAATTATATTTGCCCTTAGTACTTCTCAGATTAGAGTTTTAGGTATTATAACATGTCATACTTTAGTCAAAAGTAGTACTGTTTTTTAAAAGAAAGATTTTATTACTTACCCAAAGGAAAAAGATGCTGAGGGTCAGGCCTTCCAGCTTGAATCCACAGTTCCAACAATTGAGGCCAAAAAGCTGTTTGTTGTTCCTCTTGAGCATTCTCTCCAAAATGAAACAATGCCCTATTAAAATTTTGTCTTAAAATCTTAAATTTCGATCTAATTTGCGTGGCATTCCGGGCATAGTTCAGCCTTGCTAGCTCTCTTGCAGCCTGTCTGAAAGCCTGCTGGTTTCCTCTGGGGTGGAGATGAAACAGAACTGGGCCCATTTCATTCTCAATAAAAAAATCCAGCAGACTGGACACCTCTGCCTCCGTCCAGAACCGGCCCCTCCCTCCCTCCATCTCCACAGCAAAGGCCTTGTTATCTTCTGACAAGAACAATAATTTCTTCACTGCACAACTGCTCTCTAAGTAACTCCTAACTCTCCACGGGTGGCTGGGTAAACTTGAGGGGTTTTTATAAGGTTTGGCCTAGGGATCCTGCACATTTCTCTGGAAAATGAAACTAATTGTAACCAATAGGATTAAGGGTCAACGTAGAGTTCACTTGCCAGGTGCCTAGCAGTATGTTTATCTGGCCCTTTACATTGGTAACTTAAATTACTGCAATAATGTACCTGGGGTTGTGTTTTAAAAAGATGCATTTGTCCTATTGCAAGGAATATTAATAGATTTTACAATGCATTTGTTTAAGAATACTTTTATTTAGCAGGAACAGTTAAATGTGCTATTTTGCAGAGCTCATGCAAAACACCTACAAATTGATCAGTTCAACCCAGCAACGTTGGTTGAAGGTCAGGAATGGAAACATTTTCTAGCTAGTGCTAAGAGTTGGCCATTGTTCCTGGAGGAAAATGGGTGGAGTTTGTAATTGGAAGGCTCCAAGAAGGCCAGCACCTGCCTGCAGATAGCGAGACTCTTTTGTTTGGAGCCTGATGGCCAGAGAAAGGTGAAAAGTTCATGGCTCAGGACTGACCATCACGAACAATCTTGGAATGTACCACTTCTAATGTTGATCACTATTGGGGATGTTTATTTGTTGTTATAGTTCGGTGTTACTGTTATAATTTGTATTATTGCATTAAATGGTTATCACAATAAAGTTACAACATTCAGGAATTGATAAACACATGGACTGTTTGTTGGAAAAGTTTTATCAGTAGCTGCTGTTATAATCAGCACTATGGAATATTCCTGATCTGCTGAAAGGGAAGCATACTCATATCAGCTTTTCGATACAGCACTTTCAAAATGTCCGCATAAAAAATGATTACCTGTACCGAACAAGGACATTGGTATAACCTTTGAGTCCTACAATAGTGTTTAAAAATATTATTTTGCCACCAAGAATCTCAACAGCAATAAATTCTTCGGCTGAAGCCTTAACTGCAATTCCGGTGGGGGGGTTATTCGGGGTGAGAGGAGTGGGGGGAGATCCAGCAATTTTTTCCTATGGCCAATGCTATTAATTCTTCGTCTGCAGGGAGGATGGGGCAGTTTTTATTTTTGGCAGTGAACCCATATCCGCGCTGCCCGTGTTCCAAGCATTAAAAAAGGAGTTTCGATTCATCGGCGGAGAAACGTCAACAGCAATAAATTCTTCGCCTGCAGTCTTAATTGCCGTTCTGGGGGGGGGGTTATTCG
>JAHTLZ010000773.1:1772-14709 GCA_023846285.1 Phrynocephalus versicolor
TGTGTGTGCTCTGTGTGTGGGGCTTGACCGAAGCTATGTTTCTTTCGAAGCATCCCCTACCCAACTCTGTAATCGTCAATGCTTCTCAAAATAGAGGCAAGTCACCCTCCATGTCTACACTGAGCAACAGTGAAAGTAGGAAATCAGACTCGATTGGCCGTAGGCACTACTCTCTGGCCTCCTTTGCCCTCCACAATTCTAATTACCTTTGCGCCATGCAGGCTTATACCAGACACATCCTTCTCAAGGTGTCTCCAATTCTAGATGCCTTGCCCGATGACCTCAGGGACAAAGCCTTATCCTATCATTCAGAGGCCCTGTCCCTAATAGACTATGAGACTATTGCGGCACTACACGCAGCCGATGCTGCCTCTAAACAACTTGTGACAGCAGTTTTCCTCCACAGACACATGTGGCTTTGCACAGGAACAATTACAGATGACGCCCGTAATAGAAGACTCACCCTTCAACAGTGAAGGGTTGTTTGCCTCGTCTACCGATGAGTCTCTCGACAACATCCTAAAAATGCGGAAAACTGCCAAGTCCTATACCTACCATGGAGCCTCCACACACCGCTCCTTTCGCTCTCAACAGCAGCAATCTTCCTGGCGCCACTCCAATCAGTCTTACCACCAGTGGAACTCTGGCCGCTACTCGCAAAAGGCATCTGCACATTCCTATCAGCACTGCCCCAACCAGCCCAGGCAACACCAATGCCAACAATCTAGGCGTTTCGACCACAAACAGAAGCCCTGACTACCATGCTGTCACAACTTTGAACAACGACATCAGACTGCAACCCTTTCTCCCTGCTTGGACCTCTATAACAACTGACTCGTGGGTTCTCTCCATAGTAGAAAGGGGATATCTCATTGAGTTCGAGGAATTACCCCCCATGAGTCATATTGCCGCCACCAAACCATCCCCTCCTCTTCTCGAGGAAATCCACGGATTGCTGTCCAAGCAGGCTATTGAGTATGTTCTTCCTGGTGGCATTGCAGGATTTTATTCCCAGTACTTTACTGTACTGAAAAAAGACGGTGGCTTACGTCCCATTCTCGACCTATGGGACTTAAACTCCTACATCCGTCCTCGCCATTTCCAGATGATGACTCTAGCTGCCATCCTGCCCGGAAGACTGGTTCGCAGTTGTGGATCTGCATGGCGCGTATTTTCATGTCACCACACACCCCACTCATCGAAAATACTTGCGCTTCCGAGTGGGCGACACCACTTACCAATTCAGGGCTCTGCCGTTCGGCCTTTCCACAGCTCCTCGTGTGTTCACTAAATGTACGGCACCAGTAGCAGCCCACCTCCGTCTCCAGGGAATCAACATCTTCCCCTACCTGGACGACTGGCTCCTGTTGGCTCCTTCAAGACAAAAGGCGGTTTGCGACCTGAACTACACTCTCTGACACCTCACCCACTTGCGCTTGCAGGTTTGTACCAAATATGTCCTCCATCCCTGCCAAGTCATTCAATACATAGCTGTCACCATAGATTCCACATTAGCACAAGCGTTCCCCTCTCCAGACAGGGTGACGAAGGCCGTCACTTCACGAGGCTCCTCGCTTCGCAGCGTGATTGCCTTCGCTTTGAATTCGAAGGCGATCACGTGGTCTCCCTTCGCCCCCACCCCTTTTTCCCTGTACTCACGCGGGCTGCTTTTCCGTGCGAATCGAGAATGACCTCACGAGCTCCATTCGCATCCAAACACTGATGTTCTTTGCCCGTTTCCCGCGTTCTTTGCTTTTTTTAAAAAAAAAGAGACCGGTGTATCGATGCATCGACGCTTGGCTGTCAGTTACGGCGAAGCGCCGTAAATGTGTGACCCTTTGCTTTTTAATTATTATTTATATTATAATTTCCATTGGCGGCCTCCTAAAACTGCTGTTCCCAATCATGGTCACTAGGTGGGCCATCGCACAACGATTGTACTTCTTATTTCAAAGGTCCTCCAGGACACTGGAGTAACCCCCTCCTTAATCCCTAGAGTATACACCAAGCCTCTTCCGCCTTCTTTCTGCCATTCTGCCGGTACCATGCCTCCATCGCGTTCTTCAGCCCGCCTGCAGAAACTCCATAGGTATAGTCCATACATTATTGCTGTGTTGCATAATGTCAATACTTTGTTGAACACTGTAGCTTTGTTATGTCTGAGAAAGGGAAGACGAGTTTTCCGACGCCGAGTGCTTTTTGGCGAGGCATTGAGGGCATGCAACGCTTTGATATGGGTTACTTCGGCTTGGATAAAAAGCTCGCCTCGAGAGAAGCTTTTCTGGTGTTACCCAGGACGTTCTCAGTGGTTTCACGAGACGGTTCTTCAGCTTTGGGACGATCGCCAGTGGTTAGAAAACTTCCGTATGACTAGAAGAACACTTTTTTGGGTGGCAGATAAGCTGCGTCCGTTTCTGATGCGCAGGGACACAGTTATGCGCTCAGCTGTCCCAGTGGAAGAGAGAGTGGCAATCGGCGTTTACTTTTTGGCAAGCCGTTCTTGCTACAGAACCATCGCTCTAGTATTCCAGAAAGGAAGTTCAACTGTTGCAAGCATTGCAATCGAGGTTTGCCTTGCAATGGAACACGTTCTTCTTAAGGAAGAGGTCCGCCTGCCTGAGTTCAATAAGGTAAGCTGCTTTCGGTCATCCCAGTCTTTTCTTGTATTCTGTACCAGCGCCCTTACGGTTTAGCAAAATAATGATTCTTTATGTTTTTTTTTCTCCGTTTCTACAGATGACATCATCTATGAAAATCTTCGGGTTCCCTCATGCTATAGGTTGTATCGACGGAACGCACATTCCGATAAGCCCCCCAAAATTGCAGGGGCCGGCTTACTTTAACAGGAAATCATTTCATTCTGTATTGCTTCAGGCTGCTTGCGACGGAGAGGGAATTTTTTTCTCTATGTTGACTGGTCATTCAGGTGTTAATCATGATGCCCATGTGTTCAGATCATCTATGCTTTTTAGTCGGATGGAGGAAGGCACCCTAATACCTGGCAGTCCTATGTTCCACTATGCAGGGGTGTCAATACCACCCATTATATTAGGGGATGGTGCCTATCCATTGTGTAAGTGGCTAATGAAGCCCTTTGCTGTAACTAGAAATGACAGGGAGTGCCACTTCAATAAGGTTTTTAATCGCTCAAGATGCGTCGTGGAGAGAGCATTTGGGCGGTTGAAGGCCAGATTTAGACGTTTGTCTGTTAGGATTGAGGCTCACATAGAGAACGTGAATTCAATTATTGCCTCTGCTGTGATTCTACACAATATATGTGAACGTGAAAACCATGACATACTTGATGAAGAACAACATCAAATACCCCCACCTGAACCACAGGATGATTGTGAAATAAATGACTACCAGAGGTCTGGAACTGCACGTGCAGAGGCTGAGGCAGTACGGAATGCTATTGCGGAGTACCTGTTTACCCATGTGAAGTGACATGGGCGCAAAATAACAAGTACAGCTACTCTACTTTACTATTTTATTTTAGACTTTCATTTGGAGTAGAATACTGTGGGTTTACAGTATGGGTTCTTCCTGTTTAATTCCTTCCGTTAATAAATGCTTCTATTTAATTTGCATTATTTTCCTTTAACTTAAGTGCAAAACACCAGTAGGTTTAGCAAACTACTACACCGGCTATGCAAAAGAATGCCTGACAGAGGTATTTGCTTCAAGATCATACAATGATCTCTAATATACCTTGCAAAAAACCAAGGCACTGGACTAAATTCATAGCAGTTTCTGAATACATACCATCCAAAAACAAATAATGCCTTGCCTTAGAGTTTATCTGCCCTGTTGTCTGTCATATGAAGTACTTTAGAACACATGCCTTTCAGAGAGGCCCCCCTTTTAAGAAAACAACATTCCGCTGTTGTGCTTATAACACCTCTCTCTTGAAATGCAGAGTACTTCTGCCAGAGTAGACTTAAGAAGGAAGTATCATATTACAGTTCCCTCTACAAGCATTTTATGGCCTAATGGCTCTGAAGGAAAGGCAAAAATAAACGGTTCGTGTTGCCTTTAGCCAGATAAGGAAACTAAGAGCATGTTTTTTATCCTTTGCTGTTAACTTTTGAGGGAGAAATAAGTAACTAATGCATTACTATCAATATCTTGGTTTTAAAGTGCATTATTCTTTACACTTACTGCACAATACTATTAATTCCTTTGGGTTACCACCAGTCAAATGCTTGACTTTTAAAAGCTTGCTTTCTAAAATGATGATAATTGGAATCTGGATGATACTTGAAAAAAATTGGTTGCTCTCTTCAGAAAACAGTGTGAACAACAATGATTGCACTTTACAAAAACTGATTCCTGTAATCAGAGGAGCATTATGAGAATATCAGGATCATACTTTTAAAACAGTTAATCATGCTACGCAAACTATACCTGCTAAAATCAAACCTTCTAGGCAATGCAGCCTGTATTACAGGCTCGTGGTAAAAGGTTTCCTAAAAAAAAAAATCTGGAATCGTTGAAACAAGAAAGGAGGCCCCTTCCAAGCAAAAACTTAGGGACAATACATTAAACATGATTGTTTCTGAGTTAACAGTACCATTTTTATAATTTTTAAAAGACTATTCTGCTCACAAGTGCAAATTGCAGCATCAGAGTTTGTTTAGTAACAGCTGCCGTGCATAATGGGGGGAAAAATGATCACATGTTCACCATCCTCACAATCCTCCCTCATAGCTGCAGAAAAAATCTCTATCAGCTGCTGTGTTCTGCAGTTTAGAGTCATAACTAACAGCAGAACACAGTGCCAATCACATACTTTGCATTAATACATTAGGTCAGTTCTCATTCGCAGACCTCCATGATACCAAAAGGGAGAAGATGGGAAAATTTACTTGCTATGCTATGGCATATATACCAGCAAATAACATACTTCCTTCGAAGCAGTCAGCAGTACTTTGTATAGACAAAACGAAAGCTAATGAAACATTTCTGCACCACATCCTAGCCAGCTGAGATACAGGACAGGGGGCCCCTTTGTAATCAATCACCCATCCCCCTTCCCAAATTAAGATCACCTTTCTGTTGAAATGCTAATAAAGGGAGCCAAAAGGTGCAAGGGAAGGAAGTTAGCATTCAGGCAAGTGAGTTTAGTTGCTGTTGTCCATTCAAACAGAAGGCTTGTACTAGGAAAAAAATTCCAAAAGGGAGCTATAGCGATGGATTCGGAGGACAATACAGAGAATTGCACAGCAAGTTCTGTTCAATCCAAAATTAAGAGAGGGGTTATTTGGGGAAACGAGGAGACTTCAGCCTTAATTAAGGTTTGGGGTGAGGCAGAGATAAAATATGCCTTGTCTTCCCTCAAAAGGAATATTGAAATCTATGAGGTTATTTCAAAAGAACTACGAAAAATTGGATTTTTTAGATCAGGCACGGAATGTAGAACTAAATGCAAATCGCTTCGGAAACTGTACAAACAGGCTGTAATTCAAAACAGTACTTCTGGAGCGGGGCGTGCAAAATTTATTTGGTACGAAGAAATGGCAAATATTTTCCGAACGGACACCTCAATTCACCCCTTGCGGACAACAGAGAGCGAGTCCAGCGGGAGCACTGGTAAGCATTGACTATGTACCTTTAGATTTATTACGTACAATACGGCACGTTTACTGTATTAAATTGAGAAATATAATGTTAATAACAGTAACTCTACTGCTACTCAAAAGCACAGTCATTTGTTTTGAGAACACGTTGTGTCCTTCGATAAACCGAAACACCGAAGGAACGGGATAAGTTTTAAATCTCTCTGATTAACGGGCGGATGCATTTAATTTCCCTCTCATATAGTGATTTCGTGTTTTAATTAAAGAACATTGCAGCACTGCATCGATGTATCGGTAGCTCTTTATTATTACAGAGATTATATATGTTATTAAAAGTATCCGTAATGTATTGTACTAAGGATATATTGTATCTCCGCTTCAAAGAGATATTCGATGCATCGATTAACAGTTGAGATATGAACAGAAAAAATCTCCGTGCATTTTTTTAATTCTGATTTGAAAAATATATTTATAAATAATTTTGTAGACTCTGAATAGGTGCTCTGAGACTATAGTAGACTGATTTCTTTATTAAAAATGCCGTTTGGTTAGGTGAAACGATATGCATCCGTTTGTACGTGTTGCGGTTGTGACTGGAGGGCAGTCACTTTTAACAGAAATTAAAACGTTCAATGATTCGGGCAAAAAAAATGGAGGGGCGGGACATGCCTCACCAGTAACCAACCATGGAACCTTAACCTTTATGTGCTCCGGAAACTAAAGACTGCTTCCTGTCCTTTGCATTTTCCTGTTTTGCAACGCGAGGGAAATATAAGAACTTAAATTCCTCTTCTCACATGCAGCAACCACGGAGGCAATGCATGGTGTTAGCGATAATGCCGGATCACAGTCCCTCTTCGAAGACAGTGAAGGCATGAACCACAGCTACGTGGCTTCGGAAGCATCAGCAATGGGCAAGGTAGACTTTAAAAGTTATGCAGGAAGGCCATGTTTTGCAAACGACCAGTGCTCTGACTGATTATTAGGAATATCATATAAATCAGGGGTCCTCAACCTTTTTAAGCAGGGGGCCGGGTCACTGTCCCTCAGACACTGTTGGGGGCCGGACTAGATTTTGAAAAAAATCTCTGTTAAAGACAGAGAGTCTCACTCACATAAAGCCCCTGAAGAAGGCTTCCCAAGCTGCTGGCGGGGGCTGGAGGGGGAGGGACGCCGCCGGGGGGCCTCCGCTCGGGGCCTGGGAGCGCCAGGAGGAGGAGGAGGAGGAGGGGAAAGGGGGGTGGGGTGCAACCAAATTTGATGGTGGCTGCAGGGGCCGAGCCGGGCGTGGGTGCGGGACCCCCCCTTCCCGCTCACAGGAGGAATAGGAGGAGGAGGAGGAGGAGGGTGGCGGTGGCGTGAGAAGGCCTGCCTCAATCCCCGGGCTTTCCTAGCGGAGCCCCCCCCGGCAATGGCGACGGCGGGCGGGAAGAGGGTCCCCCCTCCCCCCTTACCTGGGCTTGAGGCTGCTGGCGCCCCGCTCGTAGGCCCAGGGCGGTGGTGGCCGGTGGGGAGGAAGAGGAGGAGGAGGAGGAGGAGGCTGCCGGCGGCCGCGGGACGTCGCCGGGGAGCCTCCGCTCGGGGCAGAGTCGAGTCCGGCGGCTGGACAGGCTGCTGCTGCCGCCGCCACCTCACCTCACCCTGGCAAGCAGGCAGGAGTGCCTCGATGCCCGGTGCGGCAGCGGCAGAAGACAGATTGCCGCCCCACCAGCCCGACCGGTTCTCGCCCGCTTGCCGCCGCCGCGCCGGAGCGCTGGGCGCGAAAGAGGAGGATGGGTGTGCGGGCGGCCCTTTTAAGGGCTTTGATCCCAGCACACACCGGGATGCAAGGGAGGCTGCAGGGGAGGGAGGGCGGCGGGCAGGCGGGCGGTTCGGCGCAGCCTGGGCGACCGGCGCCTTCTTCTGGCACTTTGGCAGCGACGGTGGCAGCGGCAGCTCCCGAAGCAACCGATCGACCGGCCGGCCCCGCGCCTGCTCTGCCTCGCCTCCGCCGCCAAAGTGCCAGAAGAAGGCGCTGGTCGCCCAGGCCACGCCGAACCGCCCGCCCGCCCGCCGCCCTCCCTCACTTGCAGCCTTGGACCCCGCCGGCAGGAGGGGAAGGCGCCCCACCAGGAGGAGGAGGAGGAGGAGGCGCTGCCCAGGCTCCTGGGCGCCCCTTTCCGCGGCGAGGCGAGGCGAGGCGCAGAGTCGAGTCCGGCGGCTGGACGGGCTGCTGCTGCTGCTGCCGCTGCCGCCCCGCCAGAGCACTCGGCGTGAAACAGGAGGACTGGTGTGCGAGCAGCCTCTGCCCTCAGCGTCTGCCCGCCTCTGCCTTTGCCTCTGCCGCCCGCGTACCAGCAGCGCCCTGCCCACGACATGTTGGCCGCCACGGGGAGGCGGGAAAGACACCTCCCTCCCTCCTAATAGGCGCCTCCTTCACAAATCTTGCTCTCGAGTCGCCTCCTCTCCCCGCCCCTCCCCTCCCCGGGCGTTGGGGAAAACTACAAGATGGTTTCCCCCAGGAGGCTTTACTGATGGAAGGGCTCAAGCGGCCCCCACGGGGGGTGGCGCGGGGGGGTCTGCTGAGGCTACTCGGGGCCGGATTGAGGGTCACTGGGGGCCGTATCCGGCCCGCGGGCCGTAGGTTGAGGACCCCTGATATAAATGTTTACCTTACAGCACATAGTACTGTAAGTTAAAAATCAATAATGTAAACTACTTCCGTTTAATAAATTATTTCATTTTCAGACTCACAGTCTACAGATGGATGTGAACCATCCACATCTGGCTGTTCCTCATCCCAGAGTCCACAAGCAATATTAACTGAACGGCGTGGTAAAAAAGGTATGTTCATCTCTGAATAGGAGAAATTAAACCTAACAAGAAAAAACTACCTTTAATAACCACTCTTGTGCATGTGAGTAACTTTGCAGAAGTAACCATTTTGATAACTAATAATACACTGAGCTATTAAAACTCCAGTACTTTAAATTCTGAAGCATACAACTGTTTACTCTGTAAACACGACTATTACATTCCATGCATTTAAATGATGGAATTTTTAACATCAATATTTTTAACTGGTAACTGACTATTGAATTAATGTGAGTGAATTATTATGTTAATGGATAATCCTTTATGCAGTAAACATAGTGATTTTTACATACCCCTTACTTTAGACACTGCTTAAAAATTCCTCTTTAATTTCTCCTTATTAACTTCAGACCCAGTGGAAACAACAAACTATGAAGCCACTCTTGATCCAGCAACCAGGCTTGCATTACTAAGGAAAAGGAAACAGAGATCTACAGCTGCAGCACGGCTGGACAACACACTAACTGGTTTTGTAGACTGGGTTAAGTCTTCGGATGACAGGAAAGAGTCTACACTAAATGCTTGGAACCACCAGGATATGATGTTCCAGAAACAGGTTATTGATAATCTAAGGGTGGCTTCAGATTCTCTTGCTAGACTAACCCAATTTTTAACAACTCCAGGGACTAAAGACAAGGTTTACATGGAAGGAGATGCCACCCATAAAGGTCAACACACTAAACACCAATCTAAAATCATGCTGTCCACTGGTTCCTCAAACAATGATAATGTAGAGAACAGTGATTTTGATGGAGATTCAACTGGGACCACAGGCTCAGGTACTGCTTCCGAGCTGGATAGTGATACTGAATGTTCAGTATCACTCCTGCCCTCTAGGTCTGCAGCTGCCCATGTTTTCCTTGGAAAACCTAAAAATGGAGCAGCAGTTCAGGGAGGTAAACCAGGGGAAAAAATGCTGCAGGGCCACAATAATAGCCCAAAAACTAGTACTCAAAAACAGGGTGCAGTAGAACCTGACTTCCCAGTGTCACCGTACCTGATTGTTAAGCAGGAAAGTGCTACTGAGAACATTGAGTCCAGAAAGCTAACCCCACCAAAGAGAAGACGTATCAAGAAGAAAATATTTTCACCCTAGTTGATTCCTTCTTCTACTTTGAGGAAATAAAATAACAGGCCATAGTTGGGAGTAGGGATAGAATACCCAAACCCTGGTTTTTAATGGAAAAGTGCTGAAGTGCTTTACATTTACAGCAAGTTCAGTTACACTGAAACCCAAATCAGCAGTACACCACTAATCAAGCAAATATAAACTTATGTGTGGGTTTTTAAAAGGAATTATAAAGCCTTTCTCTGATGATTACCCTACAGTTCTATGCTCTGTAAGGAAACCATTTCTAGGTTATTTTAAATCACTGGGTATTCTCCCACTTCACTCACCCAGAATAACCATAACCAGACAAAAGAAGTAACAGAAACAGAGATGATTTCTTAGCAAAGTTTTTATTTCTATCCACTCAATAGGTAAAGTTTAAGTATGTGCACTTTACTTATATTTGGAGTACTTAAAAGTACACTTTTTAATGAAAAAAGTAAACACCAGTACCAAATGTAAAGAATGTGTTTGAAATCAAAAACCTTTATAACAATGTACTACTATGTTAAATAATGGCTTTTAAAACAAAACCATACAGGCACACATAAGATTTAGGTAAGTTTTGTTAGTTTCCACTATAAGAAGAACAACATTTAAAGTGCATCATTAAATAAATAATTGTGTAGCAACATTGTTTTAAGTGCACAAACAAGAACTAGAGAAAATGCAAAGACAGCTGTCCTAATATTTTCTTAGGAGCTTTTTTATAAATAAGACTTCTTAATATTGGTTGTACATTCACTCTGAAGTAAAAAAAAGATAAACCCCGGGACGGTGCTTGGCACAAAATTAGTCCTTTAACACTTGCTTCAAGGAGCAATTGGCCATAAAAAAAGAAAATGTTTATCGCCTACGGCGCCTTCTCCTGGCTGGTGCTCCTCCTCTGTTTCCTGGGAGCACAATTTCTTCTAGAGCGGCTATTCTCTCCACCGCCTGTTGAAGAGCAGCCACCCAGTTTTGATGTTCAGCGCGGGTAACTGGTTGCAGCATAATGTCCAGTGGTTGATCCTCTTGTAACTCTGAAAATAAGAAAATTATAGGTATTTATTGTTAAAGAACATTCTTGCATGTGTACACACCTCAGTGAAGCCCACAAATGACTCTCACACACCTTCATGCTCCACCTGTTGTTCCTGCACGTTGCCTGGAACATTCTGCACTGGCTGTTCTTCTCGACCTGCAGCTTGATTTGCATGGTGTGGACCCTCTTGCTCCACTGGTGGTTGGAAATCCTGAGCCATGGCCTGTTCCTGGTCTCCATCAGAGTCATTGGCCTGCTGCTCCAATGCTTCCCTTCTGTTTGCCTGCCTTTGAGGCCTGAGATCACCGCCCCTGTTGCCAAGCCTCCTTCCTGGTCCAGCTCCTATTGAGACATAAGTGGAAAAATTGTTTTTTAGTGCAAACCGCCCTGCTGTTACACATTTGAAGAATGTTAGATCAGTGCATGCATGCTTTATTGAAGTCTAAGATATCCTTGCCAGAACTTTTAATTCAAGATATGATTTGTAAAGCTTTGGTCTTCCTTTCATTTTACTACGGAACATTTACTATAGGGCAATAATTTTTACTGAAATGGTTTTAAATCTCATTTGTGCTATTTATTGTTAGCAAATAATCTTATAAACTGTTTTAAATGCTTTTATGTATGCTCATCCTGAATTTCAGCACCATGACATCAAAATTTGCCTTAACAGCATGAAATATGTGCCACTAACAGTTTTCATATAACACTTTTAAGTATTTTAACACATCGTACTTAAGCCTAAAATAGTAATGTTTTTAAAAGAAAGTTTATATGACTTACCCAAAGGAAAAAGATGACGAGGATCGGGCCTTCCTGCTTGAATCCAGAGTTGTAGAAGTTGATTCCAAAAACCGGATTGCTGTCCCTCTTCAGCATCCTCTCCAAAATAAAAAAGGGCCCTATTGAAGTTTTGCCTTATCGTTTTAAATTTAGATCTTATTTGAGTCGGATTTCTGGCATAGTTAAGCCTTGCCAACTCTCTTGCTGCCTGCCTGAAAGCCTGCTGGTTCCTTCTGGGGTGCAGATGAAACAGAACTGGGCCCATTTCGTTTTCAATAAAAAAATCCAGCAGACTGGACACCTCAGCCTCCGTCCAGTAACGGCCCCTACCTCCCTCCATCTCAAAAGCACAGGCCTTGATTTTTTCTGAGCTGAACAATAATTTTTCAATTGCATAACTGCTCTCTAAGTAACTCCTAACTCTCCACGGGTGGCTGGGAAAACTTGAGGGGTTTTTATAAGGTTTGGCCTAGGGATCCTGCACATTTCTCTGGAAAATGAAACTAATTTTAACCAATAGGATTAAGGGTCAACGTAGAGTTCACTTGCCAGGTGCCTAGGAGTATGTTTATCTGGCCTTTTACATTTCTAACTTAAATTACTGCAATACCGTACCTGGGGTTGTGTTTAAAAAAAATGCATTTGTCCTATTGCAAGGAATACTAATAAAGTGTACAATGCATTTGTTTATGAATACTTTTATTTAGCATGAACAGTTACCTGTGCAATTTGCAGAGCTCATGCAAAGTACCTCCAGATTTATCAGTTCTACCCAGCAACGTTGGGTGAAGGACAGGAATTGAAACATATTCTAGCTAGTGCAATGAGTGGGCCATTGTTCCTGGAGGAAAATGGGTGGAGTTTGTAATTGGAAGGCTCCAAGTAGGCCAGCACCTGCCGGCAGATAGTGAGGCTCTATTGTTTGGAGGCTGATGGCCAGCAAAAGGTGAAAAGTTCATGACTCAGGACTGACCATTACGAACAATCTTGGAATGTACCACTGCAGCTATTGGTCATGATTGGAGATTTTTTTCTGTTTTCATAGTTCAGTGTTACTGTTGTAAATTGTATTATTGCATATAATGGTTATCACAATAAAGTTACAACGTTCAGGAATTGAATAAGACTCTTAGTGTTTGTTTGAAAAGTTTTTTCAAAAGCTGCTTTTATCATTAGTACTATGGAACATTCCGAATCTGCTGAAAGGAAAGCATAGCCATATCTGCTTTTCGATACAGCGGTTTCTAAATGTCCGCATAAGAACTATTGAGCTTTACCAAACCAGTACATAGGTAGAACCTTGGACTCCTAAAAGAGTGGTTAATAAATTTTTTTTGCAGCCAAGAAGCTCAATACCTATATTAATAACACGTGTTATTTTAACTTTTGGGGGGGGGGTTCCTTTTTTGGTCTGATATAAGGTGGGGGGTATACTGGGTCAGCCAGTTTGTCTATTTGACAGGGAACCCTTATCCGCGCTGCCCGTGTTCCCTGCATACAAAAAGGGGTTTCGAAGCATCGGCGGTGATATGTCAACAGCTATAAATTTTTCCGCTGCAGCCTTTATTGGCGTCCCGGGGGGGTTAT
>JAHTLZ010000774.1:0-10405 GCA_023846285.1 Phrynocephalus versicolor
GAGTAGGAAGGAGTCTTCAGAACTGTGTACAATTCTGGTCCTTGTGGCCTTCAGTATTCGGTCCCACTGTGTCAGGATGGCATTTCTAGCTCCATCCCACTTCCCTGGCCCCATCAAACGAAACTGATAGGGCGTACAGGGGCCAAAATAGACTTTCAGGGCCAGCTTTGGATCTGTCAGGAACAGGAGTAGAAGATTGGGTTTCACACCTATATCAGAGGCAAGTTCATCCACGTAGTCAATGTAATCTGTCTGTATGGTATCACTCTGGCCGAACCTTAAAGAAAAGCAGAAAGATGCATTTCTAAGCATAGTAAGAATTTGGTGTTGAACAATTTGAATGCTGATTTATTTCAGAAATTCATGGCTTGAAAATATGGATACAGAATAATGTGGCACAGAAACTAAGTATCACACTAAGTATTTTGATGGACAGAAGAAAATCTTTCTCTCTAGACATGAAAAAAAAACCATGACATATTACATAACAGTCTATTCTTTTCCTTATTGTTGTGAAATGCAAGAATACCCTGTGGAGTGGCTCATCATATTGTAAAAGGCAACCTATTTAGCCAGCCCTGATCAACCTCCACTTGTTCCAAATTTATGCACCTTGCTTTCATATGAAGGTGGGTAAGCTCAACACATTAAAATCTGTATCACCGGGAGAACTGCATGTATGTGTTATTCTGAGAGGTATTTAGAAACCTGATGAGTTACTAGTGGTGATTACCTTGGCTGCAGCAAACTATATTAGAGCTCAAGAATAGAACTGCTGGACTGGATGATAGTGAATGTCACACCAATTTTTTAAAAAGGAAGGAGGGGGGGGACTGGGAAACTACAAGCCGATTAGCCTTACATCTGTCCCAGGGAAAATGCTGGAAAGCGTCATCCAAGAGAAAATCTTAAAACACATAGAAGAACAAACCTTGCTGAGAGAAAATCAGCATGGCTTCTGTAAGGGTAAGTCTTGTCTGGCAAATCCAGGAAACAAAGATTAGGTGTCAATGGGAAATTTTCACAATGGAGAGAAGTGAAAAGCGGTGTGCCCCAGGGATCTGTCCTGGGTCCGGTGCTTTTCAATCTGTTCATAAATGACCTGGAGACAGGGATGAGCAGTGAGGTGGCCAAGTTTGCAGATGACACAAAACTTTTCCGTGTGGTAAAAACCAGAAAAGATTGTGAAGAGCTCCAGAAGGATCTCTCCAAACTGGGGGAATGGGCTGTGAATTGGCAAATGCGTTTCAATGTAGCAAAATGTAAAGTAATGCATATTGGACTGAAAAATCAATACTTTATCTACCAACTCATGGGCTCTGAGTTATCCGTGACGGATCAGGAAAGAGAGCTTGGTGTGTTGGTGGACAGCTCCATGAAGGTGTCTGTCTACCCAATGCATGGCAGCAGTGAAGAAGGCCAATTCCATGCTAGGGGTTATCAAAAAGGGGATTGAAAATAAAACAGCCAACATTATAATGCCATTGTAAGCCCGCATCTGGAGTATTGTGTACAATTCTGGTCACCAAAGACATAGTGGAACTGGAAAAAAGTGCAGAAGAGAGCGACTAAAATGATTACTGGGCCGGGGGACCTCCCTTAGGAGGAAAGACTAAAACATTTGGGGCTCTTTAGTCTAGAAAAAAAGGTGTCTGAGGGGGGATATGATTGAGACTAGAGATGGGCACGACCAGAATAAACGACGTTTCGAGTTGTCGTTTGTCGGGACGGGTCCGTTTCGGGTCGTTTCCGTTTGTCGCGGAAATTTGCAAAAATTTCTCGTTTCCGTTTGTCGTTTGGGTTGGGGTTGGGGTTGGGGTTGGGGTTGGGGTAAGTGGGCTCTGGGAGGCACCTCTCTGGGTGCCTCTGACATCTGACCCACTAAGAAGGGAAGGGAAGCATTTCGCGTAGCCGCCGCGTACCATACATTACATTATGTTAGGGTTGGGGGTTAAGTGGCAGAGGCACCGCTCTGTGTGCCTCTGACCCACTAAGAAGGGAAGTGTACTTGCGTACGGATCTGGGTTAAGATTGGGGTTAGGGTAAGGGCTAGGCTTAGGGTTATGGTTAAGGTTAGGGTGGGTTAGTGGGCTGCACCTCTGGGTGCCTCTGACCCACTAAGAAGGACAGTGTACTGCCGTATGGGTTAGGGTTAGGGTTAGGGTTAGGGTTAGGGTTTGTGGGCTTTTAATGCCCTCTCTGGCACACCCAGAAGTCTCAGTCAAAACCTGGCCATGCGATTGGTGGAATGGGTCAAAAAAATTGCATGGTCCCATTCCATGGCCAGCCCATCATTGCACAGGTGTAAAAAAATAAAAATAAAATAAAATAAAATAAAATCAATGGAGACGTTTTATTGCAAGAAAAACCCACTGCTGTTACTATAAAAAATCAGGCATTTAAAATACCTAATTTTCAAATGTTTCTGTGGTGCTTTGGTGGGTTTTTGGACCACGATTTAAAAATAAATATTGCGGTCGCCATTTTGGATCCCCCCCAATGCATGGCAAATGGAGATGATGAGGATGCCCCCCCAGCCTGGTACCAGTCCAGCAGCCCAGGACAGGAGAGGGGGGGAGGCCAGGGACCCCCCCAGAAACCACCCCTCTCTGGTAGGTGCCCTCACTCAGGCAGGCATATATTCGCCCGCTTTTTGGTCGGGAATCGTTTTTTTTTTATTTTTAAAACTTTTTTCTGTGCTGCTTTTCATCGCGCGATCGCCACGAACTGTGATGCCATGAATGAATGACAATGAAAAATCAGACCCAATTTATCTTTATCGGGTCGGGTTCGAGCTGGAGCGGAGTAATTCTCGTTACCGTTATCGTTACCTAACGGAAACGACAAACGGTAATGGAAACGAGAATTTCGCCGCTCCGTGCCCATGTCCAATTGAGACGTACAAAATAATGCAGGGCATGAGTAAAGTGGATAGGAGGAAGCTCTTCTCCCTCTCACAAAATAACAGAAGTAGGGGACAAACAAAAATTTAAAAATAATCAAAAGCACAATCATTATTAGTACTAGAGGTGGGCACGACACATAAAACCAATGGTTCAATTTGTTCTGTTTCGGAGGCCCCCTCAGTTCATTTCATTTCATTTTGTACGAATTTTTAAAACAAAAATTTGTATGAAGTGAAACAAAATGGACTGGTTCAGCTTACCTGGACTGCTGATGTTATCACTGCCGCCACCAGGCAACCACTACCATCAACGCCACTGCTGGGGGACCACCACTGCTGACGCCACCACTGGGGAACTGCCACCAAGGCTGATGCCAGGGGGCTGCCACTGGCGTGGATGCCAGGGGACTGCCACTGGCGTGGATGCCAGGGGACTGCCACTGGCGTGGATGCCAGGGGACTGCCACTGGCGTTGATGCCAGGGGCCTGCCACTGATGTTGATGCCAGGGGACTGCCACCAATGCTGATGCCAGGGGACTGCCACTGGCGTGGATGCCAGGGGACTGCCACCAAGGCTGATGCCAGGGGACTGCCACTGGCGTGGATGCCAGGGGACCCCCACAGGCACCACTGATGCCTCTCAGCTGAGAGGCACTTGCTTTACCGTGCCCCGTTTTAAAAATTATTATTATTATTATTATTTTACTTCTGGCTGGCCCGCAGGACAGACCAAGGTGTTTTTTATTATGTATTTTTATTTTTTTAAGTAGCTGCCAAGGCTGGCACCATTTTAAAATATTTTTTAAAAAATTAAAAAAAAATCCAGTGCTGACCTCACAGCATCCATGGCCGGGTCAGAGCTTTTAAATTTATTTTTATTTTTTTAAAAATTTTACAAGGCTGACCATGTGGCTCCCAGGCTGGGTCGTAAAATTGTTTTAAAAATGTCCCCGACGCCGGGACTGTTTTTCCCCCTACAGCTGAGAGGTGCTTGCTTCCCCGCACGGAAGTTTGGGACTCAGCACAGGACTCAAGGTAGGTGTCCACCACGACAAAAAACAAAATTAAATGGAAATTTCTGCTTCGTTTCATTTCGGGTTTTTTGATGGGTTGGTTCATTATTCATTTTGTTAGCTAACAAAACGAACAATGAATAAAGAAACAAATTAAAAATTAGTATATATTTATTTTAATATTTTATATTAATATATACTAAGTAATTAGTATATATTTATACTAAAATATATACTTAAATATATACTACTTAGTATATATTTATTAAACCTGCCAATTGCAGCAATCCAGGGTAATGAAGCAGATAAGTATTATCATTTGTGTTAAATACAGAATAATTGTACCAGTGATAAAAATTGCATGTCTGTACTTGAAACCTACCATTTGAGCTTTTTCCCCATTTTTTCATCTATGTCCTCCATCATGGTGCTCATTGAAGGCAATTTACATAGTCCTATAGAAAAAGACAGTGGATTATGAGGCCATGTCCACTTGTGCATCCCAGAATAATCCCCTTGAAGAGTCATGACAAATCACCTTGACATACAGAGCTCAATGCTGTGCTAGTAGTAGTAGTAACAACAGCAACTGTTCCTGGCATTTGTAGCAGTAGCAGTAGCAGTTAACAATAACAACAGCAAACCCAGTGGCAGCAGACAACAGCCCTATCACACAGCTACTACTGTAAGTTTATGACACAAACCCTTAAATACTCTTGTGGACCAGCGAGCCTGAAGTTCTGCTGTGGGGATTGCTGATCCGAGGGATTGGACTAAGCCAATAACTGCTATGGTGGGTTTCTCCAGTTGAGGGGGAAGAATGCTTCTGTAGAGGTTGACTTCGTTGTTCCTGCACTTGATTATGGATTGGTCATCCATGAATGGGTAGGAATAGAGGTAACCTGTTGCAAAGATGACACAGTCAAGGCCTTCCTGCATGGTTTCATCCTGAAATATTGCTGAGGTTTCTGTAAACTTCTTCACGTTGGGCTTCACCACAATAGACCCACAAGTGATGCGGCTGGGGAGCTCATCATTGAACACTGGCTCTTTACGCAGGGTCCTAGAAGAAGACAAGAGAGAATCAGTGCTGCAGATTGTGCTGCAGATGACACAAAACTTTTCAGGGTGGTAAAAACCAGAGAAGATTGTGAAGAGCTCCAGAAGGATCTCTCCAAACTGGGGGAATGGGCTGAGAAATGGCAAATGCGTTTTAATGTAACCAAATGTAAAGTAATGCATATTGGGGCAAAAAATCCAAACTTCATCTATCAACTCATGGGCTCTGAGTTATCCGTGACGGATCAGGAAAGAGATCTTGGTGTGTTGGTGGACAGCTCCATGAAGGTGTCTCCCCAATGTGTGGCAGCAGTGAAGAAGACCAATTCCATGCTAAGGATTATCAAAAAGGGGATTGAAAATAAAACAGCCAACATTATAATGCCATTATACAAAACGATAGTAAGGCCCCACCTAGAGTATTGTGTACAATTCTGGTCACCGCATCTCAAGAAAGACATAGTGGAACTGGAAAAGGTGCAGAAGAGGGCGACTAAAATGATTACTGGCCTGGGGCACCTCCCCTATGAAGAAAGGCTAAAACATTTGGGCCTCTTTAGTCTGGAAAAAAGGCGCTTGAGGGGGGATATGATTGAGACATACAAAATAATGCAGGGTATGAGTAAAGTGGATAGAGGGAAGCTCTTCTCTCTCTCCCAAAATACCAGAACTAGGGGACATACACTCAAATTGAGAGCTGGGAGAGTAAGAACTGACAAAAGAAAATATTTTTTCACCCAGCGCGTTGTAAGTCTATGGAACTCCCTGCCACAGGATGTGGTGATGGCATCTGGCCTGGATGCCTTCAAAAGGGGATTGGACAATTTCCTGGAGGAAAAGTACATCACAGGTTATAAATCATGATGGACTAACCAGGGTACTTCAAGGGCCAGATGCAGGGGAGTGGTATCAGGAGACAGATATCTAGTCTCGTGCACTCCCAGGCGCATCTGGTGGGGCCGCTGTGAGATACAGGAAGCTGGACTAGATGGGCCTTTGGCCTGATCCAGCATGGCTCTTCTTATGTTCTTATGTTCTTATGTTCAGACTATCTCCAAGAAATGGACACTGTACAAAAGACAGACGTCATCGACAGGGAACTGAACAGACTGCAGATGGACATTGTTGCTCTTCAAGAGACAAGGCTGCCTGACTCTGGATCTGTGAAGGAGATAAATTTTACGTTCTTCTGGCAGGGAAAACCATCAAACGAGTCCAGGGAATGTGAGGTTGGCTTTAGTGTTAGAAATACTTTACTAGGTCTCATTATCCCACCTGCTGTAGGAAGTGAGAGAATCCTGTCCATGCAACTACACTCTACAACAGGGTTGGCGATACTCATTAGTGCATACGCACCAACATTATCGTCTCCAGCAGAACTTAAAAGACAAATTCTATGATGATCTGGCTGCCGCTATCAAGAAAATCCCTGAGAAGAGACCACTAGCTATCCTCGGTGACTTTAATGCCAGGGTTGGAGCTGAATATAGCTCCTGGCCCACCTGCCTAGGTCAGTTCAGCATTGGGAAGATGAACAAAAATGGCCAACGCCTGCTGGAGTTTTACTACTATTATGGCCTCTGTGCCAGCAATACCTTCTTTAACACAAAGCCCCAGCACAAAGTCTCTTGGAGACATCCAAGATCAAAGCACTGGCATCAGCTTGACCTGATTCTCGTCAGGCGCTCCAGCATCTCTAGCATGACAATCACACACAGCTATCAGAGTGCCGACTGAGACACAGCCCATTCCCTGGTGTCATCATTGGCATCAAACCAAAAATAATGAAACAGATACAAACCAAAAATAATGAAAGAAAAACTAGCCCCACGGTGCAGCCACCGCAACCTGCTGCCGCCGCCGTCCGCCATCTTGGAAGCTAAAATGTGTCGAGGGGATATCTCCTGTTTTTAATAGCCTGAGAGCTAAACTTTTTTTCCTAAGCAGTAAAGGTAGCATGAGTGCCCATTCATGAGGGGAATTTTCCCCTCACAATGAACACGTTTAAAGGGCTCTGATGGGACATAAACTGAGAAACAACATGGTTTAAACTAAAAACAGAGGAGGGGAGTGTTAACAAAAGAAAATAGGAATAGGGAAATAAAATTCTCACAAGTCAATCTCCAGAACGCAAGCCAACAACCTTCTGATGCGGCGGTTAGAAGGAACTGAGGGATTTGGGTGGGAATGCGCTAGTACATGCACAGTAGGTGGGGGGAGGTGATCAATGGTCTCTGTGCTAATTTTAGCTCTGGAAAGCTCTAATGATCCTCCTGCATGCGCAAGAGCACCCATCTGTGTGATTGATGGAGGCCACAATGAAGAATCCATTTGAATTTTTTTTTAAAATTGAGTTTTTACACATTGAAATAGAAATTCTTATATGAATCCATTTTAAAAAATTAAATAAGATCTTTTTAAAAAATAAAATGCTTATGGACTAATGATTTAAATCAATTTGCTTTAAATCTTACCCACTATGAAAACAGTATTACAGCTATTGCTGCACTACACATTTGTATAGAGTCAACCTGATATTGCTAGTTTATTTTCAATTCCTTTCCTGTGAGATCCTTTTTTCCTCAGCTGCCATACTCTGGGTCGATATTTTAGTTGAGCTCTCCATTGTAATCCCATTTTATGCCAATGAGGCAATCCTAGATACAGCTACTCTAAACTAAGCCTGACTGAGGTCAGTAGGATCTACTCCTGAGGTAAACAACTTCAGGAATTTAGGAATTTAGTTCAAGTATGAATTCATTCCAGATAAGTGTTTTCCCTCAAAAATGTTAGAGAAAGCCAAGCTCTCTTAGTCCTCCTGTCCATCAGTAAGTCATCTGACAAGATAGCAAGGCCAGGGTGATGGCAGAACAGAGAGCAACAGATCCTGTTCCATTTCATGGAACAGTCAGTGGGCTGCTGGCTGCTGTACAAACTCAGTGTTCTGATTGTATATGGCAGTGATAGCGAACCTTTTAGAGACCGAGTGCCCAAACTGCAATTCAAAACCCACTACTGTACTGTAATTTGTTTGCAAAGTGCCAATGCAGTAATTTAACCTGTATACAGGGGGCGATGTTGGGTGCCCACAGAAAGGGCTCTGAGTGCCACCTTTGGCATCCGTGCCATAGGTTCGCCATCACTGGTATATGGATTGCAAGCTCTTTTTACATCTGTGCTATATCTTAAGTAAGAGACCTTAAGAGGCCTTGTCTCACAAGCCCTTTTTGTTTGAGAACTGTTCTGAACTCCAACTAGAAAAACAACATTTTTAAAACCACTAAAGACTTTTGTTTGGATATTTGAGCTCAAAGCTTTTGGTTAAAAACAACATACAGAAAAAATGTTTCTTTGCAAGTCTCACACTGAAGTGTTTTGATTTAGTTATGTTAACCTTTTGGAATTTGCCAAATGTAAATAAAGAAATAGCTTCTATGAATATTTGTGTGCTTTTATTGACTATTCACATCTAACCTCAATACTTACATAAAGCAAACAATGCGTTTAATATGTATCAAATTCATCTCAGAAAAATGTTTAAAGAATGCAATGGGTGTGTCACCCCTGCTACTTGCCTTGTTCTTTTTAGCTTTCCCTGACAACTTGGAATAGTTTCAGAATTTTACATAAGAACAATAATTGGTCAAGAGACTCAACTTCCTGTGTTGCTCTCTTCTGAGTGGGATTTTTAGATTTATTGTCATGACTCACTGCTTTGTATTTAGTACTGCTTGTGTTTCTCATTTCTCAGAGTGATAGATGTTTGTTCCTTTTTAATATTTGTATGCTCAATGAGTGAGCCCTGAATGTTTGTTCAACATTAGTTTTTATACATACAAACCAGTTCAAGGTTTCCCTCAATCAGCATTGGTGGGTCATTGTTCACAGGTTCATCAAATCTCCTGTGCCATCAAGCTCCAAATCCTTGAGTCAATGTTCCATAGATTGGTGTCCTATTGTTCAACTGGGCCCAGTCTGGCAGAGACTGGGCAGAGACAGGGAATGTGGAACTTCAGACAATGAGACAATGCCCTGTCCCTCAGGCACAGTTTACCTTGGGGATAATCCCCTCATAGTTTACCTTGGGGATAATCCCCCCATCCAGGTTTTCTGCCACTTCCTGGAGTCATGTACTTCAAGTTAATTTACACTCTTAATGTATTCCAGTTCCTATAATTTATCTAGCTAGAATAAATGTTTTGGAGCCTGATTTCTCATGGTATCAACAGTTAGAGCTGTTCAGCAGCGGAATATGCTGCCATAAAGGAGGGTGGTGGAGTCTCCTTCTTTGGAGGTTCTTAAGCAGAGGCTGGATGGCCATCTGTCGGAAATACTGTGATGGGGGTTCCTGCATGGCAGGGGGTTTGGACTAGATGGCCCTTGAGGTCTCTTCCAACTCTATGATTCTATGATTCTCCTTCTCCACCACCGCCTCTCTCTCTCCCCCCCCTTCCTGTCTCCATCCTCCTCCTGACTGTTGGGGGAGCCATATCCATGCTCTTTCCCCCACGAGGGGCAAACCACCAGCCAGCCGGGGTGCCTCCATCTCTTGCCGTCGTGCCTGCATTCCTCCTGCCTGCCCGTCTTTCTAGAGGGGGCATTTACACTGGGTGGCAATGGCTGGTGCTGCAGCTACTCTGACAGAGGCTCACATGATGCGGCTGCTCCGTCCTCTGCTGCCCGGTGTAAGCGCCCACTCTGCGAAGCTGGACGAAGGGAGTGCTGCCTCCTCTACTTGGTACCAGTGTCAACCGCCTTCCCGGACGTGGTGTCTGCCCACCTCAAAAGGCCCCTGAGCCACCAGCTAGCAGCCAGCTATGCCCAGTACCCGCTACCTCGCTCACCTCCCTGCCAGGCAAAGGAGCTGCAGCCGCTGTCACCGTGGTCCAATGTGGCTGCTCCGTCCTCTGGCAAGCCTCTCTCCGACTAGCAACAGTGTCACCTGCTACCCCTGCCTGGTGTGACTACTACTTGCTAGTGGGAGGGGATGGTCTGGGCTCCTGGTACACTCCGCTGCGCTCAGATTCCCTGTGTGCAAGAGTGCCTGGTGGTGCTTGGCAGCAGGCCTTTGGCCATAGTTAAGGAAGGAGGGGGGGAGAGAGGACAAGGCTGCTTCAGCCCAGTCCCATTCAGCCACTCTGGGGGGCAGGAAGAGAGACAATCACATCTTCCATTGCTGTGGCAATTGGAAACATTGCTGCTGCCAACTGGGAGGTGCCTCCCTGAAGTAGCTCCTGAGGGCCCTGGAAGCTCTCAGCCGCCACCGCCTCAGAGATCTCCAGATCTGCTGCAAAAACCACCAGACTGACTCAGTATGTAAGTACTGTGAATATATATGTTCACACATACATGCCTGTAAAAACTAGGTGTGTCTTATGGCCCAGTGTGTCTTCTGGAGCAAAAAATAAGGTAAATAAAATCTGCCCA
>JAHTLZ010000775.1:0-12747 GCA_023846285.1 Phrynocephalus versicolor
CATGCAATGAAAAGTGAGTGGGTCAGGTATCCAGGGTTAGAGGTGGGTGATGGGTCAGCCAATGCAGCACGCTTCACACAAAGCACAACAACTTGAGTCATGCCCATTTCTAGTCTAGAGACACTCTAACCTTCCGGATTACCTGGGGAATTTATTTATTATGCTTTATTATTTCTCAGCTCTATGTGGGTGTGGAGACAATGCTAGATTGGTCAGGTACCTCACAGGGTGAAATTACAAAATGGACAATGTTCCTGCTGATGACAGGATTCTAGCATTGGAATAATAAAAACCACAACAATAATGAATATATCCCAAGTGCCCAGTTACACACCTGGCTATGTGAAAGACTTGTTTGCATAATTGACCTCATAAGCGGTTTTCTTCCACAGGACTTCATCCCCTGTGGGGGCTTTTGGGGGGACTTTAAATACGTTGATGTCCTTGTCCACAAGTGGGGGACTAACCATCTTTAATAACTTTATGGATTACTTAATTCTCCCTTCTCCTGCAAATGGCAGTCGTTCCGATGCTTGCCTGGAGTACATGCTAATTAAATGAAGAAACATTTTAGATAAAAAGTTAATCTACTAATTAAATGACAAGTATGCTTTGCAAATTATACCTTTGACTTCTGCGTTTAGAGAATTAATCAGCAGTACAATCAGGCAGCGGCGGTTGTAAAATGCCAATACGGAGGCAGTTTGAAGGCCCCACCACTCCTTCTATCCACATATTTTTAAAAATGTCACCTGTACTGTAACGGAGGTGACGGGCTTTACCATTTCATTGCTGCAAAATTTAAAGGGATTTCTGGACTTTCAATACGTTGGAGCACACACAATTTAGTAACACCTTTCCCTTGCTTGCCTTAGGAGGATTATTTGCCTGTTATGGTTTTGGAAAAATAGTTGAATGTACCGTTTTTTTCCCTGTAAGACACCCCCCCCGCCACCAAAAAAAGTAAGGGGAAATGTCTGTACATCATACAGCATGGAGGAGAGGCATGTTGTGAGGGTTCGTTGGCACTCGGAAATAAGGTAGCTGCGCTGGGACCAGGAGGCTCCACACTTTGTATAAAACGGAATAAATTTTTATTCATGCCATAGACAGGCACATTATCTTGTACAACATTAACAGTTCCAACTTGAACAAACAGAGAACTTTGTAACAATCCCTCAGGGATGAACATTTGAGAGGCTTCTTCTCTCAGAAAGGGGTTGGTGCTCACGGAAGGTCCAAACGCCCCTTCGGGATGATTGGGCCATAGCAGGGAGTCCCACAGCAGTGGTGTTTGACCCCGCTGTGGCGTGTCTCCCATCCCCGGCCGGGAATCTATACGGAGACCGCACCCCTGCCTCGAGCCACCATGACAGTCCCTGTGCCACGTCCGATTGTCCCCGGGAGATCAGGGGGATCAGGAAGAGGGAGAATCCCCTCAGGCTGTCCAGACCTTACGGTTTGGGATGCCTGATCTCGTTGGTGTCCCGTTATCCGGGGGTCTGTCTGCGTCTTTTCATCCCTCGTGTTTCCCTCAGACTGCCATCCTCTGTCTAGGCATCTGTCTCTTACCCCTTTTCCCTCCTGACATCTCTTCTCCCATTTGTCAGGGCTCACGTCTATTATCCAATAACTATCCGCTATTCGTCCCTCAGATTCTCTTTGGGCCCTCCCCCTGTCATCTCGCTCCTCACGCTTAGACGGGTCCTCCCACTCTATTAAATCTGCCACCACAGCCTCCTCAGTCCTTTTCTTCTGGGTTTGCACCTTTGTGTCCGTCAACGGCGACCCTTCTCTTCTCTCACATATGTATACTGGCTGGTGAGTGGGGGAACCCAACAGGAATTTAGGGGAAGGGAATGTGCAGCATCTGTTGTGCCGAATGCACAAACCAGCATGAACCTCAAAACTGTGGTTCGTGCCCATCTAGACGACTATGTTCAGTTCTGGACTCTGCACTTTAAGAAGGATAGCAATGAACTGAAGCAAGTTCAGATGAGGGCAACAAGGATATTCAGGCTATGAAAAACCAAGACCTAGGAAGAAAGACAGAAACTACAGGGCACGTTTAGCCTTGAGAAGAGAAGACTGAGGGCAGATAGAATAGCACTTTTCAAATATTTGAAAGGCTGTAATACAGAGGAGGGGGAGAATCTTTTCTTCACCATCTCAGAGTGCAGGAATCATAATAATCGGTTGAAGCTCCAGGGAGCCAGATTTCAGCTGAATAGCTGGGGGGAAACCATGCTAACTGTTGTTGCAGCAGTATAAGAATGAAACCATTGACACTGAAAGGTGGTGAGTGTTGCAACACTGGAGGCATTCAATGAAAAGTTGAACAACCATCTGTCAAATCTGCTTTCATTGGGATTCCTGCACTGAGCAGGGGTTGGACCCAGTGCCCTTATAGTCTCCTTCCACCTCCATGATTCTCTGTTTCTATGAAAAAGGAGTGTCTGGTTGGTTGGGCACCCATCTGGACCTGGACCTGGCTGGGGTATGAACTGCACATTTTGGATAAGAAGTATAAAGAAGGAGATGAGGGGCTTTAAATTGCCCCTCCTCAGTTAGTATCATGTGTAAATTATCAAGTATATTTTTATTCACATTGATGTCCTCCTTTCTCCTTTCTCAGACAGAGAGCTTTTATTTAAGCAGCTGCTATTACTCTTCTTCATCTCCACTGTCACCATTGTTTAGTATCTCAACTCTTCCAGGAGAGAACCAGGCATGTCCAAACTTTGGCCCTCCTGATGTTTTGGACCACAACTCCCAGAATTCTAAGCTTAGAATGCCAATGACAAAGGACTGTGGGAGTTGTGGTCCAAAACATCTGGAGGGCTTTGGGTCCTTTTACAAGGAGAAAGGCAGGGTAAAAATACTAATAATTGAATGAATGAATGAATGAATAAATAAATAAATAAATAAATAAATAAATAAATAAATAAATAAATAAATAAATAACATTTCCTTATAGCCTTGGCTTTTGGGTATTTCCAGCTGATGTTTGCTAAGATCAAACAGATCCAGTCTTCTATATATTCACTTCTTCAGGTTACAAGAAGTGTTGAAAGCTTCCAACTGTTCATTCTGTAGGCACTTCTGTGTCTTATATACACACAGGTATGCATTTACCTTGCTCAGAGTGCAAACCTTGGTTGTTTTGCATTCAGTTAATGTTGGCTCCCTCCTCCTCTGCCTAGTCTGTTGGTGCCCACGGAAGAAAACACTAATAAATCATTTATATAATCAACCCAATCTTTTCTGCGGGGAAATATAGTGTGGCACATTGTCTCATAAATTGTGCAGAATGATGCAACTCTCCGATGATATAGCCTGATTTGTTTGCTTAAACCATTTTTTTAAAAATAAAAATTGATAGAGATTTTTAGTTTTTACAACAGTGATACAGAGAGAGAATATATTACTCCATGTTTCAGGGGAAAGCTAAAGCTTTAGTGATGGAAACAGATGTGTACATTTAATTGTCTGTATTCATCCACATGGAAGGGTGCAGTTTAAATAACTAAAGGGCAGAGATGGGCACTCTCTGTCAGGTTGGACTTTAGTTGCACCAATGACTGGACTCAGACTCAACTTGGATACAAGACTAGACTGGGTAATACCTTTAGGCCAGGCATCTCCAAAGTCAGGCCCGTGGGCCAAATGTGGTCCGTTTTCAAAATTCGAATGGCCCGCGGCCTCTTCTGCCCACCAGCTCAGCCTGTCACTCATCCCCGCCAGTTGGCCCCTCCCCATAGCGAATGGAGACATCAGCTTGCAGTTTTATGGTTTGCCTGCCCTCCCTGCCTCTGTCCATCCCCCCAGCCACCTGCCGAGCCTACTGTTGCTGCAGCATCTTCCCTCCCTCCTTGCATGTTGTAGAGACTTGTCCAAAGTCCAGCCCAGAGGCTAAATGTGGCTGAATGGTCAGCCCCCACACATTTTCACCTCACCAAATCCGGCCCTCCTAAAAAGTTTGGACACCCCTGCTTTAGGCTACTAGTAAAATAACAAAAAAGTTGCTAATATTTCAAAGGCAATATCCTCTTTTTCAAAGTTGTACCAAAAGTTCAAACATGGCAAAAGATGTGTTTGCCAGGAGTTATTTCTTAGATGTAGAGTTCTTGGCAAGAGGAAAACAATTGTCAGGCAGTCTCTTAGTTGAGGCAGAAAGCCAAGATGTTGTAAAGCTGTATCTGAAGTACCTGTGAAAGGGATCTGAGAGTATGGGTGGACCACAAATTGAACATGAGTCAGCAGTGTGATGCGGTGGCCAGGAAAGCCAATGCAATTCTTGGTTGCATCAACAGAACCATAGTGTCTAGAGAAAGGGCTCTGGTCAGACCCCACCTGGAGTACTGTGTCCACTTCTGTGTGCCTCAATTTAAAAAGGATGTTGACAACCTTGAATGGGTCCACAGGAGGGTGACCAGGATGGTTAAAGGCCTAAAGGAAATGTCATATGAGGAATGGCTGAGGGAGCT
Organism: Phrynocephalus versicolor; assembly: GCA_023846285.1. NCBI lineage: Eukaryota > Metazoa > Chordata > Lepidosauria > Squamata > Agamidae > Phrynocephalus > Phrynocephalus versicolor. The sequence continues at coordinate 4,488 of JAHTLZ010000775.1, forward strand.
GAGAATGTTTAGCCTTACAAAAAGAAGGCTGAGCGGGGATATGATAGCCATGTTTAAATGGGATGTCATATTGAAGGGGGACTGGTTTGTTTTCCATGGCTTCAGAGACTAGGACTCAGGGTAATGGTTTCAAACTATACATGAAAAGACATTCAATTTAAACATTAGGAAGAGCTTCCTGATGGTTAGAGCTGTCGAGCAGTGGAATATGCTGCCACAAAGAACGGTGGTGGAATCTCCTTCTTTGGAGGTTTTTAAGCAGAGGCTGAATGGCCATCTGTCAGGAGTTCTATGATGGGGGTTCCTGGCAGGGGGTTGGGATGATTCTATGAATGACCCTATGATTCTATGAAGGTATGTCTTGTGTTACAGCCCCAGTCCTTCAAACAAAGTGACTTAGGTCACGAACACACATTCACACACCCTCTCCATGTGGGCACTTTGATGCTCATAGCACCTGCTTGGCCAGAGAAGGTGGAGGGTTGGTGAAGAAAGCCCATGCCCTCCCTTTGCGGCATGGGCTAAAATTTAGAAAAATCCACTAGGTGTAGCCAATTAGACGGAATCATAAAAAGGATATTACCTAGTGGTTTCAGTCTTGTTGTACTCTACTTGGGTTATTATTATTATTATTTCCAATGGCTTTGACTCAACTCACAGTATGAAACCCACCCATACGGGTAAAAAGCTTTTTTTTTTTTTGGTAGCAATTTGGACCTGGGAGTCAGGACTTGATACCAGTGACTTGAGCTGAGACTTGGGACTTGGATTGAAAGGCTTGCCAGCATCCCTGCTAAAGGGACATGCAGTGGAAGTTAAATGGGCTCTCTCCCTCCATTTCTTTCTTTCTCTCTCCTCTCACTGCCTGTCTTTTCTTGTTGTCCAGTGCTCGGGAACTTTTAGTCTTCTAGATGTTTTGGATTTCAGCTCCAGTCAGCCCTGCCAGTGTGGCTGATAGGAAAGGATTAGTCCATTATAGCACCTTGAACGTAGATAATACTATCTCATTTTGAAAATTCAGTGGGTTGTACAAAGAAGATCTCCATGGCTAAAGAGAAAAAAGCCTGCTTGTAAATATGGGGAACTGCTATGAGTCAGAGTTGACAATCCTATTCTATGTGGAATTCAAACGTTTCACTACTCAGCCAACTCGCTTTTTCAGTTTTAGTAAAGTTGGTAGGAAGCTTCCAATTTATAGTTCATCTTGGTTTCACCCACCCTGGTCTGTATAGGCTCATTAGGTAGACAATGGCCTGAACAACTTGTTAGATAGGAAATGGCCTGGGGTGTGTGAAAGTCACACCTATGCAACCCTTCCCAAAACACATTAGGTATGGGTCATTAGTAGTGGCCTTCCTAGTGGAGGTGTGAAGTGGTTCTGATTTGTCTGAGGATAAATGAAAGGGCAGCATGATAAATGGGAGACAGATTGTTCCTAAGTAGAGATGGGCACAAACTGAAAAATTGGCAGTTTATTTTGGTTCGGTTCGTTTTAGGGTTCAGTTTGTTTCGTTTCATTTTAAACAAATTTTTAGAAAAAATCATTTTGTTGATTCGTTGATTCGTTATTTGTTTTGTGTCTAGTGTGTAATGTGTGTGTGCATGTGTGGTGCTTGTGCAACTTTGGCTGGGGGAAAGAGGGGCTTAATCTTCCTCCCACCCACTGTGAGGTGGCAGAAAGTGTTCCCCCAGCACCTCAAAGAGACCCTTCTTTCCACCTCCACATGAGGGGAGTTGGGTCTTTTGACATTCCCCCCCACAGCGGATGGCAGCGCCAAGCGGGCATTGTCATCCACTGTGGGGAAGATCCCGTTAAAGAGACCCTTCTTCCCTGTCATTGGCTGGGTCCCTTTAAAAATAGCCCAGTCACCACCAGTCATTCTCCCCAGTGCCGACTGGGCCATTTTTAAAGGGGCCCAACCGATGACAGCTCAGCAGGAGCTCTCTGAAAATGGTCGGGACTCCAGTGGGAGAGCTCCACACTGGAGTCCCAACCATTTTCAGATGGATCCTGCCGAGCTGTCATTGGCTGGACCCCTTTAAAAATGGCCCAGTCAGCACTGGGGAGAACCCCTGGTGGTGTCTGGGCCATTTTTAAAGGGGCACAGCCGATGACAGGTCAGCAGGAGCTCTCTGAAAATGCTAGGGAGGACAGCTGGATCCCTGGAACAGCCCTCCCTAGCATTTTGACAGGACTCCTGCCAGGCTGTCATCGGCTGGACTGCTTTAAACCCGACTGGACCAGGTTTAAAGGGGTCCAGCGTTTGACAGTTCGGCAGGAGCCCTCATAAAACGGGTGGGAAGGGCAGCGGGATCACTGCAACTTCCCTCCCAATCTGTTTTCTGAAGGCTCCTGCTTAGCTGTCAATCACTGGACCACTTGAAACCTGGCCCAGTCAGTACAAGGGGGACCCCCTGGTACCGACTGGGACAGGTTTAAAGGGGTCCAGCAATTGATAGCTAGGCAGGAGCCCTCAGAAAATGTTGGAGGAAAGGGCGGGCTTTTAAAATCCTTTTCCCGTCAAAGCCAGCGCTACAACTGATCAGTGACGCTGGCTTCTGGCGGGAAAAAGCCCATGGTTTCCCCATACCTATTGCAAGGGAAACCTTTCCCATAGGAATGCATTGCTTCAATGCTTTCCTATGAGAAAACAAAAAATGAAATGAACGAAGCAGAAAATTCCATTTCATTTCATTTCATTTTTCTTTGATGGGTCAGTACGTTATTCGTTTCTTTAGGTAATGAAACAAATAATGAACAATGAAATGAATTAAAAATTCATTTTGTGCCCATCTGTAAGACCCCCCCCCCGGGTTCGTAATAATCAGCTGCAAAACTGTGTTTACACTGTGTTCTCTTCCTTTTAATGAAGTTATTTCATGCCATTGCTGCTGATGGTTAAGACACGTGACATCCAAACCATCTGGCTAGGCTTCACCTTGATGGTTATATCCAGGAGCAAGTTCAAAAGAAGGCAAAAAGGATGATTAGGGGACTGGAAATCCAGCCCTATGAGGAAACACTAAAAGAACTGGGCAGGTTTAGCCTTTTTTCTTTATTCATGTTAGTAGCACCAACTAGAGATGGGCACAAAACACCAAAATGGCATTTCATGGTCGTTATTCGGGCCCTGGGGTCCGCTTCATTCCTTTTCCACTTTTTGGGCCCCCAGGGCCCACTTCGTTTCCGTTTCTTTGTTTTTTGGGTGTGGCAAGCCTCCTGGGAGAGCCGTTCCATAGCTATGGGGAGCCCTCCCGGGGCCAGGCGCCGCCGGAGCTAGTGGCAAGCCTGCCAGCAGGAGAGCAATCCCGTGGCCACGGGGAGTCCTCCTGGAGCCAGGTGCTGCTCCGGTCACCACCCCCAACAGGCCACTACCCCTGGGGCACTGCCAAGCGCCACCCTCCCTTGGGCCCTCTCCCCAAGGACTGATCCGCCGTGCTGTCTGTCACCCCCATCGGGTCAATACCCACGGAGCCCCGCACAGCGCCGCCCTAACTGGGGCCCTTCTCCCTGGGAATCACTCCACCCCAGGAGCCACCGCCCCAGCAGACCACCGTCCTGCACCCCCCAGGCCTATACCCAGGAAACCTGTGGGAGGCTGCTGCTGCACTCCCCCTGTGCTCCAATGACGCCCTCCACTCCAGCATCCGAGCCGGTTGCACCGTTGCCACTTCGCCACGTGGCCGAGATCCCGGAGCCCAGGCCATAAGGGCTTGGATCCCATCTCTTCATGCGAGACCGGCAAATCTCGCGTTGTCGGCTCTGGTGGGGAGGGGGCAAAGAGGCTCTGCCAGGCCCACCCCCCTCTCGCTTCCCTCCGCTGCTCCATTATTCATAGTGCGAGCGGCGCGATGGCAATAACGGAAATGAACAGAACCAAAGAAAATTTTCTTGGTTCTGTTCGGTTCAAGCCTGCCTCATCTCAACAGTCATTATTCGTACTGTTACATAATGGAACGAATAACGGAGAACGGTAATGAAAAAATGGTCATTTCGTGCCCATCTCTAGCACCAACAAATTATATTAGGAGATGCTCAGCCTTGAGAACAAGCACTAAGGGGTTGTTAGGATAGCAGTTTTCAAATAATGGAAATGTAGCCATACAGAGGAGGGCCAGTCTAAGTTGTCCATTATTCCAAAGTACGGGACATATCACAATGGGCTTAGGTTATAGGAAGCCTGCTTTCAAATGCAGTACAAGAGGGGGACCAATTATCTTGGGAAGTGGTGAGTGTACAATTCCAGAGGCCTTCAAGACCAAGCTAGGGAATCATCTATTAGAGAGACATTGATCTGGATGCCTGCATGGAGCAGGGGATTAGATTTGATGTCCTTAAAGCCCCCTTCCAATTCTACTATTCTGTGATTCTTTGAAACATTATTCATCTTAAAATGTCTGAAAGTTGAGTCATGGCAACTGGACTATAAATGGGATACCTTGCCACTAACCAAGCTGCCCCTGAAAAAAAGCAAATGGAGAAAGTAGAAATGCAAAGAAGGAATGCTGAAGCTGAAAATTGGACTCCAACTTTATCCTCCCGGGCATCAATTTTCCGAGTCGTTTTTATTCCAGGAGGGATGATCCTCCAGGTTGAGAAACAGGACAATTTGCTTTTCAGATCCACCGAGCCTGCCTGGGACATAATTATCACTGCTCATCTTTATTAAACACTACTTCTGTCCTTGTTTTGCTCTCTTTGCTGATAGATGTAACCTCAATACTGTTGCCATGGCTGCAGTAACAGTAGCTGGGAAGATGTTGTTGTAAACAAACCCAGCCACCCTAGCGAGAATCCTAGCTGAGCGCTTCCAGTTCTCTGCCTCTCTTGGCAGCTCAAAATTATTGTAAAAAATCCCCAACAATCATAGATAGATAGATAGATGAAGTTTTGGAAGAGGGAGCCGTGTTAGCCCATGCAAGAATTCCAGGCAAAAAAGAAAAAGAAAGAAAAAAGAAAACAAAAGACAAAAAACATTTGGCATCTTAAGGACTAACTATTATATTTTAATGTAAGCTTTCATGGACATGTCCACCTGTTCAGAAAGCTTACATTAAAATAAAATAATAGTCTTTAAGATGCCACTTTTTATCTTCTGTGTTATTTTTTTTTGCTTTAGATAGATAGATAGATAGATAGATAGATAGATAGATAGATAGATAGATGGATACATAGGTCGAGAGAGAGAGAGAGAGAGAGAGAGAGAGAGAGAGAGAGAGAGATTCATTTCCATTAATTTGATCTTGATCAACATGGATGATTAGGGGAGTGGAAAGCAAGATTTACGAAGAAGAACTGGGCATGTTTTGAGAAAAGGAGACTGATGATTGATAAGATAGCACTTTTTAAATACTTTAAAGGCTGTCCTACAGAGGAGGGCCAGGATCTGTTCTTGATCAACCCAGAATACAGGATATGCAACAATGGGCTCAAGTGACAGGCAGTCAGAATTCACTTGAATATCAGGAAACACTTCTGAACTGTTAGGCCCCGGTCACACGGGCAAAAGAAATGGTTTTTTGTTAAATACGTGTTTTTACTCATGTGACTGAAGATCCGGGTCCAGCGTCCTCATGGTCATGACATTTATCTTTGAACTGGTAAGCCAGAATAATTTTTTTAAACTAAAAAATATTAGCATCAGCCAATAAGGCAACAGTGTGGGGGGAAAAACCGGATAATCTGCATCCCCACATACATGGGAGGCTGAAAAATGTGGATTAATAATCAGGTTAAAAATGCCCGACATCACCCCCTAGGTCAAGGAAAACTCGGTTCAACAAGCTGAAGGGAGCATTACTGGGTTTTATTTTTTTAGAAAACTCAGTAGTCGTGTGGACTCATATTTTTGATCCTCATTACTTCTAAGTAAAAACAGGATTAAACTGCTCGTGTGACCGGGGCCTTAGAGTAGTAGAACAATGGAACCAATTAACTAATGAATGCTCCAACAGGGAAGGCATTCAAGAGAAATTTAAAGAACCATCTGTCAGATATCCTATGATATGTATTCCTTTCTTGAGCAGGGGGTTGGATTCAATGGCCTTGTAGGCCCCTTCCAACTCCATGATTCTATGATTCTATGATCTGGAACTCTCTGATAAACATGCATGTGTAGATGACACTTTGTTTTGGTCTGGTTAGAGCAACAGAGATGCCTCCAGTTGCCCAGATGCTATCCTTGTAATAACTGGTTGGCAAATTATGTTCTCTTTACATACTCCCCTCAAAAGATGATCTCCCCCAACAATGGATCTCCTCAAACAATGGTGTCATCATCCTTATTGTTTCCTTTGCTTTCTCCGTCCCCTGGCATCGGTGTTGTTAGCGTTGGCGTAAGCAATCCCCTGGTGTTATCAGCATTGGCGCTCCCCCGGCATCGGCATCGGCAGTCCCCCAGTGATGTCGGCATCTATGTCAGCATTCCCCGGCGGCAGCGGTGGTCCAGGTAAGCCGAAGCAGTTCATTTTGGTTCAGTTCGTACATTTTTTGTTTTAAACATCCATACGAAATGAAACAAAATGAACTGGGGGCCAAAACGGAATGAACCAAACAATCATTGTCCTGTTTCGTGCCCACCTCTATTCCTGAGGCATTTCCATTGTCCACCTTTCAACGGGACAAGGAAGTTCTTCTTCCTCTAGCTTTGGCTAGGTGTCTTCAGTGTTGTTTGATGCACAAGTGGACTGTGAACTGCCTCAATTTCCTTTGAGGGAGAAAAGCCTCACAGGAATGATGTAAGCAGAAAACAAACAGACAGACAGACAGATAGGCAGACAGACATAAAAAGATGGATGGATTGATAAGAAATATGCCAGCTACCTGCTGCTCCAGATTCTTAAATAATGAGGGATCATCCTCATTCTATGGAAATTTGCAGAATTTATGAATTGTGCAAAAATTGTACAAACGTTTATTCAAGTAAGAGGCCATTTTACAAAACAATGGACACTTCTTTTGCACACAGACACAAAATCCTTCTCTCTTCTTCAAGGACAAATCTGAATGGAGTAAATGCCAGATTTTATGATTTTAGTGTCTTATATTAGCAAATCTTTCTGTTCTATATGTTGCAAAAGCAAAGTGTTCTGCTCATATACCGCCCCATACCACTTCAAGTAGTCTCTGGGAAGTTTACAGTTTCATTACCATATGCAGGCTACACATTGCCCCTCCCCAGCAAGCTGGGTACTCATTTTACTGACCTTGGAAAAATGGAAGGCTGAGCGAACCTTGAGCCTGCTACCTGGGATTGAACCCCAGGTCATGAGCACAGTTTTACCTGCAGTACAGGCATTTAACCACTGTGCAATGAAATTCTCTTGAATCTGTGATGAAGTTTGCAAGTTTGGTGGAGTTAAAACCTTATGATACTGCTGTTGACTTTCTGACAATAATGATGACGTTTGGGAATTTTCATGCTAAAATACAATTTGAAATTGTAAAATTTCAGCTAGGCATCTGCATTCAATTTGGATGCATTCATTTATTCATTTGTTAATTCATGTAATATACTTGTACTACTCTGAATGGTTAATAAATTAAAACTAAAACTTCTTGCAGATGAAGACAAGATGGTTCGCAAGAGAAGCTTCTTAATCCCTCCATCACAATACAATAACTAACACCTAGAGATGGGCACGAATAAAAAAATGGCATTTCATTTGTTGTTTGGAGGGTCTGTTTCGGTTCGTTTCCGTTTTTTGCGAATTTTTGCAAAAAATTCATTTTCATTTTTGTTTGTTTCGTTACCATTTTGTTAACATTTATTTCAATTTTTTGTGATTTTTTTAAGGATTTTAAGCAATTCACTCATATTGCAGTAACGGAAACGAAACGCACGACAAAATTTCCGGTGTTTCTGTTTGTTTTGTTTCATTTTAGAGACAAAATTCATTTGTTGTTTCGTTACGTAACGAAACAAAAAACAGAAACGGAAACAAAAAATTGTTCATTTCATGCCCATCTCTACTAACACCTATTTTCCTGCATAGGACAAGTTTCCTCTCTTCCCCACAACTTTAAAATCACACAGCTGATTCACTCTATACCTCAGCACAGAGAGAACTCCTAGTTCCCTGAGCTCCTTGCCCTCTGAAGATGCCAGCCACAGAGTCTGGCGAGACGTCAGGAAGAAAAACTTCCAGCACGTGGCCCAATGACCCGAAAAATTCACAACAACTATCAAGCGATCAGGCCTTCTCTGAATTGCCCCACACTTATGGAATAACCTTCCACCAGACATCTGCTGGCCCCCTC
>JAHTLZ010000776.1:0-10578 GCA_023846285.1 Phrynocephalus versicolor
ACACAGCAGGTGTTTCCGTAATTTGAAAATGACACTTCTACTATGTAGATTCCAAGAGCAATTCCAGGAAGACTGTACTACTACTACTAATAAGAAGAATAAGATATTAAAACTTGGAATTACTGTGCCAGAAGTAGGTTAGTGAGCAGCTTTTTTCTCCCTTTCCTAAAAAAAACACCTGGGTTTTAATCCTTGTTGTTTACATTGCCAATAACTTCCCTGGAGATGGCACACCTTTTCACTCTTTCTGGGATCCTGAAAAACTCTTTCCATATACGATTTCCAAAGCCTCCCCCAAGCCACAGCCCTACAAAGCCAGGGCTCCTCTCTTATGGGCCATTGTTCTATCTTAGGCTCTGATCAGCCATTCCATTCCTGCTGCCCAGGTCGGTGTACTACTAGTAGCAATGCCTTGTGCCCACTGGCCACAATGGGCAGCAACCCCCATTCCCTGAGCATGTTCCTAACATCCATCTTGTAACTCCCCCACCCCCACCCCCACCCAGCCCTGCAAGTAAAGCTGCTTTGGCAGGGCAGTGATGCAGGTGAAGCTTTCTGCCTCTATCCACAGAAGATCTTTGCAGATGGTCAGACCTCCTTTGGTGGATGCAGAAGAAAGCCTGCAAATGCAACCAATATCCCCAACAGCAGTCTTTTAAGAGAGCACTGGATTGTTCCCACTGCTTTTGGTAATATTCTTGGTATGCAACCCAGAGACTTGTTTATCGCCTAAAAGCCTCCTGTGCATATTTATGATTTTATTTAATTCCTTCAGTTAGATGTTAAGATTGGCTGATTATATTGAGTCCAAACTTTATAATCAGCATTCTATCTTCATTAGCAATTGAGAGTCCAGTGTTTTTTTTTAAAAAAGATCAGATCTTTATAGAGCTAAGACTATCATGAATAAGGGAAGAGGCTGAAGAAATCTCTGCCAGGTATCTTTTGATCATTTGATTCAAATAAAACAACACACAGTATAAAGAGATGGGAAATATAGCTATTTCTTGCCATGTCAGTTTTAGGATAAAAATGTATACATTTAATCTGCAGTGTAGATATTAGACATTTTTAAAAGGCTTTATGACTTGGAATATTATTGTCAAAATGTTTTCAGCATCTAAAAAGACTGATTAAGTCATATGTTTCTTCATCGTGTCCTCCGTGAATCCACACCACTGGGTTCTCGGTCGCGACGCGAGCGATGGCACCGGAAACACTTGAAAGCAAGGAAGCAGAATCATTAGTCTCCGCCCCGCTACCCATGCTCCCTTGCGTTCCCGCCCAAACGCCTCAGTTCCCTCTAACCGCCGCGTTGGATGGTTCGGAAACACCTTATCTCTCTCGGATTCTTCATTTTGGATTCTTCTTGACCTTTTATGGCCCAGCGTTCCTTGTTTAAGAATTGTGTCCGGTGCGGGGGGAAAATCCCTTTCTCTGACGGGCATTCCCGGTGCCTGTATTGCTTGGGGGAAGCCCACTCTCCGGACGCCTGCACCCACTGTAAGAGCCTAAGTTCGCAGGCCCTTCGAAACCGTCGACACCGCCTGAATACTTACCTTCTCGAGAAGTCCTTGAGGCCAGCGATGGAGTCATCTGCTTCCCAGGCTGCGGCGGATCCCGCTTCTCAGACTTCGGCGGATCCTGTCGAGAAATCAGCAAAAAAGGTTAAGTCCAAGAAAGCTGCTACCGAGGCCTCGGTACTGAAAAAACCCCGCCGGGAGAAGTCTCCTTCCCGCCGGGAAAGGTCCCCCTCTCGCCGGACGTCTCCATCTCTTTCCCCCAACCGAAGGAGCGCCTCACCGATATCGCTGGATTCTTTGGATGAAGCGTCGGTAGCGCTCTCGATACCTGAGAAGAGAGGCAACAGGTCAGAGTTGGTGAGCCTGTTCTCCAATGCTCCTCTACCACCCTCCTTCGGCCAAGCTTCCACGGCCTTTCAACTGCCACTGTCGCTGTACCAGAGCTTCCCTGGACCGGCTTGGCAGGGCACAGTTCCGCCCTTGCCACCGGCGCAGTCCGTCGGTACCCAGCCGCAATGGCAGGGCACGGTACCGCCCTTGCCTCCGGCACAGACGGTCGATACCCAGCCGCAGTCTCCTGTTCGGAAGCAGTCGGCGAAGCGTAAGACGGCAGCATCATCACCTCTGCCTCCGAAAAAGTCGGCTAGAGGTACCGAGGCTGTTTCCACCGCTACCCTGCCGCCTTCTCGCCCTGCTGCTCCGGTACTGTCTCCGTCCCAGCCTTGGGGATGGCCATCGGCGCCACCGACATGGCCCTCGGTACCACCAATGCCGTCGGTACCGCCGATGTCTTCTACCTGGCCTGCCGGTCCTTCATCGTCTATGGTACCATTTCCCTTCTCGGGTTACCCATTTTTTCCTGGGTTTCCACCGGTACCGTACAACGCTGGACCGTTCTGGAACCGCCCTGGACCATGGTACGAGCCTGAGGGCCCCTCGGAACCTAGATCCCCAAGCTTCATGGCCATTGAACCAGCTGTATCTCGGCACCACAAAAAAGCCAAGCGCTCTTCGTCTCGGCACCGTTCTGGTACCAACCCGCCTTCCCCTTCGGACTCTGACTCTTCTTCCTCTCGGGACTCCGACTCTGAGGAACCTGATGGTTCCGACCAAGAAAGGGCTGCTACACCCGACTCTAATCTGGCTGGTGAGAGTCCCCCTTCATCGGCTGACTCCATTGGAAACTACTCGGAGTTTATCTCCAAGATGGCTTCGACCTTGAATATTCCAGTGCACCATCCGACTCCACAGTACTCTGATCATGTCTTTGATCAGATTTCATCTGACACCACGTCACCCATTCACCTGGGCATCCTGCCGTCAATCCTTGACATGGCCAAGGATTCCTTTAAGAAGATCCCCTCCTCTTCCAAGTCTCGGAAGCTAGAGGGGTTCTACAGAGTCTATGATGAAGGCGCTCCTTTCCTGGTCAAACACCCTGTGCCCAACTCGGTGGTGGTCTCTGCCTCCCAGCTCCAGTCTAAATCTTCTCAAGTGCCTATTCCCCCGACCAAAGAGGGTCGCAAGGTGGATACCATGGCCAGGCAGCTCTACTCCACTGCGGCCCTGTCCTTTAAGATTGCCAATTATCAGGCCGTTATGGGAGCTTACCAGCGAGCGCTCCTTAATAAGGCCAAAGCGGCTCTCGACTCCACCTCTGATGCTGCCAAGGGTATTGCTGGTCCGGCCCTTGAAGAGGCCCTCTCCATTGCTGCTCAGCAGATGAGGTCTGGCCGGCATGCTTCGGATGCTGCTACCAAGGCCATGGGGTCCGCCATTGCCTTTCGTCGCCATGCCTGGCTGAGATCCACGGGCCTGTCTGAGGATTCAAAAAACAAGATCTGTAGCTTACCCTTCGAGGGTGAAGGCCTTTTTCATGATAAAACTGATGAGATCATGAACGAACATCAGAAGAGTCAGAACACTGCCAAACGTCTCAATCTCATTCCTGCTAAACAACATCGGTCCTTTCGTCCTTCCTGGAAAAGATCCTACGGTCACACCTCAGTCAGACAGCAACAGCGTGAGCAGCCTTTCCCCTCGGCCTCCAACACCTTTACTGGAAAGGACAGACCTCAGAAGCCCAAGTTCCGATCTTCTGCTCGCCACCAGGACAAACGTGGGCGTAAGGATTTCTGACTCCCCCAGGCTGAAACCATTCCTGTCGGCCTGGGCCGCCATCACCACCGACAGATGGGTTCTCTCCATCATCTCTCGCGGATACAGAATAGAGTTCTCTGCCCTCCCTCCCACTGGCCACCTCATCCACACTTCCCCATCTACAACCCTTTGGGAGGAAATCTCCACTCTCTTGCAAAAGGATGCCATTTCCCCAGTACCTCCTTGGGACATCCCTTCGGGCCATTACTCGCCTTATTTCACGGTCCCGAAAAAGGACGGAGGTCTTCGGCCCATCCTGGACCTCAGGTCGGTGAAAAAGTTCAAGATGGTAACTCTGGAGACCATTCTGCCCCTTCTACAGCGAGACTGCTGGTTCACGGTCATCGATCTTCGAGACGCCTATTTTCATATTTCTATCCACCCTTCCTTCCGCAAGTTTCTCCGATTTATGGTGGAGGGCCAAGCCTTCGAGTACAAGTCCCTTCCCTTTGGACTAGCCACGGCCCCCAGAGTCTTTACGAAGTGTATGGCCCCAGTCGTCGCCCACCTTCGATCACAGGGCATAGTCGTCTTTCCTTATATAGACGACTGGCTTCTGGTCTCGTCTTCCCGCGACCAGGCACTTCTACACCTCAGTTTCACCCTCCAACTCCTTCGCCGTCTGGGGCTCGAAGTCAACTTCGAAAAATCCAACCTTACACCGTCTCAAAGGGTCGAATACATCGGAGCCATCTTGGACTCCCGCCGTCAAAAAGCCTTTCCTCCAGCCTCCCGGCTGTCGGACATCGCCTCCATAGTTTGCCTTCTGTACCCGGGCGCCTCTTTACCCGCCTCGTTGGTACAACGCCTTCTGGGTTTAATGGCCTCTACCACATCAGTTGTCCCTTTCGCCCGCCTTCACATGCGGCACCTCCAGTGGTCCCTCCTCTCCCAATTCGACCCGGAGCACGACTCCCAGAACAAGTTGATCCAAATCTCCACTCTGGTTTGGGAGCGCACACGCTGGTGGCTCAATTCCTCCAACCTCCTCGTGGGCCGCCGTTTCCAGCCTCCCTCCCCGACTACCCAAATTACCTCGGATGCCAGTCTGTCGGGATGGGGAGCCTTCTGCGACACTCATCAGATTCATGGTCTCTGGTCCCCTACGGAGAAGACCCGACACATCAACGAGCTCGAGTTGCTGGCCATTTTCAGGGCACTGAAAGCCTTTCTCCCTATCATCCAGAATCAGGTAGTCTTGGTGGCCACGGACAACACCACGGCCATGTATTACCTGAACAAACAGGGAGGAACTCATTCTGCTGCTCTTCTGCAACTTTCCATCGCTATATGGGACTGGTGTACCATCCACCATGTTTTCCCGATGGCTATCCATCTCTCCGGGGAGGACAACGACCTGGCGGACAGTCTCAGTCGCAAGAACTTCACTTCCCACGAATGGGAACTGCACCCGTCGGTGTTCCGTCTCCTGGTCAGACGCTGGGGCCGTCCCTCCATAGATCTTTTCGCGACGGCGACCAATACCAAGTGCGACCGCTTCTGTTCCAGGGCTGGAGTGGGCAACCGTTCTCTGGGGGATGCCTTTATGTTCCGCTGGTCTCACCATCTACTCTATGCCTTCCCCCCAATCCCTCTCCTCCACAGAGCTCTGGTGAAGATCCGACACGACAGATCCAATGTTATCCTCATCACTCCCTGGTGGCCCCGCCAGCCCTGGTTCGCCACTCTTCTACAGATGGCTCAGGACCACTTTACTCTACCTCTCTTTGCGTCTCTCCTGTCTCGGGACGATGGTCGGGTACTCCATCCGGATCTCCCACATCTAAAGCTGACGGCTTGGAGGATTCTGACCTGATTTCTGCTATCTGCAGAGCGGCCAGGAAACCTTCGACTCTAAAGAACTATTGCCACAAGTGGACTCGCTTCAAGGCCTTTACAGCCGAACACTCTTACCCTCACCTCAACCCCCCTCTATTAGTGGTGTTGCGTTTCCTCCTTCGACTGAAGCAGGCCGGTCTTTCCTTGGCGTCGCTTCGAGTCTATCTCTCGGCCATTGTGGCCCATCAGCCCCAGGATTCTCCTGCTGCGGCGTTTTTCAGACACCCGCGACTCAAGCTCTTCCTAAAGGGTCTCAAGAACACTTACCCAGATAGACGCCCACTTCCTTCCCAGTGGTCTCTCCGACTTGTTCTGCGAGCCTTGGCCAGACCTCCCTTTGAACCGCTGGCTACTACATCGTTACATCATTTGACACTTAAAGTTGCCTTCCTAGTGGTCATCACTTCAGCCAGACGGGCCAGTGAGTTGTGTGCTCTTCGTCACGACCCACCCTTTTTACAGTTTTTTCAGGATAAGGTTGTCGCCTACCCTGATATTTCCTTCCTACCCAAAGTGGTTTCCCAGTTTCACTTATCGCAGCCTATTATCCTTCCTGTCTTTTTTCCTTCCCCGTCCTCTGCTATTGAGAGAGAACTCCATTCCCTTGATGTTCGGAGAGCTCTAGCTTTTTATGTTTCTAGGACTGCTTCTTTTCGGAGGACCACTCGTCTGTTTGTTGCTTATGCTCCTAAGTTCAGTGGTTTGCCAATATCCACTCAACGTTTCTCTAAGTGGGTTGTTTCTACTATTAAACTGTGCTACCAGTTATCTAATCAGTCTCTCCCTCCGGGTGTTCGGGCCCATTCTACAAGAGCTGTTGCTTCGTCGACCGCCTTTCTTCGGGGAGTTCCTATGGAGGAAGTCTGCAAAGCAGCGACCTGGTCTCAAGCCTCCACCTTTGTTCGGCACTACAGCCTGGACACCAGGGCTAAGTCTAATGCCTCATTTGGCAGGGCTGTGCTCTCTAGTGTGTTGCCGTGACTACCCTCCTCCTTCTCAGGTAGCTTGGTACTCACCCAGTAGTGTGGATTCACGGAGGACACAATGAAGAAGAACCGGTTGCTTACCTGTAATGGTAGTTCTTCGAGTGTCCTCCGTGAATCCACACCAACCCGCCCGCCTCCCCTCTAGTCACGTTGTCTGGGGACTGTTTCCTCACAGCGGCGTGCAGAGGGAACTGAGGCATTTGGGCGGGAACGCAAGGGAGCATGGGTGGTGGGGCGGAGACTAATGATTCTGCTTCCTTGCTTTCAAGTGTTTCCGGTGCCATCGCTCGCGTCGCGACCGAGAACCCAGTGGTGTGGATTCATGGAGGACACTCGAAGAACTACCATTACAGGTAAGCAACCGGTTCATATATGTCATATGTCATATGCATATAAATTCAAAACTTAAAATGACTGACATCCCCCTGTTCAATAAAATATGATTGTTCTCATGGAATATATTTATGTAATACTGGGTTTAAATGATTTGTTTATCTTTTTTTAAAATGTATTGTGACCATTATTTTAAAATGGTATTATCTGTAAGAAGTACCCTGGGATTGTGCTAGCTTCTAAACAAGACCCTGAGAGTTTCTTATTTAAAACACACACGTACATATTTCTACATAAAATAGTTGCCAGACCATCAAGTCATACTGCTTCAGTCCTATGATAACCTCATATATCTCCAATATTGTAACTAATTTATCTTATTTTTCCAGCCATTTTTTGAATTTTATTGAAAATACTAGCTTTCATATTAAGATTTATCAAGGTTATTTATTTTTTTAACTATTTCTCATTATTTTAAAATTGTGATAACCTAGAAGGAATATTAAAAAGTTTCAAACCATTCCAAAACAGAAGATTCTATTTTGTGCTCTGCTCTGCCCCATTTGCTAATGTGCCAATGTTTTAATATTTTCCCAGAGGAACATTGTTTTATAAATCTCATTTGCATATATGCATTATTTGCATGTTGACATTTCTGCAGATTCTAACAATAAAACTCTTTGTCTATTGTCTGCAGTTTTCTCATTTAAGTTATTAATTTGTGGATTTAATGTCCTCTTGCAATCCAAAACATACCTAATCTTGCATAAGTATTCCTGGCAAAAATGTATAAACGTAAGGATTTTCTAACTTACTTTGCTTTGAAAATGTTATAGGATAGGTTAATGTTCCTTTTCTCTCAAATTTACTTTTAAAATACTCTTAATTTTAGGACGATAAATGAACTCTTCAGAATATCTTAGGCTCACTACATTGGGCAGGATGGCACCTGTGCTAGTGTTGTGACTTCCAAAGTCATCCTTTCTGTTCTAAATGCTACTGTTATAACAGCAAGACATGATTAGAAGAGGCAAAAATTACTTGATTAATTTAGTGCTTAGAGCAGTAGTGGGGAATCTTTAGCTTGTGGAAGCTTCCACCTAGTTTCTCCTCCCCGTAAACTCCACAATTCAGAGCAGTTTGATTTCTCACTCACACGTGCATGCAGTCAGAGAACACTTGCAATTCCTTTCACAGCTGTAGATTATCCAATCAGAATAAGGAACAGTGCAGAGTCCTTTGGTGTCATGCTGTATGATTTGGTTCTAGGGTCATAACTAGGGATAGGCACAAAACGAAAAACAAAATGCTGTTTTGTCGTTTCCTTACATAAACAAAATGATGAAGCATCATTTCTTTACAGACGAAATGAATTCCCCCCCCCTAAAACGAACCATATCATTTCCTCTATAAAATGCCGCCATGGGTTTAAAAAAGCGCCAATCTGGCCTGCGGGTCAGCTGGTCAGTGAGAGGGGGGAAAATAATGTGCTGACCCAGACCGCAGGCCAGTTGGTCGGTGCAAGATAAGAAAAATAAATATTTTTTAAAAATGCACGAACACAGCCCACGGGCCAGCTGGTCGGCATGAGAAAAAAATTTAAAAACTGCACAGGCCTGGCCCGTAAGCCAGCTGGTTGGTGCAAGATAAGAAAAAATAAAAAAAATTAAAATTAAAAAATGCACCGACCCAGCCTACAGGCCAGCTGATCGGCGTGAGAAAAAATAAATAAAACACTAAAAAAGGGGTTACCCAGCCCACGAACCAGCTGCTCGGTGCGGGGGGGGGAGCAAAATGAAACAAACTAAACACAAAATGATTTTTTTTAAAAATCATAATAAATTAAACAAAATGGGAGGGGGAGAAATGAAGAACGAAATGAAATGCCATTTTGTACCCATCCCTAGTCATAACTGAAATAGCTACACTGAAACAAATGGGATACCAGTCACAATTAACTGGTCCCATTCATCTCCTTAGATGTACTCATGGCACAGTGGTTAAATGCCTGTACTGCAGGTAAAACTGTGCTCACGACCTGGGGTTCAATCCCAGGTAGCAGGCTCAAGGTTCACTCAGCCTTCCATCCTTCCGAGGTCAGTAAAATGAGTACCCAGCTTGCTGGGGGGAGGGGCATGTGTAGCCTGATTAAACTGTAAACCACCCAGAGACTATTTGAAGTTGTATGGGGTGGTATATAAGCAGAACACTTTGCTTTTGCTTTGCTTTGCTACTCAAAACATAACTAAGGTTGGGGAACCAACACTATGTTCTAAGGATTTGTCCAGGAAGCCATGATGGTAAGTCTTGGGGGGGTGCCAACCAACACCTCAAGAATTTCCTGCAGAAAATTTGTTTAGCTTTACCTATTAGAAAGCAGTATTGTTTCCAGAATCCTTTATAAATATTTACCCAAACAGCTACTGTAAGATGGATCCTATGGATGTTTTGTCTCATGACATTGCTCCCATCTAGTTTAGTGAATTTCATTCTTGGGTTAATTTGTGTTATGCAGGATCTCCTTCCACCACATTCTTGTTCTGCTCCAATTTTTACAAGTGCTGCCTCATCTGTGCACATGTACTTCTTGGGGTAATTGGTTCCATTGATGTATTGCTCTAACAGTTTTTCTGATATTCAAACACAATCTGGCTTCCCATAACTTGAGCCCATTGTTGCATGTCCTGAACTCTAGATTGAACAAGGAGATATCCTGGCCCTCCTCTGTATGATAGCCTTTCAAGTATTTGAAAACTGCTACTATATCACCCCTGTCTTTTCTCAAGGCTAGACATGCCCAATTCTTTCAGTCTTTCCACTTAATACTTGGTTCCCAGCCCTATAATCTTCCTTGTTGCCCTCCTCAGAACTTGTTCCAGTTTGTCAGCATCCTTCTTGACGTGCAGTGTCCAGAACAGGATTTGGAGACATTATTACTATTGATGCAGCCTAAAATAGCATTTGTCTTTTTTTGTAGCCACATCACACTGTTGGCTCATATTCAGTTTGTGATCTACTACAATGATTCCAAGATCCTTCTCACTCAGTCTAGCTGAGGCTGGTATCTTCCATCCAGTGCTCAAGCTTATCTAAATAATTTTGGATCTTGTTTCCGTCTTCTTGTAGAGAAAGGGGGCATACCGTGAGTGATGTCTTGGTGAAACAGATGGTTTGGTCATGATGGCAAGAACACCAGCCCCCACTTTCCTTCTTCTGACCATCTTTTGATTTTTTTTCTTTTGCTTTTTTTTTACATTTATGAGTCATTCAATACTGTATTTGAAAATTTCAGTATATGGGGTGCTGAAATGATTACAAGGAAAGCAGGAGGAAAAGTGCTTTTTAAGTACAGTGAAAAGTCAAAGTGCTTCTTCAAGCAATAGCTTTTACAGTAAGCTAAGACAAAACAAGCATACTGTTTCCAGCCAGCCTGAGATCAAGGTCAGTTACTGATAAGCTGCTTTGAAGTAGCTTATTCATTATATGACAGTTTTCCTGAATAATACCAGCAAAATTATGCAATTCTGTGATTTAGAGGGAAAAATGACAGGTAACAGAGAAGGGAAATTATTTATAGTCTTATAGCAGTGGTGGTGGTGAACCTTTTAGAGACCGAGGGCCCAAACTGTGATTCAAAACCCACTTATTTTTCACGAAGTGTCAATCCCGCAATTTTACCTGAATACAGTGGTACCCCAGGTTACAAATGCTTTGGGTGCTACCCTTCAGGAAAGCGA
>JAHTLZ010000778.1:0-17677 GCA_023846285.1 Phrynocephalus versicolor
AGTGTTAGTGCAATCACACAAGGTTATAAGTGGTATAAACACAAACTCTATGTGATCATAAAGATTCATGTAAAAGACACATGATAGGTAGCCCATCATTCAGGGATAGCTAGCCTGAAGAGAAAGGTCTTTGCTTGTTTCTGGAAAGACATCAGAGATGCGGCAGTCCTTTTAAGCACTCATTTTAAGCACTCCTGGGGTCCTTTTAAGCAGAAAGGGAAGGTAAAAATATTTTAAATGAATGAATGAATGAATAAATAAATAAATAAATAAATAAATATAATAATAAATAATGATGAACAACCATAGTTTATTGCCAGAAAGACAAAATCCATAACTCCACAGGCATGAACTATTGACCTACTGCTAAGCCGGTATAAATTAATCTGTTACCAGGAAAACATGTTCTGGCAAGTCTAACCTAAGCAAACTTGCACCATCTGTCTTTCACAATAATACCGCAGATTAACAGCAGCTAAGAAGAAACCTTAAGTACGGTATACAAAAGTATATAAAATATTATTCTGATTTTCAGCACTTAAAGTGAAGCAAAAGCTTTTTTTCCTTACAATTGTTGTTCCATTCCAACCTTTGTCTACACTGGGCTCAACTGTGTATTCAAGGATCCGCTCCCCCACTCAATACACTGTCCAAGATGATAAAGAAAACTAAAATAAGACTGGAGAATCTACATCAAAGGACTAGCAATCATTCACAACTATCCTAAACATATAGCTCAGCGGCAATGGAGTGATTCCTACATCTCTGCACCACAAATCTGTGGCAGTCAAGTAAAATATTTTACTGTGGTACCTTGTGTAAAGGAATTAATTTGTTCCAAATGAAATTATGTTAAGCAAATTTTCCTTTATACAAATTTCCCATAGGAATGCATTGAAAACAGAGTAATCCCTAATTGTGACCATTTTTATGTTGTATGGATTTGCCCCATAGACAATTCTCTTAAGCAAATTTCCCTTATCTCCGGAATTTTTTATGTTGCACAGATTTTATGTTATACAAACTGTTTGTTATATGAGGGTCCACTGTATATTTAAACATGTCCTGCATTTCTTGAAGCCTCTGCCACCCAATGGGGATGGGGCAACCTCTCTCAATTTTGATGCATTTCTCTGAATCTTACTGTCATTTTTTCTTGCTATTCTTTTTATGCAACAGCTTAAACAGACTTTCTCTCCCTTTCTGAATCAAAATGCCAAATTATTTTGCACATTTTCCTAATGTGCACATTTATTTAAGCATTATCCCTGATTTACATATTTTCCCCTTTGACGGAAGTGCCTTCATGCATATTCTTCCAACTGTGTGCATGTTAGTGGTTCCTGTTTCAAATGTGCTCATAGTTTTGTGCACATGTTCTTCCTAAAAAAAATTTAACCTCAGAAATGTGGAATATGACTTGGACCATTATGTTTTTGCATTTGATGGTTCTACTGACCAGACAGCTTCAGCTGTTGTGGGAGTTATACATTTTTTTAAAGGCATAAGTAAAAGTGATGTGCAAAACCACAATCAAATGCATAGAAGAGCCAGTAAGATATAATAACCAAATCAAGGTGAAACAGAGCTAAAACCTTATTTACGCATCCCATGGAAGGCTTTTTATATTTCTCATTTCCTTAGAATATGAACTTTAGCATTTCTGAGAGCTGACACAACTTTATTCCTCATAGATTAGAGCAGAATGTATGGTTTCTACCTCTGTTATTACAGAAATATATTTTTCCTCTTTTAGCTGAGTTATTGCCCACTCTCAAATTGGGGGCCTGTTATGTAACAAGAAGGCTATTCCCTGTATATTTAATGATACAAGAATTAAGAAACAGTTTTGGAGTACATCATGGTCTCATTGCATAATCATTCTTTCTTACAAGTGTACTGTGAAACAACTTGGTGTTTACAAATCAACAGCTGCAACGGGTCATTCCATCCATATTATTACTAAGACTTATGGCACACTTTTAGCAGCTGCTGTGCCAGCAGAAATACTCACAAGGCAGCATTAAGGTGGTAAGGAAAACAGCCACAATTTCTGGCTTTGTCCTGGGTGCTCTGAGTCATCAGCCTGCCAAGAAATGCATTGACAGCAAGAGATGATTAGGGGGGCATATAAAATATTAGGTATATGATTATCATTATTAGGAATTTTGGTCTAACCCAAAATAGAGATAAATGTACCACATTTGTAAGAAATCTTTCACATTTACAAGTAGAGATGGGCATGAATCAAATTAAAAATTCATTTCATTATTCATTATTTGTTTCATTACCTAATGAAATGAATAACAAACCGCCCCCTCAAAGAAAAATGAAACGAAATGAAACAGAAATTTTTGTTTGATTTCATTTCGTTTTTTGTTCCCCCATCTGGCATCTTCTCCTACCTGATGTTGTCACCAGACCCGGGACTTGCCACTGCCACCGACCAGCCCCTCGTGGGGAGGGCTTCTGAGGCAGCCAAGAGGGCTTCATTTGCAGGGCCAATAGAAAACAATTGGCTGATGGGGGCAATGGAGAAAGTGGTGCCTCTTTTGCATTCCATTCCATGTACAAAAGTCAACTGGATTGGAAATGTCAACACTGGCAAATGACATTGGGTCCTGATATTGCACCCATAAGAATCAGATTAATTGTGGTCATGGTTGAATGGTGTTGTGGAACACATGGAGCTTTGTTTTGTAAGAAAGATGAACAGCAAAGAAATTCAAGCAACTCAGGGAGTGGGCACACATACACAACAACTCTCATAATCTGCCTCCTGAGACACTGGCCTAATAGCTGTTTTGAGTTTTTCGGGCTGTTTGGCCGTGTTCTGGTTATGTAACACAGCCAAACATCCTGAAAAATTCACAACAGCTATCAGATCCCAGCCATGAAAGCCTTCGAGAATACATGCTGGCCTAACTTTATCTACAGTATTTTCTGAATATTTGTTTACCTGACTGCCACCATTTTAGCTCTACAATTGCAGTACTGTATGTTTGGCCATGTATAATGATTAGTACACTGAAATTTAAGTAGGAATGAATGCAGGTTTCAACAACATACTTTAAAAGTAGCAATATGCCTTCTCCCCTCCAAGTGTTGTTGTTTTTAAATTCACAAGAGTATGAGTTCACTTTATCAGCAGGAGAATTGTGATTCGGAGTTAAAAGCATCAAGAGGAACAAATGGCTTCTTGTACACATCACATAAATCCATACTTCTCTTTCAATTTTAGGTTTTTCTCCCACAGAGATCCAGATATTTTCCCAGATATGGAAAGTGCCTATATTCTGGAACAGACAAAGGATGAGTCAAAGTTGTTTCAGTGGCGTTTGCATCTCTTTATTGAGCAGTCTGAGAGTATTTTTCTCAAGCATTGTCATTTATCTGTCATTGTGTGGTTTTAGAAGAGTAGTAATCTGCACAGAGACCTGCCCTTCCTTGTTCTTCCTAAGCCGTATGACTATCCAGGCGCACTCCCTGCCAACAAAACCTGGGATGTCTAAAAACAAACAAACAAAAGGCTTCTGTTGGCCCAGTAGTGTACCACTGTCTTGGCTCTGGGGATCTGGCTTTTTAAATGAGTATTGCATGCACAATGCACTTTGTAAGAGTCTGAAATTTTGTATCAGCTAACAAGAGTGCCAATAACTGCAACTCAATCATAGCCCAAACTAAATATAAACCGCTTGAGTTCCATATGCTAGAGCTGGAGTCGCTTGTAGAGGAATCTTCACAAAGTTCCTCTGTGCCCCAAAATGGAGAAATCAGGCTGTGAGCATGATTGCTTTCAAAATACTCAACACTCAATAAGTGTTGTGGACTCAACACTTATGGCACTTTAAGGACATGGTTGAGTACCAATCCCATCAGAATTTCACCAGTGACCAGCCAATGCTCCTCTCCTCTTGGTTTGTATCATTCTCTTTCTTTGCTTTGCTTTTCACAAATTTGTGC
The DNA here is from genome assembly GCA_023846285.1 of Phrynocephalus versicolor. Taxonomy (NCBI): domain Eukaryota; kingdom Metazoa; phylum Chordata; class Lepidosauria; order Squamata; family Agamidae; genus Phrynocephalus; species Phrynocephalus versicolor. The sequence goes on from JAHTLZ010000778.1 coordinate 3,964, forward strand.
ACCTCTCATCACTTCCGAAACTGTGCACTTATATTCTTTGTGCTCTGCTTTGTCCTGACACCGCATTGTGTGCTATCACACTTCTCCTCAACTGTTGTGGTGTCCTGTTTTTTTTGTGTTTTTTTTTACTCCCACAATTTGTTCTGCATAAGAAACAGCTAAAACCTGCCTAGAATTCTTAACAAAAAGCCCTTTTCTTTTTCTATTTTGGGTTTTACTCCAGAATGTTTTCTCCATGGTGCCTTGTGCGGCTGGAATGGTGAATACATACTTAAGAGAAAAGTGGTTTCTTTGTGTGTGTGAATGTGTGGAAATAACTGCCTAAATTTGTGTGTAGTTTTGTGTCCCATTCTGTGCGGGATGAGCAACCATATAAATATAGGCTTTGCCGCGTCCTGCATAGGACAAGATGGGATACTACATGCATGGGATAGTGACACCGAAAGAAACTGTGTCTACTAGAAAGGAAAATGGCCATGCCCAAGACACCATCTTGGACATGAATTTGGAGTTTTAGTTTTGTACAAGGAATGTTGGGAGGCAGCTGAGACATCCTGTGAGATTTCCTAAGAGATTTCTCTCCAAAGAGATCTTTCCAGATCAATCGTCAGGGTAAAGAGGAAGGCAATTCCCCACCCGTCTTTCTTCCTTGGAACGGACAAGACAGTGTGAGATTCACATCCCTATGCCTAATGATTCATGGAGGCACCATGTGTCAAATCATTGTTCTACTTTTCATCTCCATAAAATCATGCCTGAAAACATCCTATGAATCATCTGTTCCAAGTACCACAGACTTAAACCAGCCCCAAAGGTCTTTCCCAGAAACATTTTAGAGAAGATCAAACAACCTTCATGGACAGCATGTTCCATTGATAGTTTTATGCGGAAAGACAAATGTTGGTGAAAATATTAGAAAAAAAGTTAACTGCAGCTGGAGGATTGGTGGATCTCCACTAGGACCGGTAGTAAGCCGTGTCATTCCTCAACATCTGGAGAGCTGAATTAGCCCACATGCATGGCTCCAAACATTAAATTATTTTTGTCATATCATCTCGATGTCATGGTTCATATATGACAGGCCTGCCCAACAGGTAGACCATGGGCTACTGGTAGCCTGCGAAGGGTTCAAATGTAGCCCGCCAGCCATCAATTTAAAAAGTGAGGGGATAAGTTCTCCACCCCTCCCTCCCCCATGCAAAGGACCACCACTGCCCCAGCAAAGTGCTGGGTCTGCCAGCCCCCTGTCTCAAATGAGCGGGGCAGTTCAAGGGCCATGGTGCATTGCAATCTGTTCCCTCCAGAACAGATTAATTGGTTTTCAATGCGTTCCCATGGGATACCAGTGCTCTACTTACCAAAGGTTTTTACTTATGAGCACGTGCTCAGAACAGATAAAATTCATAAGTAGAGGTTTTAGTGTAGTAGCCCTCAGGCACTTTGGGCTGGAAAAAGTAGACCTCAGCCTGTTCAAAGTTGGACAGCCCTGATATATGAGAATGTAAATTTATTTCTGCAGCACAGCTCTTACTGCTTCCAGTAACACCACTGGTGGGTCTTCCTTCCTTCCTTCCTTCTTTTATTCCATGTGAATATAATCATCCAACAATGTATTGCTTTTATTTATGGGATTTAGATTTCACTTTTCTCTCTTGAGTGTCCACTAACCAGCTGGGAGCAATAATAGAATGAAACCAAGCTCGTAATAAATGCCTAACTTCAATAACAACTGCTAGATTATGTGGTTTAGGTCTCTGGCTGCAGATCAGAAGCTGGGAGTTCAGCTTTCACTGTGCCTCCTTGACAGGGTCTGGATCCCTCCCAGCGCTGCAGTCCTTAGATTAATAAGATAATGATTTGTTTATTGGTGACATAGAATTTTGAGTACGCTGTGCTAGATGTAGTGGAGAAATTGGTTCCAGAAGGAGTTTTGTGGATGAGTCTTGCAAATAGTATTTTATTTTATCAAGAAAAGTCTCTTATCTTCTGTATGACACATCTCCACTTGTTACTTTTTCCTATAATGTGCACTTGTGAAACATGCTGGATCCTGGAGAAGGCATATAGACAGGAGTTTGCTAGATGGGTGGCAGGCTAATAAGGCTGCTACCGCACTTCAAACAGCAACCACTTTTTGTTTTGAGTTGCCTTTTGCCCTCCCCCGGTCACGTGGTTGCTGAAGTGATTCAGCATTCCGCACTTGGGCATTTTCTCAAGAACCAGTTTCCCCGTCCGCACTTTGCTAAACTGCTTTTTGTCCCAATTTAGTCCGACATTTTCTCATTATTGCTTCTGTTTCAGAAACTATTTTTTAGGATAATGTCATGCTGTTGTTCTTCCATTCAAAGTAATGTAGCTAAGTTTCCAGTTCTCCCTTTAGATTACTTTCAATGTAGCACATTGATTTTGATAGCCTACTCCCGTGACTGGAAAAAGCAAAATTGTACCCAAAAGAGGAAGTAGAAGGACCAGAGAAGTCGGCGGAAATGATTACACTGCAGGAGGATTTTTTTTTGGCTTTTCCAACGGTAGGATAAGGCATATGGGGGGGGGCAGAAAAATATGTTGCATAGTGTCCGCAGTTTGAGCCAAATTGCTTCAAAAAGCGATGTAGAAATTGGTTTAAAAAAACACCACCCCTGATGGCCGTCGCAAGAAAAAAAATGACACAATGGCCGAAAAGGGGCGTGGCCAAGGGGGCTCCACGGAAAAAGTGATTGGAAGTGCAGTAAGTGATTTTAAAGGCGATTTGACTTTAAGCAAAAGGCGATTCAAAACCTAAGTGAGCCACACAGTGAATGAATTCCCATGCATTTCTACCACCATAGAAGTTCAGAGCCAGAACGGACACTTGGAATCTTTCCAGTCAATCATGTTATACAACAGAGAGATTGTACAACATAAGTATGAAAAAGACATTTGCAGGTGTTGTAAGAGGTGTGTGTCCTGAGCTAAGGACAATTATCTGTTGTTCAAAATTGAATTGTCTCTTATTGTGCTAATGTTTTTGCTAACAGAATACCTCTGTGTCTGATGCAATGATGTAGAAAACTGAATCCAGTTACAAGAAAGAAGAGCAGAAACCTTCTATTAACTTAATTTGCAGGCAAATTCTTTAACAGCAAGACATAAGCATAATAGCTAGTTTTCTGCCAAAGTCTCCATTCAGCACATTTCAAAAATCATTTGGCGAGAAATAGTTCAACAACTTCTTCCAAAGTATAAATACCATGAATCTGTTTTCTTCACAGAGTTTTGAAAGATTGGTAGGGGATTTTACACAGTGAAACAATTAGGTAGTAAAGCCAACAAATGTAAGCTTATTGGCCATGCTAGAATTGTGGTAGCTATGAAGTAACCAAGTAATAAATAGAACAACAGATTTTGCTTATAATTTTATAATTATCAACATACTTTCTCTGTTTCCTTTTTAATTGAAGATGCCATAATTTTTCAGTATATGGTCTTGAGATTCCAGTGCTGGTTCAATCCCATTAAAATACTGCGATGATATGCTCCTGAAGACCATCCAACAATGAATGAACTCAACCTCTGAGACAGAGCTACCAGATGTACAAGTTGGATTCTGAAAAGGAAGAGGATCATATGACCACATAGCTAACATTTGACAGATGATGGAAAAAGCAAAGGAATACTAAAAAGACCTCTAAATGTGGTTCATTGACTGTACAAAAGCTTTTGACTGTGTTGACCATGACAAACTCTGGAACTGCCTGAAAGAAATGGGAATTTCACTACAGTTTGTCCAACTGATACAATCTCTGTACACTGATCAAGAAGCAACAGTAAGGACACTTTTTGGAGACACACAATGCTTCTAAATCATTAGTGTTGTGGTCTATCAATGTGTATTTGACATGTATGAAATGTTATGAGGAAGGCACATCTGGAAGAATCTGCAATTGAGGTAAAAATTGGCACTAGGAACATCAACAGTCTTTGGTATGGAGATGATACAGCATTGCTGGCGGAAAGTAAGGAAGATCTAGAATGGCCAAGCCTAAGAGTCAAAGATGAAAGTGAAAAACTTGCCTCAACATCAAGAAAACACAAATAATGACAACGGCAGAGAGTATGCAAGTCAGTGTTAATATCAACAATGAGGCAATTGAAGCATTAAAGGAGTTTAACTTTCTGGCTTTAAAATTAACCAAAATGATGATTGCAGCCCAGAGTTCAGAAGACATATAACACTTGAAAGAACAGTAATGATTTATATGAATAACATCTGGAATAATAAAGAATCGCCCAGAGTGACTTTGGTCAGATTGCATGGTAAGTAAGTAAGTAAGTAAGTAAGTAAGTAAGTAAGTAAGTAAGTAAATCAGTCAGTCAGTCAGTCAGTCTCCCAATCAAAGGCAGACTAGTGAGTTTGAGCATATTTCCAATAGCTTTCTATTATTGTAAAACTTGGACTTTCAGGAAGACGAATAGGGAGAAGAAAGAGTCATTTGAATTATGGTGCTGGAGATGACTACGGTGCATCCCATGGACCGCAAGGATGACCAACAAGGAAGTCTTGGATAGAATCAACCCAAACATATCTCTCGAAGCCAAAATCACCAAACCAAACAAAAAGTTATAGTTCTGTCATGTTATGTGAGCCAACTCACTGAAAAAGACAATAATGCTGGGATTGGTCAGTGGCAAAATAAGAAGGGGGTGCCCAAGGACTCATTGGCATGACACCATCAGAAGGGACACTAGAATGACCTTGATGGCGCTAAAAGAAGCTGTAAGAGATAGAAAGGCATGGAGACCGTCAGTCCACAAAGTGATAGACAGCTGGACGTGACTGAATGGATAGACAAGTTGAGATTGATTCAAAGTCTGGGGGATATGCCTACTGGCTTTGTTCAACAAAGAATCCTCACTAACTAAACACCTTGTTTTAACTTACAAATCAAGTTGTTTTTCTCAGAAATGATTGCATTGATCGCCATTCTTTTCCTATGGGTTGGCATGTCAACCATTTCAACTATGCGACATTTCTCCAAAGAGAAATACTACCTAACTTTATCTAAATGTTCATCAAAGAAACGTCTCCTAAACTTTGGGTCAACAGTTTTAGTTTTCAACAGGCACAAGTCTAACTTGAGACTTACACAGCTGATAAAACACTGCTTTTCTTTCTTCAGCAGCTTTCTCAGAGCAATCAACACAAGTTCAGCATCAGTCTTCTCAACGTGATCATGGGGACTAGATTCGTTTTTTTAAAATGATTCCACTTTATTTCAGGTACTGAACCCAAGTTGATATTTGGAAATCAGAATGTGTTAACTACCATTGGAGGGAGTTAGGTATAATTCCCTCCCTTTTGTCTATATTGGATGGAATATGCAGACAGAATAGCCTTTTGGATTATGACTACTAAATTTATTCCAAATGTGCAGGGTTCCTGCATTATACACCTTTAAGGTTTTATTAAAACAAACCAGCTAACAGATTTTTTTTCATGTCAATATTGAAATAAATTGGAGTATGCACATTCTGCGGGTTCAGAGCAGCCCTTGGGATGGGAGTGACTGAACACCCCATTAATTTTGTTTAAATCAGGAAAGACCCCCTTGCCTCCCCTAGAAAGAATTATGCTATATCCTCTTGAGTAATTTCAGACCCAGAAGTGGCAATTTTTCCGAAATAAAGCTTATTCTCAAAAATAGCGTGAAAAAGAAAGGGCAGCGGAAGAAGAGCTCGAACGTGGCCGGCTCGTGGTGCCGCCTGCTTCACCAGTAGCCGTAGACCATGGTGAACTGGTAGAGGTTGGTGAGCAGCACCGGTGGTGGGGCCCAATCCAGGCTCCCCATGGCCCTTGCACTCTCGCTCGCTTGCTTGCTCACTCACTCGTTCTTCAGGGGCCAAAGGTGCTTGCTGGGCACCCCGGCCCAGATGTGGTTGAAATATCAATCCAACAAACCGCATATGGCCAAGTAGTCTAACTTTCTGGAGGGATCTACACTACGTGGCCTGCTTCTGTTTGCAACTTATTTTCTGTCTGTAATAAATGAAGCTGTGGCCTACATTTTTACGTTAAAGACCAGTGTATTCCTTCACCTCTACCTCCGTCTCAGTTGCAATATGACCAGCACCCTGACTCCGCTTATCATATGGATTAGGTGACAAGGTTTGGCCTTGCACTGTGGTTACTCTGTCCACCACACTTTTCTTCCTTTTTGTTCTGCAGGAGATTCAAAGTAATAATCTGGTACATATGCATTTTCTAATGACATGGTAAATTTGTAGCGCTATGTCCATCTTAGTAAGTCTCCCCCCCCACCATTCTTATAGACACACTTTTCCAATTTAGACTTTTAAATAGTGCTTTATTGTTGCCAGTACTGATAAGGTTTGCTTTAATATTTTGATATTGTCTTTTCCCATTTTTTGCATAATGAATTAAATGCCTTGTAGCATGCTAAAACTAATACATTTTCCTTGGCCTGAACTGTCATGGACCGCAGGCCACTTCTTTAGATGCAAGTGAACTGCAGTTCCTGTGTGCAAGGGAAAATGTGTTGTTTTTTGAGACATCAAAGGGCTCATTATTGTGCAACAGACAACACATTGACACAACTACACCTAAAGTTAGCATTGTGTTTAATTTTTTTTCATGTTACTTATTGTCTTAATGGTTTCTGCAGGCCTGTGATATTACTATTTCTAAACAAATTGATAAGGTTAAATCTTATTAGGTTTCTTTCACTTTTTAAAATACCCAAGCAACTAAAGCTGTCACCTAATTAAAGTAATCTGAAGTTTAGTTAATTATGTAATAGCATGTGCACACATCTACAAACTAACACATTAATTGGTCTATAGCTAGCAGCAGTCAGACTTCATTTTCAAACGGCTCATTCATGTGCCCTAGAAAAACAAAAACAAAAGAACAGAACTTCTGTCATGTGAGAGAGCAAAAAGAGAAATATTTCCCTTACCATGCGGCAGTCTGCCGGCAGTTTTTATAACTTCTTCTGTCTAAAAGCTCATGTTTAAAATTTGTTGCTTGATTAATTGGGGGCATATTTGCATTTTTTTAAAGCCAGCGAATCAATGAAATATTACAAGCAGAAAAAGGTTGGATTGCTGGTCTGCATCCTCCCAATTACTATGAGATATGGGGCATGATTTATTTATTCATTTATCTTGGCACAGACAGTCTCACAAATCTACAGCCAGCACAGCCATTGCTACGCTGACCATTGAACAATTGACACCATAGACAAATTTAAATTTAAATTAATTAAAATTAAAATTAAAGAAATGGTTTCTTTCCCCATTTAAAAATATTATCTCTCTCTCTCTCTCTCTCTCTCTCTCTCTCTCTGGAAAAAGAATGAAAATGCACCTCTAGACCCTCCACATTCATGTGTATACTGTATTATATAGTTATTTATACCCTAATACGTGAATGAAAACAATTGATAGAAAATGATTCTCTCTGGAAGGGTGGGGGGGGAGTAACCTTTCTGTTGACAGATACATGTGTTTAAGAGCTACAGTGTGGTATGCAGGAGGGATGGTCCGCTTACAAAAAATGGCACGCTGTTTCATCATTTCGTAAGCTTATGAAACATTAGAAAATGAAACGAAACAGCAAACAGTGTGTTGTCAAGAAATGAAACGAAACACCATTTTTGTTTAGGAAATGAAATGATTCATCCTAGTGGCAAGAAGCCTCTTGATCCAGCCGTCTTGAGAAAAAGGTTTATTTTTAAACTGATTGATTTGTTTTCCTTCCTCCCCTCCCGTGCCTCAGCTGTTTACTTATCTCCAATCTTGATCTGCCAGCCTGCAGCTAGCCAGTTGCTGAGTTCTTCCCTTCCCTTCCCTGCACTGGCTGTCCCTGTACCTGCAAGTTGATTTAAAGTTTAAACAGATTGTTTTCCTTTCCTGATTAAATAGGACGGTGGAGGCTTTTTTTCATATATATTTTCCTTCCTTCCCGCACTGATCAGCTGTTGAGGTTATATCTCTGATCTCTCTGTGCAGCAGCTAGCCCTTAGGTTTCCTGCTTGTTTACAGAGGGTTCTTTGTTTGAAATCAAATTGATTTGAAGGTTTAAGGAGGTTTTTGATTTGGGGCAGTGGGCTCCCTGTTAAATAAAAAAGGAAAGCTCCTGTTATTTATAGCTTTACGAAAGCTTTCATTTCCTCACAAAAATTCTTTTAAAAAACCGTTATTAATGAAATGAAACAAAATGAAGACCGAAACAAAACACTATATTTCTGTTTCTTGCCCATCTCGAGTATGCAGCCATGTTCATTCACATGCTGATCCTGCTGTTACTGAAACCTTCTCTGTTTCTTTAGCGGTCCCCACCCCCCCACCCCCAGGTTAATATGTAGCTTTTAAAGAGTTGTGGATCACAGCTGCTTTCTCCCAGCCTGGAAAGAAACATGGAATCCTAGTTCTTCTGCAGTCTGGGAACATCTATGAAGTTATAACACTGGTGGTGTTTTTCCAAGACCGTCCCATAGGGAGGACACAAAAAGTAGCTCAGAAACGCGGGTTGGAAAAGCCATTTGTGGCTGCTGCTGCTGCTACTACCGTTGCATTTAAGATGGGAGTTCTAGTCCGGAAAAGGAACTTTTCCAACATATGCCCACAAGAGAATGCTGAAAAGAGTATAACATGGAATGTTCATTCCAAGGAAGCTTTATCACTGTTGATGGGCACATCTTGCACATGTCTCCTTGTCCTGAAGGCATCTCCTTCTAATGGGCCCCTTTTTTAAAAGAGAAAGGCAGGATAAAAATATTTTAAATAAATAAATAATGCACACAGAATGGCAAGGTTGCATGAATCCAAATAATGTATATGGTAAAGTCAAACTAAATGGAAAAAAATATCCCTTTTCCTGCTTGACCTGTGCTTCATACACACATGGACAAAATTTCTTTGACTCTGTTTTACCTTACAAATAGAGGAGTTCAGCAGTCCATAGATCACTTTTATGAGGCATTTTTTTCCTGTGGAGTTTCCTGTGTTCAGCCTACATTTCTCTTCTTCTGTCTTGCTTCTAATTAGAGATGGGCATGACTTAGCGGTATTCCCGTTTCCGTTTCTGTTACTCGGTTCCGTTACTCTACGGAAACGGTAACGGGAATTACTCCGCCAGACTTCGAGCTCGAACCGACGAACGAACAATTTTGTCTGATTTGTCATGCTCGTTACTTGCATCGCGCGATGCCACGCGGCACAGAAAAAAGTTTTTAAAAGTTAAAAAAACCCGGTTCCCGGCCAAAAAGCAGGCGGAAAAATGCCTGCCGTGCCTCAGGGCACCTACCAGAGGGATGGTTTGTTTCTGGAGGGGGGGTCCCGGCCTCCCCACCCTTCGTCCTGGGCTGCTCTGGTCTGGTGGGACTCGCCGCAGGCTCGCAGCCAGCAAAAAGCCCAGTCTTGCCGCCGGCCGCCGCAATTAAAGTGCAAGCAAGCGGCACGGACGGCACAGGAAAAAACTTCTAAACTCTCCCCCCACCCATTCCCGGGCCAAAAAGCAGGCGGAAAAATGCCTGCTCTTCTTGACTAAGGGCGCAGGGCACCTACCGGAGGGATGGTTTGTTTCTGGAGGGGGGTCCCGGCCTCCCCCCCTCCGTCCTGGGCTGCTCTGGTCTGGTGGGACTCGCCGCAGGCTCGCAGCCAGCAAAAAGCCTAGTCTCACCGCCGGCCGCCAAAGCGCAAGCAAGCGGCACGGGCGGCACAGGAAAAAACTTTTAAACTCTCCCGGGTCTCCCCCCCACCCATTCCCAGGCCAAAAAGCAGGCGGGAAAATGCCTGCTTGACTAAGGGCGCAGGGCACCTACCGGAGGGATGGTTTCTGGAGGGGGGGTCCCGCCTCCCCCCCATCCTGGGCAGCCGGACTCGAGTCGCCATGCCATGCGGTGCGGGCGGGGGATCCAAAATGGGGCGGCGAATGCAATATTGTTTTTGAAATCGTGGTCCAAAAACACACAAGCACAACAGAAACACGCGGAAATTTATAAACTGCCAGATTTTTCACAGTAGCAGTGGGTTTTTTCTTGCAACAAAATGTATCTCCTCTCCTCCTCTGTCCTCCATTGATTTTATTTTATTTTATTTTATTTACACCTGCGCAATGATGGGCTGGCCGAGTGACCAGCCATGTGGGAGTGGACGACCATGCAAATTTTTGGAGCCATCCCACCAATCGCATGGCCACTTGGCCATGGAGACTTCTGGGATGTGCCAAAAAGCCCCCTAAAACCTGCCCTAGCCCCCTAACCCTAACCCTAATCCTTGACTCCTTACCCATATGTCACAGACTGTCTTCTTAGTGGGTCAGAGAGGCACCCAGAGGTGCAACCCACTAGCCCACTGTAACCTTACCCGTCACTAGCCTAACCCTAGCCCTTGCACTAACCCTTACCCACCTTAACCCTAAGCCAGATCTACTTGCATTGCACTACACGCAAGTACGATTCCCTTCTTTGTGGGACATGGCAGGTGCGACCCAGTCCTTGACGGACGGTCGTACCAGTGGACTGGTCTCACTGTCTGCAATAGTGGTATGCATATCCATATGGCTATGCATGCCATTTTGCAGCAGCAGGTGAGGAGGGGAGACCCCCATGTTGAGGGGTCTCTTGGAGCCTGCTGCTGCTGTCCCTTTCTAGTGGGTGAGGATAGGAGGCACCCACGGGTGCCTCCAGGAGCCCGCTTTCCCTTTATAGTGGGCCAGAGGAGGCACCCACCCCACAGAGGTGCCTCCAGGAGCCTGCTACCCCCCCAAAAAAACCAGTACTAACAAAAACGAAAAAACGAAAAAAACAAACTGACTAATTTTTGCGAATTTTCGCGAAAAACGGAAACGAGCCGAAACGGAACCGGCCCGACTAACGACAACTCGAAAAAATTTTTTTTCAAGTCGTGCCCATCTCTACTTCTAATGTTTGCAATGTCCAAGCTTCAGGTTGCATTCTGCAAACTGCATCAGCACAGCACATTCGAGCAGTTTCTTTGTAGCCCTCCACCCATCCTTCCCACTTGCCGTGTGGCCCATTCAGCCTTTTTCATGGTTGACACTGCAGATGTTACAGCTTGTTTTGCTTCACCTTGCTGTTGCTCGAAGAGGCAATATATGTTCAATATCCAAAGATGAATGAAACGATGCCCCAACAATCAGATCATTGTCCATTTTTAAATGGCTAGAGCGAGCGATGAAGGGCTTCCAAAGTTCATCACAACAGTGCCTTACCTGCCTCTACATGGCCAGGCTTGTCATGTTCTCTGATGCATTAAACTCAACACATGGCAGGATCCAAAATACAGACAGCAGCTTCTCTTTTGGCTAGGCCAGCCTCTAAGCCTAAAAGTCTTGCCCTTTGAGTTGCAGGATATTGTTCCCCTCTGCTTTTGCTGTCCTCGTATGAACCATATGATGCAACAAACTTCATCCTCAATGCTGAAAGAGTCAAAGCTAGATGTACTGCAGTCAGGAAACTTGAGACTTAAAGTATGCCCTGAAAAGGACAAGCACGCCATCTCTACGTGCTTGTCCTGAATGCCAAAACTGAATATTCCATGCAGAATGGTATAAGGAGGAAAACTGGGAAAAGTTCACATCTAAATATCTTCCAGCTGCAGATGGACTATAAGATGGAGGACTTGCAACTAGCTTTATTCAGACTGATGAAGCTGTTTGGATGAGCAGCGAAACATTTCTATCTCTCAAGAAAAAGAAGTCCAGTTGCCATGGCTCAACTCATCTGGATGACAGAGAATCTTCACAGTCATCTACTTCTACAGCCCCCTAGATGACCCTCAAAATCTCCTCCAGGGGACCAAGGTGTCCCTAGAGTAGATGTGGGAAACAGGGCTGAACATAGAACGCTTACTTTGTGGACAAGTACCCGAATGCCCAAGGTGACTGGCTTTTGAGCATTGGGTCCTGGGAACTTCAGTGAGAGGGAGGGGAGAGAGAAGTCCTGTTATAGAAGCATATGTCCATTCATACAACTTTGCATCCCAAATGATGTTGCTGCCTTGTTTTGCCTCCGTTCTTCAATAGTGAGAACTTCCTTACACTGGATCTTTGGTGCACAAGACCAGCCTTCTTGCCCTATTGTATATTTTACATGATATCCTATATAAAGCATGATACCAAACAGAGGAATAGAGGATATCTATGTCTTAAAGTAGTGTTAGGGGAGAGTTCTCAGGGACCATGGCTATGGCCTCTGTTCATCTTATGGGTAGTGATAGAAGGTGCCTGACAATGAGCTTTACCTGCCTTGATTTTCTTTGGGGTAGGCCTTATACTTGAAGACCCAGTTATGGGAACATGGTGTTGTTCCTGATTGGTGTTCAACCCCAGGGTCCCAAAGCAAGAGATTTACCAAACTTTTCCAGAAAAAAAAAGCATGAGTTAAATTCTCTCCTTGCTATGTTGTAAACATAGTTGTTTGTTAGACTCTCTCTCTCTCTCAATGTGAACGTCAACAAGTTCCCTCTTGGGTGTCCTTATTTCTATTCCCTTGAAGATCACTAAATGTTTGTCTGGCCACATTGATCTGGAGACCAGAGTTCCTTGGCTGGGTCTTATATTTCCTGAGTACTGTTCCAGGATGGATGGAAGAACCTACTGGAATTCCCTTTGCTGTTCTACCAGGAAGTACAGAGAAAACAAGTAGAATACCACTATCAGGAGTTGCCCAATCATCCCTCAACATGTCACTGCTAGTTCAATCAACATATGGCTTTAATAAAACAGTTTTGCTCTTGGTGGTTGTATGGTTTCAGTTTCTACCTATTCTTTGCACAATCTTCCCAATACAGACATGGAAGGAAGGGGAACCTGGAAGTTGAGTCATGGCAACTGGACTTCTTGTCTTGTGAGATCTAAACAATTTGTTACTCATCCAAGCACATCCTGACACTGGCCTGAATAGGCTTGTTAGATGTACAATGACCTGGGATGCATGAAAGTCCCACCTGTGCAACCCATTCCAGCACCCATTAAGTATGAAATTCTTCACAGACTTTATAAGGGGAAGAATTGTCCTCACTTTAACCCATTTTCTTGATCTGGATCAGTGGGGGATGGGCACACCTGTAATTTGCCATGCAACACTAATAATCAGAAGTTTCATCATATAAATGATATTAAACAGTTTTGGAAATGCAGTGGATTGTGTTTGCCTGTTTGTTTATTAGGTATATGAGATGCCTGCTGTTCCATTATTCTATTCCAGCAATTCAGAGAGGGTTTTCCCCCCTGCTTGGGTAACAGTTTTAACCTCCATATTAATCTACCCAGGCCTTGTGCTCTAAAGAGGCCACTTTAGCTTTGCATGCAGCGTAGAAACAACACGGCTTCTATACAGAGCATGATAACATAGTCTCTTGAGACTAAAAGATGCCTATACTATATGAGATATGTATGTATTAAACATCTATTTGGTTTCTTTTGAGATGTTAAATGTACCCAGGGATCATTATAACATATCGTTGCCAGCATTAATGATCTAATACAGCTTTCAGATGTTTCTGTGAGGAGCTAAAACTCCGTACAGAGTTATCCTCTGTACAGGCCTGCTGTCCAACATTTTGTTATCTTTATTGCAGTAAAAAAGAATATTTAGATAGATAGATAGATAGATAGATAGATAGATAGATAGATAGATAGGTACTTTACAGATGTCAATCTCAACAGAGAATGGCCTAAGTGTCATTA
>JAHTLZ010000779.1:0-10992 GCA_023846285.1 Phrynocephalus versicolor
TAGGCAAAGACGTGTGTAATTATAAGGCAAATCGTAAAATAACTCAAAGGACAAAATTGATTATTATTGCAGTTTATATAATCCAAGTATGCAATGTTAGATAATCTCAGTATTGTATCGTACAACACAAATGGACTAGGCTCACCAGTTAAAAGGTACCGGGTTATGAAAACGATTCAAAAGCTGGGGGCAGATGTTCTGTTTTTACAGGAAACACATCAAAAGAAGCAAGCAAAAAATATTATAAAGCACCCAATGCTAGGAGACCAATATTGGATGAATAAATCAAGAGGAGTGGCTATAATCCTTAAAAAAAAAATCAAAACTTGAAGTGATGGACCAAATAAGGGATCCTGAAGGAAGATATATTCTAGTAAAAGGAAAATTTGAAAATAAACTGCTAACATTGGGTTCTTATTATGCTCCTAATACAGGACAAGCAGCTTTTATGCAAAAATTGTTGAGAGTGGTAAAAAAATTTGCCTGGGGTGATATTATTTTGGGTGGGGACACAAATTGTATTTTAAATCAAAAGCTGGACACAACATCCAAAAAAAGGAAAGTTTCAAGTGATGGAAGCAAAATTGAAAAATTAATTAAGAAAGCTGGTTGGAGACTTTTAAACCCCAAAATGAAAGATTACACATTTTTTTTTCAAAAAAATATACCACTTACTCAAGGATAGATCATATTTTTATCTCAGAAAATTTGATACCCCATCTTGAGAGCATATATTTTGCTCCTATCATAACTTCCGATCATGCAGCAATAAAAGTCACATGGTCTAACAAGGAAATAAGAAATAAGCCTAGAATCTGGAGATTAAGTTCCAGCACATGTTTAAATACAGAAATCATTAAAAAATAAAGGAAGATATAAAGATTTTTTATGAAATAAATGATAAAGAACGAATGAAACCTGCATTACTGTGGGACACCCTAAAAGCATTTTTAAGGAAGAAATTTATTATAGAAAGCTCCAGATTAAAAAAAGAACGAAATAGATTGCAAGAATAATTAGAAAATAAGATAAAAAATCTTTCAGACCAGCATAAAAAATCTGGATCAAACAAGGTATAACAAGAGCCAGAACAGAATTAGAGGCACTAGACACAAGTAAGACTCAGATAGCAATAAATTATTTAAAGAGAAATTATTATGAACATGGGAATAAGAATTCTAAGTTATTATCTCATGCAGTAAAAAAGAAAGCAATAAAGAGGACAGTTGTCTCAGTGAAAACTGAAGATGAAAAAATAGTAACCTCACAGCAGCAAATAGTAACAACATTTATGGAGTATTATAGAAATTTATATAAGACAGAATTAACACCAGATACAAACATTAAGAGATTTGTAAATACATTACCGGTTAGTCAAATTACAGAGAAGCATAAAGAGCAACTTAACTCTCCAATATCAGTAATGGAAATAAAATCAGTTATTTAAAAAATTTAAAAAGGGAAATTGCCACCTTGCAATGGGTTTATACCAGAATTTTATAAAATTTAGAAAGAGGATATTATAGGGCATTTGTTAAAATTGTTTAATTCAATAATGGAAGGTGAAAAAATTCCAAAATCATGGAGAACAGCTAGAATAATAACTATATTAAAACCAGATAAGGACCCAACCCTCCCCTCATCATATAGACCAATAACATTGCAAAATCAAGACCAAAAGATTTTTTCTTCAATATTGGCACAGAGAATAAATAGTTTTATTACTGAGTACATTCACACAGATCAATATGGATTTATGCCAGGAAGGCAGATGCAGGATGCCATTCATAGAGTTCTGAATGTCATAAATACAGCAAATAAAGAAAAACAGAAATTAGCAGTCCTCTCATTAGATGCACTTAAGGCGTTTGATCGTGTAGAATGGCGGTATATGTTCGGTCTATTAGAAAAAATGAATATGGGTGGAAAATTCATTAATCTTTTGAAAAATTTATATATAGGAGCGGAGGCTAAGGTCCTTATCAATGGAATAGAATCTGATAAATTCACTCTTTGTAGGGGAATGAGACAAGGGGACCCTTTATCCCCAATTATATTTGCAATAGCAATTGAGCCACTTGCTTCACAAATAAGAGAAAATGGAGATATTAAAGGATTGGTGATTAAAAAAAAACATAAAATAAACCTTTACGCAGATGACACACTCCTGTTTTTGGAGGATCCATTAAAAAGCATAGAATCATTAAAACACATATTACACGAACATTGTTATTATACAGGCCTAAAAATTAACTATCAAAAATCCAAATTGTTATGTATAAATATTTCTACAGCAGAGCAAAAGGAAATTAAAAAAAGTCAAATCTGGAGTTATGGTACTCAACTTTCAAATATTTGGGAATATGGATAACAAAAGTAAAAACCAATTAATATATAGAAATTACAAAATAGTATTTAATTCAGTTAAAGAAAAAAATAGAAAATGGACGAAACTGAATATGTCAATGCTGGGAAGAATAGTATTAGTTAAAGCATATATATTACCAAAATTTTTATTTTTATTTCAAAATATACCATTACAACCTGAAATTTAAAAAATTAAACTATGGCAAAAATATGGAGAAGTTCATTGGAGGAAAAGGGAAGAAAATAAGGTTCATAAGCAGTGTTAAATATGGTCAAAGCAAAAAAGGGGGGCTGGGAATACCACAATTAATAAAATACTATGAAGCCTTTCAAATCACTCAAGCTATAAAGTTTATTCAGACAGAAGAAATCCCAGATTGGGTTGAAATGGAAAAAGGCGAGGAAACTGGAATAGTTAATACCTATATTTTTACAAGGGAACTAATTAGGAAAAAGGAGCAAATACAAAATCCTTATACTTGTGAGACACTGAAAATTTGGCGTAAGTATATGAATATTTTTGCTCCACCTATATCTCCTTTGTGCCCAATGCTGGATTATCCTAAATTTAAATCAAGAGAGAAATATGCACAATTTAAAAATTGGAAAAAATTGGACTTTATAGAATAAGAGACTTATTTGAGGCAGGGAAACCAATAACAATTAGACAGTTGGAAGATAAAACAAAGGACATAAAATCTAATTGGCTACAATTAATACAAGTAAGAAATTTGGCAAACCAATTATATCAAAGACACGGACCCACGAGAACACTTACAGTGCTCGAACAATACAGTATAGAAAAGGATCAAAATAAAAGAAAGGGTATAACTTCAATTATATATAAACATTTGATTGAAAAAGCATTTGTTAGGGACATGGGATCTAAAGCAGCTTGGGAAACAAATTTAAATATTAGTATATCTGAGAAAGAATGGATGGAACACATATCCTTACAAATCAATATCAACTAAAGCGAAAGAACTGGTGTTAAAAGTAGCTCACAGATGGTATTGGTATCCCACAAAATTACATAAAATTAATCAACAAATTCCAGACAATTGTTGGAGGAATTGTGGAAGCAAAGGCGCCCTAGAACATATGTGGATCTCTTGCCCCAAAGTAGGAGCATATTGGCCGGAAATAATTAAATGGATAGAAACCCTGTTAAAACAAAGAATAATTATAAATGAAGCTTTACTATTATTTTCAATATTTAAGGATGGAAATAAAAAATTATCATATAAAGACTTAATAGCAAATCTGTTTGGTGCAGCAAGAGCTGAAATTGCAAAAAAAAACGGAGAAATGCTCAAGATCTCTCACTACAAAATTTTCTGAACAGAATCTGGCAAATGGCTCTTATGGAAAAGTTGACCTATCAAATTAAAATATATAGAGGGGAAATAAAACATGATACATTTATGAAAACCTGGAAGCCCTTATTAACACATGGAATTAACAAAAAAATGAGGAATGTGTAATGGGGAATAATTTTGACTGCTGGAATGTAAAATTTTAAAAGAATTAATTTATTTGTGTGTGTGTCACAATTAACTGTGTTGGAAGATGAATTAGTGGGTGGATTTTGAAAAGGATATTGCTCCTATAGAATGTATAAATAATGAGACGCTATAGTACTGTTATCTTAACTTGTCTTGTAAAATAATTAATTAAAAATAATAAAAAAATGTTTTCATTTGTATATATTTGACTTGCATGGTATGGCACATGTTGCTTCACCCAGAAACCACTAGATGGACTCAAAAGCTGTGCTAGCTATGTGCTCCAGGTTACTCCTCCAAGACACTGGCATATCGAAACTTTGCTGTAGAAAGGTTAAGAAAAAGAAAAGAAAATGATTTCTGATGGTTAGAAAGGTTTTGTTGCGTGACAATAGTTACTACATGGTGCCTTGTTTCAGAACAGGAAGCAGGATGGAAGAGTGACAAGGGAAAACACCACCCCAGCACGAAGTACAAGACTGTCACGCTTAGACCCCGTTTAAGGGCCATGGCTGCACCATTTTTCTGTAGTTGTGCAACAGACATGAAGTAACTTTTTTGTACCGCTCCTAAGTGCAACACTTACAGAGACAAAACGTACATGAAGTAACTCAAGTCCAGCTTTTGTGGAGGAGATACAGTAGGGAATTTAACACCCAACCTCTCGCTGCACAAACCACTGAGTTGCACTATTAGAAATACAAGCAGAAACATCATACATAGCAACTGTTCACTGCTGTGATTTATATTGACATAAAGATGTTGTAAGATTCTGGCCACCTACTTTCATATAAAAAGGGGGTACCTCATACCACCTCCCATGGTGACCAGCAGTCTGAGGGGGAACAGTATCCATAAGAACCTCCATGTGTAAACAGAGGCCTCCTCTTCAGCCCTGTCTGCAAGAAGTGTGATGACGAAAGGCAGTAGGACAAAACATCCCTGGCTTTGCATGCTAACTAAACGTAGATAATATGAAGCCAGGCTAGGGCTATGCAGTTTTCCACGATGTGGGTGTAGACAATGGGGCCTGGTCACACAGCCAAAAACTAGGAATTTGTCCTGTGTTTAAAAACTGTGCTAAGTTTCATATTCTCACTATGAACTCCAGTTTTCCTCACCATTGTATTATTTTCTTAGGAAGCTAGTTAAGATAAACAGCCGCCAGAGGTTGTTTACATTAGCACAAATTTCTCAATCAGCTTAAGCCCATTGTGAACATTACAGCCAATTTTAAAAGGGAACATTTCAGTTAGTAGGAATCCAAGAAGTGACTTAAAAATACCCTTGTGAATTGAGTGGGCTAAAATTAAAATGGCAGTTTCATTTTTAATCAAAATAAAATTATTTTCATTAAATAAATGTTCATTAAATTAATTAAGATTAAAGGTATTGTGGATGTTTTGAGAAATGCTGACAGGACCAATGTTTAGGAGTGGGATGATCTATGAAATTACTTTGTACTTAGATAAATTAATGATAGTGCAGTAGTACAATCTGAAGTGAAAGAGCTCAAAATGGTAGTCCACACAGCATTACCTCTGAAAAGAGTGCAAATTGAGGTTTGCCTGGGAGCTCAAAAAGTTCTGGAAATTCTGTCCATCTGGGGCAGAAGAAACTCATAGGCAGTGGCTTCTAGAGAGTCAATTCCTTCACTTCTCTCTCACATGGCTTCCTAAGGCGTTAAATTGTGTACCCACAAAAACTTTTATTTGGTTTTATCCCTGCTTTGAAAACTGCTAGAAAGGATAGTTGCAAGATCTGAACTGTGTTCCATCAAATACATTATCCTCTCTTCACTGTTTAAGGTCGCCTTGCTCTACATGTATTGAAACACACAAAGCAGTCCTTGGAGGAAAAAACTAATGTACTCTGAGGTTTATAATGAGAAAATCTGAATACCTGAAGTTCAGTGCTGTTGGCTTCCCAGTGCTGTCTGGAGAATGTTAATATGTTGCATACTTGCATATTTTCCCCTTTGCTGCACTTTACAGCTTTCCTGTCACAGATTTTGTTCCCTAAACATTCAATACTAGTTACGAAAGGATGATTTCTGAGCATTTAAAAAACAGCCAACTCAGTGGCCTGGGGTGTATGAAGCAGGAGCCCTTCCTAACACCCATTAAGTATGGGTTGTTAGGATTGGCCTTCCTGGGGAGGTGTTAAATGGTTCGAATTTGTCTGGGGATGGAAGAAAGGGCAGCATAGTAAGTGGGAAACAGGTTGTGCCTAAGTCCCCCACCCCTTTTGAGATAATATACTCTACACATTCAAATTCAGATACAATGTTGGGAGCACCAACTCCACATGGGTGGCTTTCCTTTTTCCTATCTGGTACTGCTTTCTAAAATGGATCCCAGAAACATTGCCTGGGGCAAGACCATGAACAGAGGCCCTTACTTGAGCATACACACATGCACATGTGACTTAATGATGATCAGTTCTCTGGCACTTGATGAAGTTCATTTCCTCCTCTCCTTAGTTTCCTGATAAATCTTGCATACACTTATTATGTGCTTTCTTAGGGGAAATAGGTGTCAAAGACAGCTCCTTCCATTTCCATTGTAGGAAACCTTTTGGTGCTCTGGATGTTTTAGACTTCATTTCCACAACTGCCACAGAAACCTCTGTTGACATGGCCAAAGATACGTCTGACTGGAGTGGAGACAGTCCAAATAATTTGGAAAGCCAAATTTTCCGATTCCTGGTTTAAGTGGGGGGGGGGAGGGACCCCACTGAGAACAGCATTACTATTTCAGTTCAGTTCAGTTCAATTCAATTTAATTCAATTCAGTTTGATTTTGGTTACTCTTCCCCCCTCCCCAAAAGCCATCTCAGTGTCCTTTAAAATGTGTAGATTCTATGTTCCTACGTTACCCCCTAGCAATCTCAGACTGTTTACTATGACTGCTGTCTTCCTGCCAGTTTAGATAATCATCACCATCTTATTTCATCTCATCTTGTGCTAGAAAGGCTTCTCCATGGTGATTCACAAACATGGTCAGACTGAGGCTAAGACGCTTAGAGGGTACAGCTGTCTCCTGCTTTTAATGACCACTGTGACTGTTTTCTCTGCATGACCAAGATAATTATTATATCAGTGGCCCAGAAGATGCATTCCATATACACTTTTAGTAGCAGGGGCTAATCTCACAACAACGGTCTCCTTGGTTGATTCAGGGATAGACAATGAATTTTGGCAACGGAAAGCCAAGACTCATGCCATGAGTCAGAGGGCTCAGGATGCTTTTCATGTTTCTATTTCCATGCAATTGACAATACTACTCACATAAAATATGTAAATGGACAATGATGCTTTCTAGATGATAGACATACTCCTTCTACCACCATCCTTCCCTAGATGTGATTTGTTCATCTCCCAGTGTTATAGACTAGAAATTGTAGTTTTTGTATAATGGATAATCATTAGTTAACTGAAATTCTGCTTTTTACAGACCCTGCATAGAAGGAGAATTATTAGTCTGAATGCAAAGAACCAGGCTGATCTCTGTGCCTTTATTCCAAAATGGAGAGGTTCTATAGAAGCCATGATCCTTTGCTCTGCACACTTCAATAGCAGTGTTGGTCAGTTACTGGAAGAACTTTATTACAGCTTGTCATGCTGATGGAACAAAATGATGTTTCTTACAGCAAGCTGGCTACATTGGAATGCCAAATTGGAAGGATTTAGCTTTGGTTCAATTAACTTTGCAGCCCGTATTGCATTTAAAGCCATAACCGGGGCTTGGAGAGAGATTTTGAAACATGTTGGAAGTTCACATAATGCATGTGTTGTGATTGATGTTCTAACCTACACATCCCTTCTTTACTTTCTTCCTCTAGTCCCACCTCTGTCCTTCATTTTATGGTTTGCTGTGAAGAACTTTAGTTTGGTTCCTTTAAAAATGTGCAGAGATGCTCCAGCATTCATCCCACTCTCCTCTCACTGATTGTCCTCTGGTTTATATATATTTCCAAATCCACTCATTTGTTTAGGCAGAGCAAATCCCATGGTATTTGATGATGTAGTCACACATACCATGTCTCGTTTTTTTAAAAAAACAACAACCATTAATCACAAAACTATACACACAGTCAGAAGTGGCCTTATTGGCCAGAACCTGATTTGTTCGTGGTCTTACAAGATGGTGGGGTCCCAAACTAGATCCAGTGCTCCACATTAAGTCTAGCAAGTGCAGAATAAAACAAAGCTATTTGTTATGGTGATTAGTAGAGATGGGCACGACCAGGAAAAATGACGTTTCGAGTTGTCGCGTGTCGGAGCCGGCCCGTTTCGGCTCGTTTCCGTTCTTCGCGAAATTTCTCAAAAATTTGTCATTTCATTTGTCGTTTTTTCGTCTGTCGTTAGTACTGGTTTGGGGGGGTAGCGGGCTCCTGGAGGCATCTCTGGGGTGGGTGCCTCCTCTGGCCCACTATGAAGGGAAAGCGGGCTCCTGGAGGCACCTCTCTGGGGTGGGTGCCTCCTCTGGCCCGCTACAAAAGGGTACGCATAGCCAATTGGATATGCATACAAAGTTGCAGTGGCAGGCAGAGGCACCTCTTTTGGGTGCCTCTACTCTGACTCACTAAGAAGGACAGCATACTGGCATACGGTGCACTTGTGCTGGGGAGCAAAGTGAGAGAGGACCCCTATGGGTGCACTATGGCTCACTAAGAAGGGAAGTGTACTTGCGTATAGTGCAATGCGAGTATATAGATCTGGCTTAGGGTTAGGGTTAGCGCAAGGGCTAGGCTTAGGGTTACGGGTAAGGTTAGGGTGAGTTAGTGGGGTGCACCTCTGGGTGCCTCTCTGACCCACTAAGAAGGACAGTGTACTGGCATATGGGTTAGGCTTAGGGTTAGCGTTCGGGTTCGGGCTAGGGTTAGTGGGCTTTTTATGCCCGACTGGCACATCCCAGAAGTCTCGGTCAAAACCTGGCCAAGTGGCCATGCAATTGGTGGAATGGCTCCAAAGATTTGCATGGCCCACTCCCATGGCCAGCCCATCATTGCGCAGGTGTAAAAAAATAAAAATAAAAATAAAATAAAATAAAATCAATGGAAACTTTTTTTGCAAGAAAAACCCACTGCTGCTACTGTAAAAATTCAGGCAGTTTTAAAATAGCTATTTTTACATTTTTCTGTGGTGCTTTGGTGTGTTTTTGGACCACAATTTCAAAATAAATATTGCGGACCGGTTGCCCCATTTTGGATCCCCCGCCCGCACTGCATGGCATGGCGAGTTGGCAAGACGACGAGGATGCCCCCCACCAGAGCAGCCCAGGAGAGGAGGGGGGAGGCCGAGGACACCCCCCCAGCAACCACCCCTCTGGTAGGTGCACTGTCTCAGGCAGGCATATTTTCGCCTGCTTTTTTGGCCGGGAATCGGGGTTTTTTATTTTTAAAACTTTTTTCTGTGCCACCGCTTGGCGAGTTGGAGAGACGACGAGGATGCCCCCCACCAGAGCAGCCCAGGAGAGGAGAGGGGGGGAGGCCGGGGACCCCCCCCAGAAACCACCCCTCTGGTAGGTTCCCTCACTCAGGAAGGCATATTTTCACCTGCTTTTTTTGGCCGGGAATCGGGTTTTTTTTAATTTTTAAAACTTTTTTTCTGTGCCGCTTGGCATCGCACGATCGCTGCGATGCCATGAACGACAACGACAAATCAGACCCAAGTTTTCTTTAGTCGGTTCGAGTTCGAGTTCTGGCGGAGTAATTGTTGTTCTTTGTTCCGTTGCGTAACGGAAACGAGGAACGGAAACGGAAACGAGAATTTTGCCAAGTCGTGCCCATGTCTAGTGATTATGATTCTTCTGTTAATGCAGCCTGGAATTGCAGCTGCCATGTCTGCAGCTGTGTCATGTTGCAATTGATTTTCATTTTGAGACCAGCTATAATCCAAACATCATGTGTACCTATGTAGAGCAACTATTACTTCTTTCCCTTTGTTATTTAGCTATACTTAACAGGATATTAAATCCCTCCTGCCTTCACCTGGTTCCTCGCCTATTTTGAGGTGGGAAATCATTTATTTAGACCATTTACATGAGAACAGCTGCAGATGCTGCTTACCCCAAATGTTTAAAATCCTTGCTATTAAATGAGAACAATCCTGGTTTTGACTACTACAAAGTGAAAGTGATGGTGCAGGCATTTTGTATACATGCAAGTAGTTAGATTTGAATGTGCACACCTGCCATTACCTGTATCTTGGCCCTGAGATCAGTCAGTATATGAGATCCTGCCTACATAACTGCATTGTGGCCAGGCAAACTAAGTTCTCGTGTAGCAGGTTGTGGTACAGCCAGGAAAAACTACTTCAACTTCATACAGTGGAACCTTGACTTACATACTGCTTGACTTGCATCATTGACTTGCAGCAAGAAGGGGCCTGTTTGACTTGAGTCCTAGGCTTTGACTTGCATCTCAGAGCCCCGGCGCAAGGCCCCAGAATTGGGCGGCAGCCACAACCCAGCATCGCGGCTGCCGCCTCCAAACTGCTCCTGCCTTCTTCCCCTCCTCCGGCAGCGGCAGCTTCGGCGAGGCCAGCTCCGAGCACCTGGAGCTGGTCCTTGGCCTTACCGAAGCCGCCGCTGCTGCCAGAGGAGAAGAAGGGCCGGGAGCTTGGGGCTGGCCTCGCTGGTTAGACAGTCGGCTCAGTCTTGTAAAAAATCTGGCTGCAGAGTCTTGTCCACAATGTAAGCATTTCAGTTGGGGAGCTGTACAGTTGTGGGACTCTAATGGTAAGCATAGAGTTGTTCAGAACGTGGAACATCTGGTTAAAAATCAGTAAAACTTAAATGTTAGACATTGTTGCTATGAACATTAAAAAGTGGAGGCATATAACTTGTGGACTATAATTCCACTGCCTCCTCCTCTCTTTGAAGAGACATTTCATTTACATCCCCAGAAGGAATCTCCTATCCCAGTCAAATTTGTGTTAAATTGCTGTTTTCGGGGGTCTTTTTCATCATCTGGAACGGATTAATCCGTTTTCCCATTACTTTCTATGGGAAACGTTCATTTGACTTAAGTCATGTTTGACTTAAGTCTAGACCACTGGAACAGATTAATGACGTAAGTCAAGGTTCCACTGTACTAGGCACTGAGCAACTCCAGA